>NEWO01000089.1:2471776-2572875 GCA_003013225.1 Phalaenopsis aphrodite | reverse complement strand
AAAAGTGCGAGCGGCCCAGTGAAGTCGCATGACATGCAGTAAGTCGCGTCCCACTCCCTCTTCCCTTTCTCGAACCTCTTTTCTTGTTCCACCTCCTCCCTTGTGTCGATTCTGTCTGCCGAGGGAGTTTCCGCAAGGCTTCCGCTAGGACCCACTATAGCAGTTGCGAACAAAAAAGGGGGCAAACGGCCCACATAGAGCAGCAAAAGGCATTTCCGAGCTCTGAGGTGAAATCGGTGAGTATGAAACTCTATTTCACGCTATTTGAGTCTTCCATTTCATTCATTTTGTTTAGGTGTTGAGATTTCCCTCAATTTTCGTGCATAATTTTAGTTTTCGATAGACGTCGGAGAAGCCTAATTTGTGTTGGAAGTGTTGTAAGTGGTTTGTGAGTTTTCGTAGGGTTTTAGCGCGATATTAGCAAAGGAAAAGAGGAGATGGAGGAGTTAAGAAGAAGATAGAAGAAGATTTGACAACTTTAAAAAATGGTTGTTTGCCGAGGGTGTTTAAGGTGTGTTTTAACAAATCAAATATATTTTTGGTTAAATTACTTTATGAACCAAGATACCTTTAAATCCAAAATTAATTGGGGATTCTATATTATTTGTCTGAGATGGCAAGCTTGAGGCAAGAGTGTCGAAATTTGCTGTAACGCGACCCTATAAATTCAGGTAAAATAATTTAATAGTAGATTAAAAAGAATAATTTGATGGGCAGAAATTGGCTGAATCTTAAAGTTCAATTTTGTTCTTTAGATTATACAAATCAACAAAAAGGTAATCCAAAGTCCAAAAAATCACTAAAGATCGAGAACTAGCATGCCAACTGAGATAAGTAATTACATTTCTAAATTTGAAAAAAAAATTTTATCTTAAAATTCATGTTGATTTATATATATACTTTAGTTCAGTCAGATTTATATTACAACAAATTCTTCATATTGTTAGATTAGAAAAAATATGCTAGAGATAAGAGGTATGCATGATATGAGAGTTATGTCTGATGAATAGTTGCACAACAGATCAAGAGTAAATATGCATGTTAATAGATGCATAAAAATCTCATAATGTATGTATGAAAAATGAAATTGTTTATATATGAATGTTTGTATGTGCATGTTCAGAGGAGGATTTCATCCTCAAATAGTACATGCAGGAAATGTTAGTGTACCCGCGTCCGTAGAGTTTTTCTACCACTCCAGATAATCATGATGGTTAGATCACTAACCATTGTACCGACAGGATGATATCAGCCATTAGCGAGTAGACCAAAGCTTACTTTCTCAGAAAATTGTGATATTTACATTGCTAATTGTTGAGCTAACGAGATAATATCAGTCATGGGCAGGTAAGGGTTTTTCCACCCTAAACAATTGAAATGTGTAGATCGCTAACCGTTGTGCCAATAGCAGTCGACGGGGCAACATCGACCAAAAGTGAGTTAGATTTGTTGACAGTGATACTCACAGAGACAAAAATGTATGTAAACTATAAAATAAAAGTAAAGTTAAAGTAAATATTTATAAAAGATTGAGTATTTTCATTAATAAAAAACACATTGGTACATGCATTAAAATATATCAGATTGCTTATAAAAATATGAAAGATAAGCATATTATAAGAGTTCTTATAGACCTGCATACATATTGAATTCTTTTCCTTAAATTACTGTAGTTTAGAAGTGTGACTACTTTTGAATAATTTTTAGATAACTTAGCATGTTGTTTTATTACTATATTTATGTTTTAAATATTTGAACAAGATGAATAGACGCTAAACAAATATATACATGAGACAAGAACAACAACCAGAAAGGTACCAATTTTTACTTATTTATTTTTATTGTTTTCTTTAGTGGTTCTTACACGTATTATTTAAATCTTAAATTTCTTGTGATAAAAATATAATAACAAAGAATTTATCTCAACCGTTCAACCGTTCGTTCCTATCTTGGTTAACTCCAAACCCCGGGCAAGGCCGTGACACGAGTAACAGAGCGGGGGGGACGACGGGTAAGGGAGTTAAAACTTATAGTTGGAAGTTCTAGAAAGAAATCAGTACGTAGAAACTCCACTTTCATGCTATTTGAGATATTATTTTCCTTCCCTACAATCTTTTTCCACGTTTTGTAGTGTGCTAAAAAACTTTTGTGCTCCCTATCACTATAACAGGAGACGAAATCGTATTGGAAGTTGTGAATTTCATTTCTTGACTCTCGATAGAGCTATAAGCAAGAAAACAGAGGAGGGAAGTGGAAAAAGAGAAGGAAAAGGAATAGAGGAATCTTTAAAAAGAATTTATACAAGGAAGTACTTCTGAGGCAATATTGGTAAGTAAATTATGTTTGGGGTTTAATTAAGGCCTAAGCTAAAAATTTCATAAATTTCTAAGGGTATTATGATTTCAAGTGGTTTACTCTACGCGACGAGCTCGAGGCGAAGCTTTAAGAAACTCATCGTAGGGTTATTCCATAGATTCAAGTGAAATAATTATGTGCTAAATTGAGAAGAATAATTTTCTGTAGGATTTATGTGATTTATTTTGATATATGATTGCACTTACAATTTCAGATTGTTGAATGTTTGTACATGTTATAAGAATGTCAGCTTGAATGAAACAGATGATAATTACAATTTTACTATTGTATTAATATGATGAGTATGCTTATGAAATCTTCGCTTGCAAGTATTCTTATCACGTGGTTTATGCATATGATTTATGATTTATCTATGATAAATGCATGTTACAGAAATTATGATTATAGGAATGTCGCAAAAATTGTGATAGGTAGGCAATTACATGAATACTTGCAAGTATGAATGATAGCGAATGATAGGATTCATAACTACTGGTATTCAAAAGAAACGAAAAACAATGGGAACTATTGGTATCGAACGGGGAGGAAAATTTGAGAATTTTTAGCATCATGGAGGGGGGTTATTGAAAATTGTTATGTTGAGAGTGGTCAATTTTTATCAATATTTAATTTAGCTTTCGAGCTAGGTGACAAACCAATGACAAAAAATAATATGAATGCAGTCAAAATCTATACAATTACAAGTGACATTTATAAGATGACATTATGTGATTATGAAATCTTTATGGATATGGCTTTGATTTCACATGAATGAAATAAAGTCATGGCACACTTGTTAGTGATTACTGCATTTATGTCATTTATCTTAAATATTTCTTGTAATTAAAGCTTGTTTATATTTATGCTTTCCTGTCGCACATAGGAGCCACAATGATCATGCACGTTGTCCTTTTACGTCGACAAAATCTTACTTTAACATTGATTATTTCGATGAGCTTGTAGCTCACCTTATGTTATTGACTTTCAGGAAGAGAGAAGGAGCTCAAGAGTGAATAATTAGGTGTGATTATTGCATAGTATTTGCATTGTATATTTTTGAAAGTTGTATAGAATTTTGAGCGCGTGTGTTTATTATGTTGAATTTTGTAGTATTTACGTATAAATGTTTTGGTAAAATGATTTCCGCTCTTCCAAGAAAATGTGAATGCAAAAAAATTATGAATTGAAATGATTCATGAATGTTTGAGACAATTGAGTTAGATGAATTTATTACCCACAGGGTTCTGACAATGTAATTCAGAATGAGTGCTGGTGAGGATTTTGTCTGATTAGGTCGTCCTCATTCCCCCATGGTGGGATAAAGACTTTTTAATTTTGTTGAGTTGTCTTCCTTTGGCGCAAAGAGAGTAGTCCAGGGTGTGATAGAAAGTGGTATCAAAGAGAGATTAGATGACAAGCATAATGGAAGCGTTTTTGGATTAAAATATGAATTGATTTATACAAAGATATAAGTTAAATGATCTAGGGTGGGTAACTCATATAACTAGAACTATAATAAATGCATGACATAATTATTACATAATAAATTGCAATGAATAATAAATTGTGCCCATACATATAAATACGACAGAGAAAAAATAATCAATACAGAGTTATAGGTTGAATGATCTGGGGTGGGTAACCCATATGACTTGAAGTATAATACATGTATGGCATAATTATTACATGATAAATTGCGCTGAATAATAAATTGTGTCAATACATATAAATATGTATGAAGATGACTCAAAAAGAATCGAGAAAGTCTCCTATGCCAATTGCAGGCAAGAAAGGCAGGCTGAAAAAAAACTTAAACATAAATGAAATTCAAAACTCAATAAATGAAGAAACCAAAGTCACTGAGTTATAGGGTAATATTTAGCTGATATCACAGGTACTTGATAAAATGACTTTCATTGAAAGATCATTAACCAGCTCAGAGCCCAGAACTCAATATGGTACAAAAGTTGATCGGCATTAGAAGATCTTTCAAAGAATCAAGCCACCTGCATTTAAATGTGTTGGTGACCTTACAGTTGTTGAAGATTCTGGATTTCATGATTTAACCAGAGAATAGGAGAGTGGTTCTAGACACTTTCATGTTAGAAGACAAGACAAAGAGGTGGTGGCGGGCAAATCAAAGAGAGAAATTTGGGCTACATATTAGTATTTCTAATAGAAAGCTACTGGCAGAGTTACTGAGACAAAACCAACTAATTGCAAAAATTTTATAATACAAATTTTGGCCGTGAAGTATTGCATTTTTTTGGGACATTATTAGCTGACAAGGAATTTCAATGGATCATCAAAAAGTGAAAAACATTGTAGAATGACCTGCACCTTAGAATATTAAAGAGGTATGCTTCTTTCTGAGTTTAGTTGGATATTACCAGAGATTCGTTAAGAGATTTTCACAAATGGCTTTGTCGTTGTACATGTTTGTAAGAAAGAATATGAAAGTTGAGTGGACTGAAGAATGCGAGTACAATTTTAAAAAACTGAAAAAACTTTTGACTATTGCATTAATATTAGTTATTCTATTAAGAATAGAAGGATTCTAGATTTACAGCGACACATCATCTAGAGGTTTGGGATGTGTTTTAATACATAGCAAATGAGTAATAGCCTATGCATAGAGACAACTAAAGAAGCATGAAAAGAACAATCCGACACATGAGCTGGAGTTAACTATTGTAGTCATTGCTCTCAAGATTTGGAGACACTACCTATATGGAGTGAAGTTTGAAGTCTTCAAAGTCATCTGAGCTTGAAACATATTTTCAAACAAAAGAAGTTGAATTTGAGACAAAAGATGGCTAGAATTTATCATGGATTACGCTTTGGATATACAACATTGTCCTGATTGAGAAAATGTAGTTGTTGATGCCTTAAACCGTCTATCTATAAGTAGTGCAAGTTGAATTATTACCCAAAAGCAAGAATTGATAAAAGAAATGATGCTTTACAGTTGAAAACTAGAAGACCAGAAGATGTTGGGTAGTTATCTTGCAACCAACTTTAATTGTCAAATTTAAAACGACCCAAAAGATGAGCAATTAATCTCTGAAACTCATTGAGTAACTTCATACAGAAAAGAAGCCAGATCTGAATATAAATGAAGATGGTGTTATCAGAAACAAACTTCACCTTTGGATAGCTACTTATTCTTATCTGAAACAGGAAATTTTAAACAAAGCTAATCATTGCAATACACAGATTTAAAATTGATATTTTGGTTGCAAAGTATGAAGAAGAACATTACTGATTATGTATCTAAATGTTAGGCTTGTCAAACTTGTACAAGCCAAGCATCAGAAACCCATTGGATTGCTACAATCACTGTTTATATCAGAGTGAAAATGGGAAGAAATCATGATAGATTTGATAATGAGATTTCCCAGATCTAAGTAAGGGCACAACAGTATTTGAGTGATTATTGACAGGTTAACAAAATTAGCACATTTCTTAAGACTTAATTAGACATATTCAATTGAAAAAAATTGGCAAGTTTGTATTTAAAGAAATTGTTAGAATGCACGGTAATCCAAAAGTTATTTTCCAACATAGATTGAAGATCACGTGCAGGTTGGGGAAAAACAATCAGAGAGGCTTGGGTACACAATCGAAAACTAGCACAATTTTTCATTCACAAACCGACGGACAATCAGAAAGGACAATTAAGGTTTGTTGTTATGTGTCCTTAACGCTGAAAGTACTTGAGAAGATCATATTCCAATGATCGAATTTGCCTACAATAATAGTTATCAGCCTAGTATTAAAATGGTTCCTTATGAAGTATTGTATGGCAGGAAATACAAAACTCCATTAATTTGGGTGGAGGTAGGAGAACTTGAACTGTTAAGTCCTGAATTTATTGATGAAGCCACAGAGAAAATCCAATTAATTAAAAACAGATTGAAAACCGCTGAGGATCGACATCATAATAATTATGATCCAAAGCACGGAGTAGTAGAGATTGAATTTGGTGATTTTGTATTCCTAAAAGTCATATCAATGCAAGGTAGAACTACATTTGATTAGGGAAGCAAATTGAGCCCAAATATATTGGTCCTTTCGAAATAACATAAAGAATTGGTCAAGTTGCATATAGTCTAGCTTTATCCGCTAGGATGTCAGATATTTATGACGTGTTTCACATTTCAATATCAAAAATATGAGTTGCAAATGCAGATTAGAGCATTTTACATGAAGATATAGAACTCCATAAAAATTTAACATATATCAAAGAACCCAAAAGAATTTTGGAAACAGATGTTAAGAGTCAAGAAACAGACAAATTTATTATGTTAAGATAAATGAAAGCACGGTCAGAAAAATAAGTTAGTCGGAAAATATAACAAAAACGAACCATAAATTCCTCTTTCTTTTTTAAAAAATGTTCAAAAATTCCGAGAATAATTTTTACGAGGGAAGATTTGTAATACCCAATTTTGTTGTAGCATAAATTTTCATAATTTTAAAATATACTCAAATTTCTGCATTCCCTGAAATCAAACCAAATCATTTTTCTAAAATTCTACATGTTAAATCAATCAGTTTGATATATAATACTATATATGCCTTGTAGATATATGGAGATATATAATTTTGAAATAACTTACTTAATCCTTAATCACTCCTAATTAACCCTCCTAAACAACGACATTGTAAAAGTTCAGGGAATAACATTTATGTGTGAATGTGCGACTAGATGAAATCGAAGGACTGAGATTTAATCGTAAGGAAAATAAACTGTTAGATGTTTTGTATTTCCCATTCCCCTCTCCCGATTTCTCCTTCAAGTAAGACCTAAACTCGAGTATTGTAGTGTGTTCGAACAGAGCAGGGCGAACGAATAATAAGGGAGCTAGAACCACTGTTGGGAGTTCTGTGAAGAAATCAATAAGTAGAAACTCCATTTTCGTGCTATTTCAGACATTTATATCTATCCCCGCAATCTTTTTCCATGGTTTATAGCGTGTCTAAGCACTTCTACGTTCTCTATCACTATAACAGGAAATAGAAGAATGTCGAAACTGCGAATTTCATTACTTGGCTCTCAGTAGGTCTGTTAGCGGAAAAATAGCAAAGAGAAGCGGGAGATGGGAAGGGCAATAAAGGGGAGGAAGAAAGCAATGGAGGAATCTTTTGGGAGAACTTATGCAAGGAAGCCCGTTTGAGGAAATATTGACAAGTAAATAACATATTAATTAATCCTTATTCACACCCAATTAAACTTTCTAAAAGTGACACAATAGTAGTTTAGAGAATCATACTTATGTGTGCTTGTCGCATCTAGATGAAATCGAAAGACTGAGATTTAATCGTACGAGAAGAAAGAGTGCTAGATGTTTCATATTTCCAATTCCCCTCTCCTGATTTCTCCTTACCGCAAGACCTTCGCCGGGTTATTGTTGAGCATTCGAACAAAGCAAGGCGACCAAGCAGGTAAGGGAGCTGGAACTCATTACTGAGAGTTATGGGAAGAAATTAGTAAGTAGAAAGTCTACTTCCATGATATTTGAGACGTTCCTATCCTTCCCTACAAACTTTTTCCACGTTTTGTAGTTTGTCAAAGCGCTTCTACATTCCCTGACACTGTAATGGGAGATGAAATAGTGTCCTAATCTGTGAATTTCATATCTTGGCTCTCTTTTCATTTCTTGGCTCTCGGTAGTGCTATTAGCAGCAAAACAACGGAGAGAACTGAAAGATGAAATGGAAGGGGAAGAAGAAAGCAACAGAAGAATCTTTTGGGAGAACTCATGCGAGGAAGACTTTTTAAGGTAATATTGGTAACTAAATAAGTTTAGGGTTAAATCAAAACCTAAGCTAAGAATTTTATGAATTTCTAAAGGGTATTATGATTCCAAGGTGGTTTTCTTTAGACGACAAGCTCACTTCGAGCTTAAGAAAATTGTCGTAGGGCTGCTCCATCAATTTAGGTCAAATAATCATGAGTTAAATTAAGAATAATACTTTTTGTAGGATTTCTATGTGCTTTCTTTTAATAAACGATTGCATTTAGGATTTCTTCATATCGTTGAATATATGCACATGTTACATGAATGTCGGCTTGAATTGACACTGATGATAATTACTATTTTTATAATGTATTGATATGAGCATGTTTTTTTCCATTACAAATATCATTATCAAGTGGTTTATGTGTATGATTTATGATTTGACTATGATGAATGTTTATTATAGAAATTATGATTACAGAAATATCACAAAACTGGTGATAGATAGATAATTAAATAAATACTTGCAAATATGGTGATAGAGAACGATGGGATTTCCGACTTTTGATATTCAGACGATGACGAGAAATTTGAAAATTGTTTCTATCAAATAGGGACAAAAATCTGAGAACTATTGATATTAAAAGGTTATCGATAGTTGTTATGTTAAGAGGGACCCAAATTTTATTAATATTTTATTTAGTCTTCGAGCTTGGTGATGATCAAATCACATGGAATGATAGTGTAGTCAAATCCTACGTATTTACAAGTCACATTCCTGAGATGACATTATATGATTATGAAAATTTTATGGATATGACTTTAATTGCACATGAATGAAATGTACGTATCGCACAGTTGCTACTATTTACTGTATTTATGTTTTTACCTTATGTTTCATGTGATTAAAGCATGTTTATATATATGTTTTACTGTAAGGCATATGAGCCACCAATGATCATTCATATTGTATTAGTTCTTTATATAAAATCTTACTTTAATATTGATTATTTCACTGAGCTTATAACTCACTTGTAAGTTATTGACTTTTAGAAAGGGTAAAAAGCACAAGCGTGAATAGCCATATGTGATTGTCGTACAGCTTTTGCATTGTATAGTTTTGAAGGTTGTACAAACTTTTGAGTTTGCATGTTTATTATGTTGAATTTTCTAGCAACTTTGTATAGATGTTTCGGTGACATGATTTTCATGCTTCAAAGTATATATAATGCGAATGAATCCGGAATTGAAATGATTCATGAATGCTTGTGAAGATTGAGTTATACAAATTAATTACCAATCGGGTCTTGATAGTGTAAGTCAGGAAGAGTGCAAGTGAAGATTTTGTTTGATTGGGTCGTCCTCCTCTGACGCATCACGATTGAACCTAATGGGAATCAATTGGGGTATGAAACCATCCATAGCTCCAAATGTTTCCAGGCCTCAAAAGTTCTTTCTTTTCTTTATTAACAACTGTATTAGAGTCACGAGGACATTCTTGATCAAACATAATTTTGGTAACATTATTCCAACATTTTATTCCATAATTCAGTATTAGTTAGGAGTAAAAGTTTAATTTCAATATGAAGATGCAAAAAGCTACATTAGCAAGTTTCTGAATTCCTTCTTAGAAAAAAAAAAAGATATCATCTGTGAGTTTTCTTGTGTAAATACACCAAAACAACTTAAAAACGATAAGATAAGAAGATGAATGTCTAACACCACTCAAACATTTCTATTAAAAATAATGTTCCTAATTTCTATTTGGGAGTTGTCCTCAGTACAATGTTCTTTATAAATATAGATCCACTCCCAAAATTTAGCATATAAAACTCCCATGAATGCCTTGAAAAATTTAATCATGTTAAAACCTCTCATGATCTTAAACCTAGGGTATTCGGATACACCTCTTTGTTCATGTTCATAGTCAAAATAGGAAAATAATAGAACCTATAATTATTAGATGAGTGCTTTTGGATAATCTTCTATACAAAAATGATAGGATAGTCCATGAAATAAATGTAATTAATATTAGGATAGAATCTTGGAATATATGTACTCTCAATGGTAAATTAATGGAATTAGTTGAAATTATGATTCATAGAAAGTTAATATCTTATGTATTCAAGAAACTAAATGAGTTGAAGAAAAGGCTAAGGAGATTGATAATTTAGGTTTTAAACTTTGGTATTCTGGTAAGAGTTGAACTAGAAATGGTGTAGGCATAATTATAGATAATTGTTTGAAAGATAATGTTGTAAAAATTAATAAGAGTTAAAAATAGTATTATAGCTCTTAAGATTATCATTGATACGAAGTTTTTTAATATTATAAGTGCTTATGCTCCTCAAGTGGGTTTAGATATAAGGTCTAAAGAAAAATTCTGGAATGACTTAGAAGACTTAATACAAATGATACATCTTGAATAAATAATTTTTATTATAGAAGATTTGAATAGACATGTCGGTAGAGTGTTGAAGATTTTAAAAATATTCATAGTGACTACGGTTTGGAGTGACTAATGAATAAGGTAGAGTTATTTCAGATTTTGTTTTAGCGTGTGATTTTGTTATTACTAATATTTTATTCAAGAAAAAAGATAAACATCTTATTACTTATAAGAATAGATCTAATAAAACACAAATTAGTTATTTTCTTATGAAAAGAATAGATCGTCAAGATTGTAAAGATTGTAAGGTCATTCTAAGTGAGGATTTAAGTTCTCAACATCGTTTATTAGTTCTAGAATTTAAGATGAAGAGTTGATAAATAGAAAATAATATGACTCATCATCGTAGAATTAGATAGAAAAACCTAAAAGACAAATAAAATTATTTTTATAAGCAAAATTCAAGAATTTAAAATTTGAGATGTCATGATGAAGCAAATGTTGTGGGATAAAGTAACAAATACTATTAAACAAGTAGCAAAAGATGTACTTGGAGAATCAAAAGAAAATATTTCTATAAATAAAAATAGTTGGTGATAGAATAATAATGTGCATGAAAAGATAAAATATAAGAAATTATGTTATAAAAATTGGTTTAAATGTAAAAGCTTAGAGAACTGAGAAAAATATCAAACAGCCCGCAAATAATCTAAAAGAACAATATGTGAAGCAAAAAATTTTGTTTTTAATGAACTTTATAATATATTGGGTACTAATGAGGGTAAAAAATATATACATAAAATAACCAAACAAAGACAAAAGAAAAGTAAAGATTTAACTCAAGTAAAGTGTATTAAAGATGAAAATCAAAAAGTGATTTTCTTAGAAAAAAATATTCAATATAGCTTTGTGAGTTATTTTGATGAACTTTTTAATGAAGTTTCTGAAAACATAATTGACCTTAGTGATCTTAATATCGTTAACAGTAATAAAACATTTTATTTTTACCGTCGCATTAATAAAAAAGAAGTTGATGAGGCTTTAAAGAAAACTACGGGTGGAAAGTCTGTAGGACCTGATGATATCCCAATTGAAGTATTGAAATATTTAGGAGTTTTGAGAGTTTCTTGGCTTACTAAACTCCTTAATATTATTTTAAAAACTAAAAAGATGACTGAGGAGTGGAGAAAGAGTATTTTGGTCCCTATTTTTAAGAATAAATGGTATGAACAAGAGTGTGCAAATTATAGAGGGATTAAGTTGATGTGTCATATTTTAAAATTATGGGAGAAGGTAATTGAACATTAAAACGTATTACAAAGATTTCTCATAATCAATTTGGATTTATGTTGAGCAAGTCAACTATGAAAGCTATACATTTATTAAGAGGTTTGATGGAGAAGTTCAGAGATAACATTGAAAATCTACATTTGATTTTTACCTGAGAAGAAAGGTGTTGATATGACTTATATTCAAGTCATTAAAGATATATATACTAGAGCTGTTACCTGTGTTTGAACTAAAGAAGGATTGAGCAAATATTTTCCAATTTCTGTTGGATTACATCAGTGATTGGCTTTAAGCCCATATCTTTTTTGCTTTAGTTATGGATGGTTTTATTGAACATTTACAGGAGGATGTACATTGGTGTATTCTTTTTGTTGATAATATCCTTCTCGTGGATAAGACGTCTACATTGGAGTCTAAAGGCCTTCATTTGAGTAGAACTAAAACTGAATACATGGAATGTAATTTTAGTAGTAGAAGCTCTAGTGACGTACGTGTAACTTTGGGTGATGAAATTATTAAAAGGTGTGAACAATTTAGATTTCTCGGGTCTGTTGTTCAAAGCCATGGTGATATAGATGGGGATGCTAATAATAGAATTCGAGTTGGTTGGTTGAAGTGAAGGACAGCTTTGGGTCTTTTGTGCAATAGAAAAATACTGCTTAGACTGAAAAAAAAAATTTTAAGTCGGTGGTGAGATCTGCAATGCTCTATGACGTTGAATGTTGTCCTTTAAAAGAGAAGCATTATATTAAGTTAGGTGTTATCGAGATGAGAATGATTAGGTGGATGAGTGGCTTTACACTTAGAGACAATGCGAAATGAATATATTCGTGATGGGGTTGGTGTAGCTCCTGTGTGTCGACCCTTCTTTTCGAAAGAATGATTTTTGTAAATATAAAAATAATTTTAATATAAATATATGATTTTTGAATTTTGAAAGTAATATTTTAAATTTGAAAATAGATGAGACCAAACGAGTATCACATATTGAATAATTTGGACGGCTGAACGCGATACCACAAATAATACACTATCCCGAAGAATAAACATATCACTTGTAGTAGGCACAACCACCCAAACCAAGGAACTATGTGACATCTATTTGGTCTGCAAAATCTTTTATGTATGACCAACAAGTTCCCCTACCTAATATAAGGATTAGATAGGGTTTATTTTAGCTGGGTTCCAAGTTTTCTATATAAGTAACTCTCTATACTTAATTACATCTTAAATGACCAAGGTCACTTAAGAAAACTCTCGATTAATATCAGTGGTTCTGCCTTCAAGATTTCAAAAATTGAGTTTCCAAGAGTGGACACGGGAAAGTCAAATGGGAGTGGTTCAAATAAAAACAATTATTTAAAGAAATCCAAAGGAATGAAGAGTATGGGATATCACAAATCCAAGAAGAACCCCGGTACCTCCCAACTATTCTATTATTTTGCTCTATGTCTTTGAAATGATGTTATTCAATGTTTAATCATGCAATTTATTTTTAGAATTTAGGGCTTACATTCGCACGATGTATGATCCTGCAAATAACCTAGAAAGATATGAGGATTTACATTGTACCATACGATAACTTCGGAATCCTAAAAAGTAATGGGACTTATAATTGCACAACAGGGTTATGCAAAAGCCTAAAGATAATGTCAGGATTTACGTTGTGTTAAGCAAACTACCTCGAAGTTCTATGGGTCGTTATTTAAACTAAAAAAAAAGTTTAGTTGTTGTAGACTTATTGTACTGTTGTAGATCGTCATCATTCGTCCACTACATCCTGGTCGTGCTGCCCACGAAGACTTGCTCCATGTCCCATGTAGTAGTAGTTTCAAGTTTAGTGTCTTATATGTGAATGTGCTATACTGTTATTTGGTGACTTATTGTTGCATATCTCCTAAACCAGGCTATATCCTAAAGGTTTTGTAGTTAACTTAAAGCATGCATAAACAAACTATGTTATAAGGAAAAACAGTAAATGAAAACAGTATAAGTAGCGGTAAATAAAAGCAGTATAAGAAAATGCAGTAAAGTGCTATAAATGCACTGTAAATTTTGGGTATCAGAGTTTCTTGTTATTGTTGCACCTGTAAATAGGATCAGCGTCGCAAATAACAGTATATTAGAGAAATTCAGCTAGCAGGACGAACATGTGTATATGTATAACAAAATAAATGATTGAGTAGCACATAAAAAACCCTGAGGAAAACTGAAATCGACCCACAGAGACTCAAAATAAATCGTAGAAAAAACACAAACAAATAAAACAAAACACAATGTCACATATAAAAGACCAAAGGTAGGAGATTTATATGTGACATTGAGAATATCCTGAATTGCCAGGAGAATTTGAGTGTAAGGTTCAAGCTCAAGTCCTGGAGCATTGGGTTTCATTTTAAATTAAGTTATAATGAGAATTTCACTATTTTATTTAATTAAATCAATCATGAACCACAGTCTAGTGCATATCTTGTCTATTGCTTTAACTAACTTATAAATTAGGGTCAGGTGTCTAATTTCAGTGTTCATTTGAAAATTAGGTAGATGAACACTCACCTAGGGTGTGCTCCAAAAATCTAGGAAGCCTACACTTTAACTTGAGCATGAAATATTTTAAAATGTTTGTCTTCAATTAAGTGTTTTCCAACTAATCCTCAAACATCTTTAGATCAAACTTAGCTCACTATCAGGCTCTTAAGACATAGTGGATAAACCTATAATTTTGGCAAAAAGGTTCATGAAATGTGCTTCAATCTTAATTAAAACAATTGGGCTTAAGTCTATCCAATGCTTAGGGTACCTAATTGATAGCATACTAATCTTTTAATTCATGCCCCTAACTCTTGAATCATTTAAGCTCTTACTTTCTCTCAATTTTCAATAATTATCACAATTACAATTTTATCATTCTTATGCAAAATAAATTGTGAATGGTTTGCTACCATATTTCCCCTTTAGGTTGCAATCATCTCAACATACTAAATACCATTTTTTTAATTTCCTCCCCTTTCTTTTTATTTTTAATATTTTTTAAGTTCGTAAATCAATCCGAAAATTAATTAAATCAGAAATTCTCAATTTTAAGTTAACCGTTATAAAAACAAATCAACGGAGAAAGAGGCTGACCCATTTCCAAAAAAAAAAAACTCAGCTAAGCAAAGGGCAAAACCGTAAGTGAATCGGCCTTAAGGCATTTAAATTTTTTCAAAATAATGATCAAATCAGTCCCAAAAGATGATTAAAAGCCTCCAAAAATCAACACTTAAAAGTGCCCAAATTGATGTATAAAAGCGTCAGAATGCAACTTAAACCATAACGAATAAAGCCTCAAATTGCAACTTAAACCTTAACGAATAAAGCTTCGAAAATGTCGAATAAGACTTCAAAATGCAACTTAAGTCTTAACGAATAAAGCTTCAAAATGATGAATAAGGCTTCAAAATGCAACTTAAACTTTAACGAATAAAGCTTCAAAATGTGGCTCAAACATCACTAAAGAGGGCTTCAAAGTGCAGCCCAAACATCACTAAAAAAAGTTTCAAAGTGTGCTTCAAGTGTAGCCTAAACACCACTAAAGAGAGCTTCAAATTGCAGCCCAAACACCACTAAAGAGAGCTTCAAAATGCAGCCCAAACATATCTCTAAAGAGCGCTTCAAGTGCAGCCCAAACATATCACTAAAGAGTGCTTCAAGTGCAGCCCAAGCATCACTAAAGAGAGCTTCAAAATGCAGCCCAAGCACCACTAAAAAGAGCTTCAAAATGCAGCCCAAACATATCTCTAAAGAGTGCTTCAAGTGCAACCCAAACATATCACTAAGACATGACAAAATAACAGCCCGGATTAGTGCCAAATACATCTTAAAAATAGCCAACAAAACCCCTCCTAAACAGGGCAAAACTGCAGCCCGAATCAGCCCAAAAGACGTGTTTTTTTTAAAGCTTTAAACTGGAGTCAATTCAGCCCACGAAACATGATTTTAAAATGCTCCAAAAACTTTCAAATCTTCAAAAATAAGAATGACTCGGAAAGGCTTCCAATTTTTCCAAACACTTAAAGCTTTCAGGTTTTGCAAAAATAAAGCATAGAAACTTTCCTAATTTTCCAAATAAAACTCTTAAAGTTTCCAAAAATAAAGTATAGCCACCTGCCAAAATTGAATATGAGAAGTTTCATATTTTGTAAATATAAAGCACCAAAGTCATAAATCTTTGCAAAGATAATATGCAACATCTCAGTTTTCACATGAGTAGCACCAAAGCATTCATAAACTTTCCAAGCTTTACAAATGTAGCATATAAACTTTCAGATTTTTGTAATAGTGAAGCATTGCAACTTTCCACGCTTGTCAAAATGTAAACTAGAATGTGGCCTTAATCATGCTTTAAAATTATTCAACTAAGGAGCAAGTAGAGAGTAAAGGAAACTCCTAAATATAATATGCCACCCAAATATTTCAGATTTTGCAAATACGCCACCCAAATGTTTCAGATTTTGCAAATATGCCACCCAAATATTTCAGATTTTGCAAATGTGTCACCCAAATGCATAAAGATTCAGAGGAAGAAAGCTGAATTTCATGCATCAAAAATGTAAATTCATAGGAATCAAATGTTTCAAATGTAAACGCCCAGAAATTCAATGGTATGCATGTAAAGATTAAGTTTGGGTGTTAAATATGTAAATACATTAAAATTTGATATTTTATATGCAATTACTCTTAAAAGATACTAAATCTCAAGGATAAAAGGTTTACATATATACCATTCAATTCTTATGCATTTAACTTAGTATACAGTTCAACTTATAGAATGGCAGCCTTCAAGAGGGCACATGAGCCTTTCCAATTTCCTTTGATCCGCTACCTCATATGGATCCAAAAGATTCCTACAATCACATTCATACGAAACTTCCAAAAGCTATACAAAGGCAATCTTTAGCATGTAACATTTCGTATTTCGATTCTCAATCAGTAAAGTTACTAACCTATGAAATCAGGTCAAGATTTGAAGTTCTGATTCTCTGATAGGCATGTTCATAACAAAGCTGAAAATGTGACCCACCAACTTAAGTGTGTGACTCTTAACATCCAATAAAATAAACCAACCAACCAACTTAAATGAAAAAGGATATTGTATTTTTCACCACAGACCAGCATGTATGTATATGAGCAGCATCAGTAGAATAGGAAAAAGTAGAAATGGGAAAGAGAGGGATCATCTTGCTTGAGATTTATTCAAAAGAAGCAACATATCTTTAAAATAGCTAGGCACACAAATAAGAACAATAGGCTTCCAACGACCTCTGTATGGTTCCCATTCATCAAAGGTTTTGCCCCAATTCAAGAATAAATCTGAGTTTTCTCTTCTCAAATAATTTTGCTGTGCAAGCCTCCCTAGCATCCTTCACATTTCCAGAAAATGTATTTCTCAATTTGTGCATCTCGCTCATATGTTCCAGCTCACCAATTCTATAACCTTTCTCATTCTTAACATTAAACTCAATTAATTCTTAAAGTGACCTTAATTTCCCAATTCCATGTGCATTAGAAAATGCATTCAGGAGCAATTCCAAGTGACACAGACTAGAAAGATCATTTTTAAAAAAATGCATTTAGGGGCAATTCCAAGTGATGCAGATTAGAAAGATCATTCATATCACCAAGCTAGAAATCATCAGAGCAAAATTGCCAAAATACATCTTTATAAATTATGAGCACATTAAACCCAAGGCATAAAGGTAGAATAAAACAAATAATTCATTCAAATGCTTGCAAAAAACAGGAGGGATAGGGTTATCCCTTGATGCAGATCTAAAGCAAACACAAGAACAAGCCTAAGAAAATAAAATCAGCCGCACCTCTCTTAAGAACCTTGATGCAAAAGCACAAGACTCCTAACCCAAAAGCCTCGGGAATATAGCAGCGAATGCACACGACTGATAGAGATCCCACAGCAACCAACCAAAGATGCAACAACCCTTTTTCCTTCTCCTTAAAATTTTTCAACAACCCCCAAACCTACCCTAGGTAGGGCTTTTATAAGCACGGAAAAGAGAAAGAGCCATACCTACCATGATACAGTGGCCAAATGAGGTAACGGTAGAAGAAGAGGCGCATTTAGGGAGGAGGAAATGCAGCCTCGAGAAAGAGAAAGCTCGGCCAGCTGAAGTCTCGCGATTGGAGAGCTGCTCGGTCGAGCGGCCTGCGAAGAAGAGTCGGGTGAGGAGACTCCCGAGCTAGGTCACGTCCGAGTGCGGTTGATCGCGGGAGAGGAAAAATCAAGCTCAGCTGCATGCTAGGGCTCGCGAATTAGAAGAGAAGAGGGCGAGCCAGGGCTTCGATTGAGCCGCAACTAGGAAGAAGTGAGGAGTGCGTGTGCGGTTTAGGTGAAATAGAGTTTAAAATAAAGATTTATTTTATTTTTATATTTTGTTTTATTTTATTATATTATATTATTTAAGTATATTAATTAACGTGTGATTTATTCATGCTCCGAATCTTAGCAAAGTGAGTATCCTCTTTGGGTAAAATTCACGCTCCAGACTTGCAGGCACAATCTGTTTCATCATCCGAGGTCGTTCGGGCGAATTCACCGATTTGCGTGTGATATGCTCATTTGCGGAATCATGGCAATATGAGTGTCCCCCCTAATTAAAATTGACGTCTCGGATGTGTCAGCGCATTCCATTTCGTCATCAATGGTCGTCTGAACAAGTTCACATTTTTCTCCATGTGTGTGTGTGTGTTGATATAAGTCATAAAAGGGTTTCCCTAGGGCTTGAGATCCTATTGGAAACTTCTCTCTGAGTCTCCACATGGTCCTTAACCACTCGACCAAATGATGATGGTTTGAGAACACCCATGAGAGACACCACAAGAGAATCAAGAAGTGGTTCAAATTTCTAAAAAAGGGTAGGTCCCAACTATAGTCCTCTAAGATACTCGATAGGAAGCCTTAGAGCTAGATCCTATAATCTAAGTAGAGGAGAAATAACCTCAAAATGAGGTCAACACTGTGACAGACAAAATTAGAGAAAATCATCTTAGATGGTTTGGTCACATTAAGTCGACCATCTGATGATCCGATTAGGAGAGTAGATGTTTTGGATTTGACTTATGTAAAGAAAGGCAAAGATAGACCTAGGAAGACTTGGGCTTATTGTATAAAAAAGAATCTTAATTTATTAGAACTAAATGAAAATATGACGCTAAATAGGACGTAATGGAGAAAAGGATTCATGTAACCGACCCCACGTAGTGGGATTAAGAGTTTGTTGTTGTTGTTGTTGTTGTTTATCTAAAATTAAAGTGAATGGTGCGGTTAGGATAATTTGTAGACTAAAAAATGTCTTATGTGACCTAAAACAATCATCTAGAGCATGATTTGAAAAAATTATAAAAGAAATAAAAAAAAAGATATAAATAAAGTCAAGGAGATCACATCCGATTCCTTGATATACTTCATCAAGAAAAATTTAGAAGAAGGCATAATATGCATATATTAACATTCAATTGGCTAATATTTTTCACTAAAGAATAGTATTTGATGAAATCATCTCCAAGCTGGGAATGGAAGACATCTACAGTTTGGGCAAGCATGTTGGAACCCATAAATCCATGTCAAAGAAGAAAATCAGAAACCTATAAACACACACCAAGGAAATCAAAATCCCAAGAAAGTCAGAAATCCAGAACTGTTTGGGCATGGAAAGCATAGTAAGCTTTAGATTAATAATCTGTAGCTAGTGTTCTGTTTTACTGCTTAAGTTCTGTTATTTCCTTCTTAGATATATATATATATATATAGATTGAAACTCACGATATCGGCTACGGTCAAGAGCTCCGCTAGGGCTTCCAATGGCAAATTTCGGTCGCAATTGATTCTACCGCTGGAAAGAAAGGACCTCGCATCATCGGCTCTTGCTCCGTCGTCTGGCGTCAATGTTCGCAGCTCCCTGTTGCAGCTCACGTCGCGATATCACTCCACTGCTCGCGTCGTCGTCTTCCTTGATATCAATACAGCTCCTGCTTGATATCGCTCCACGCCTCTGTCGCTCACAGCTTCATCGTCTGCGCCCGACTGCTTGGTTTTCTTCTGTTTCGGCACTGCTCCTGCTTCTACGCCCGACAGCTCCGCTGCGCTGACAGCCTCTAATGACGTTTACTTCTTTGGTTGAGCCAGACAATCTCCTTTGCGCATGTGGTGAGTAACCCTCATGTGGAGTCCGTGGTGCTATTCCCCTCAAGTTATAAGAAAATTAGTGAGAGTACAGATGATTGTCCTTTTATTAAGAAGAGAAGTATGAAAGGTAAAAAAGAAAGTCTTTTTCTCTGAATCAGAAATTTCTACCCTGACGGAAAAATTCAAGTTTGCTCTTATTAAAAAATTTCAGTGGGAACACCCTCCTATGAATGTTATCAAAAAGAGTGTTGATGATCTCAAGCTAGTAAGCAAGTGGAAAGTGGGACTCATGAATGGGAGACATGTGCTGATCCAATAATAGTGGCTGAAGACTACAGAATTTTCTCCAAGAAATATTTTAATATCGAAGGCAAATCAACGAAGTTACTCAAGTGATCTCCTAATTTTGACCCAAATCATGAAACTCCCACTGTACCAGTATGGTTCAGTTTATCTGACCTCAAGCTGCATTTTTTCACCATCAGGTTCTCTACTTTATTAGGGTCATCCTTGAGGATCCTTTGAAACTAAATCTGCCTACTTTTAACCTAACTAGACCCTTGGTGACCAGAATACTTGTGGAAAGAGATATTTCTTTACCTGATGTTACCGAAGATGTTACTGAAGTTTGGTTGGGCACAACTCATAATGGTTATTGGCAACAAATCGTCATGGAACACAAACCCTCATTTTGTACACATCATAAGATATTTTGTCATATCCTTGCTAAATGTCACAAGCTTCATCATAATTTGAAATCTAAGTTTCAAGTGAATAAATATGGGTCTAACCCCACTGCTGTGGACATTTTAGTTTCACTTGAGGAGTGTTTGTTGCACCTGAAGAACCCCCATAACACTGTTGTTACTGTTACTGCGAGTGATGCGGTGTTGGCACCTATAAACTCCATAGAAAACAATACTGTTGGACTATTACCTACAAATGATAGTGTTCAGACTGATAATCAAGAGAGCTTCGTAGCTCCACTTATTCAAGAAGTATCCGGTGTATAGGCAACTCATACTTCACATATTCTAGAACCTATTGTGGGACTACTCTGCTTCAGCTCTACCCCATCAGGCTGATTCTTAAGAGGAGGAATGGCAGATTTACACTTCCAGGAGGAAGAAGAAGAATGGAGATCAACTAGAGCTCAAAAGTCTTATGGATGATACTTTGGTTACTATGGGTAATGGTCAACACATTACCAATCTGCTACCTGGATCCCTACCGAGAACTAGAGCCAGAAGCAAGACTAGATTGGGATAACCCACACTTTTTCAGCGCCCGAGGGAGTTTTTTAATTATTTTTTTTATTTCTATATGGACCTATCTTTTACATTTTTTTGTGTGAGTTGTACTGTGTGGGTTGGGTGTTTAAGCTCACCCATACAAACTATTTGCACCTTTCTCTTTAATATAACAGCCCTTGGGCTTATATATATATATATATTGTTTTCTATCAAATATATAGAGGAATGAGAAGATTTCATTCCTACTCGTATTCACATTGCTTAGTTTAGGAAATAAAATTTTAACAAAGTTCTAAATTTTAAACCATCTAAAATTAAACAAAATTTTATTCGATGCCGTTTTAAATTCAAATCTTGATTACTTGAAAAAATTTGGACTCCAAAGATAACTATTTGTTGAACCACCAATCCCATGATTGAGTGGTATCCCTTTGATCTCACAAGTGAAGATTTAACGTACAAATCCTAAGAATGAGAAAATGATTACAATTGTGGTTTCAAACTTGAACCTATTAGGCCCAAAGTCAAGAATCTACTTGATCACTTATCCTAATTGAATCATCCCAAAATATTTTAGCCCTTATCCTCACAATTAACAAATTTTATATTTATACACAATAATCACATCTTATAAAGAATAAATGAAAAGTGATTTGATCCTCATCACATATACAGCATACTGAAATCTATCTTGAATTCACATGGTAATTTAAAGTAAGATTTTGGCCATCAAATTCAATTTCACCTTATAATTGTGCTTAGCAGTAGCACAAAATATGTCTGAAATTCTTCGGCATCTCAAATGCTTACATGAATTTACCAAAATAACAGTAATTTAACTGGTGCAGAATACAACTGGATAGATATGAATATACATGAAGTTAATTAAAATAATGCTTGTATAGGTTGTAACTTAAAATAACAGCAAATTAACGGATGAAAAATATACTCACTTGTACAGGTGTGAATGCCAGACTTGAAGTCAATCCGGAAGTAGCACCACTACTTCCGTAACTTTTCTCCTTGAACCTTAAAAAATCAAATAAAAAAATCAATAAAACAAAGGTTTACATGCAATGCCAGACAAAACAGGCCGTATTATTGCAAGAAAAAAATAGACTTAAAAAAGTGTTATTCTATTTCTAATAAACTTACAGCATATATCACCTTTTTATAGCCAAAAAAATTATAAATGTTTCTTAAAGAACAACAAACATGATATAGTTAACATACTTTTTAGCAGCTTTAGTAGATAGTTTACTTTGGGCAACTGACACACGCAACCTCCCACTTCCTGCCTGACCAAGCATGCCGTAACCCTCACCCAAGCCATCACCTAGGAATAGAAAAATACATGCCATATAAAATTCCAAAATGTTCAAGCAGAATGGAAATCTACATAGGCTACAAAGAAAAACAGCAAGAGGCATAATGGAGAGAGGAAGAAAAAAAGCAAGAAGGAAATGATAGACATGATTAACACAGCATTTATTTGCAGGACAAGATCAAGTTTAGTCGAAAACTGCCCCTGTTTACATGCACGAAAAAGTACTGCTTTGAAACAGCAAAAGCATGCAGTAAATGGCTTGCCCCTTTCAACAATCATAAGATTCATGAAGTGTTGGATGGTTTAAATAAAATATGAATGATTTTAAAATATATTAGCTTACAGATCAGAGTTAATCATCAATACACTCTTAAAAAAGGGATCATATGAAATGAATTATACTCCACTAATGCATACTGCAGTTCCTTTGCATAAATGTGTGTCTGTGTATGATGTCAACCGTCACAGGAAAAGAGCTCAAGTTCATAAATTATTACCGAACAAATAACATATATTTTAATTTATTTAACCAAAACCTGGCCACAAAAATTAAAAATGTGCTTCAAGAAATACATTGTGAAAATAAGCAGAAAAATAAAATGAGACCTTCTATAAAATAAAGGGTGAACATGCAACTAATTCATAATAGAAGGTGATGCATTCATTCTGCAGCTTGAGTTTGATGCTCATATCCAACCAAAAAACATGAGCTCCCAAATTAGAAATGGAAGCTTTAAACTCATTTAGCTTTAAGTTGATAGCTTCAAAGGGTTTTAGCATAAAGAGAGGCCTTCAAAGTAACCTTCTGGATCCGATGATTACTACTTTTATATAAGAAAAAGTTGTTCAGGCTATCACAAACAGGAATGTATGCCATAACCATTCTAATAAGATCAAAAAGAAAAACGGATTTGATAAAGCAGTCCTAATCCAAATATGATAATACTCTTATGATACTCAAAGATCTGAAGTTCAAACCATCTGATAGAAAAGCTAGTCATAAGAATGAAAACAGAACACATGAGCTGTAGAATGTTTAATTGTAAAACCTAATGAACTCTCTTCTGGAACTCCAAATTGCATTCTGTTCGCTAGCTTCCTCATATCAGTAACAGCATATCTACAAAATGCAAAGTTCACAATCACGACCACCAACTTTTTAAAATGAATAACCTATCAAAAAGATTCAGATTAGCATCTTTAATCACCTTTCTTTCATCTTTCTTAGTCGGCGACCGCCTCTTTTTTTCTTTGGTTCTGAGTCTGGAACAGGCAGAGGCTTCGGCTGCTTTGCAGGGGGAGGCTCTTGCCACTTCTCAATCTTTTTACGTATCTCTTCGCGTAAGTTCCTTCCAGTCTTCCCAGTTGGATCTCCTCTTGTTGAATCAACTCTTGCTGCCAGGGTTGATTTTGCAGCCAGAAGTCTGCAAGCACGTGTCCTCAGAGAAGGAGGTGTGCTCTGAAAAATCTCTGCTTGTTCAAGATAACCAACTCGGAACTGTGAAGTTGCAGTTGAAAAACCAGCCAGATTCTTTCTCTTTGCCCCAAGCAGTTGTACATTACAAGCAGGCATTTTTGCTAAGGCAGACAAACCACCAGCAATTCCCATAAGTTTTGCTGCAACAGCGCTTCCAACAATAGCAGAAAGATTTGGGGCTATGTATCCCATTCTGCTCTCAACAAAATCCAGTACTTTTTTCTTCGCTAAATCAAGAGCAAGGGCTCGATCACAGGCATCAATTGTTTTATTCAAGACATCATCTGCAAGACGCTTTCCACTGGTAGTTGATGCTGTAACAGAAACTACCATAATAATAGCTGAGGGCAAAAGCCCTTCCAAGTCCACAAGCGTTAAGTCCATCTCATTACCAATTTTTTTAACCAACCTAGCATAATCAATAGGGTGATTGACAAGAGATTCAAGTTCAGGGAACTTCATCCTGTATTTGTCACGTATGAAATTATGAATAATGATAATTTCATTTTCAATGTCCACCGATAAACCATTGCAATCCACAATCAGCTGATACTCAGGGTCATCCTCTAAAACCATCCCTTGACCAGAAATATCTGAACCTTTCTGAAGTGCTTCTTCAACTTTCTGTGATTAAGAGAACAGGCAAAAGCAACTTGAGAAAATATAGAATGCTCATCAAAATTTAGTAAGATTGGAAAAAGACGAGTCATGTAGTGGCTTAACTAAATTTTGTGATTACTAATCAAAATAGAGAACTATATTCGAAGTAAGAAAAAGTAGCCCCCATAAAAGGGGACAAGTTTAAGCCGTTGAAACTTTGAAAGACACTGTCTGCATAGAGAGATATAGATCGCATTAGCAATTCCATATTTTTCAAACACCAATAAAATAATTTCCAGGAACTGATTTTCACAGATGCAGAATGTATAAAGCTAATAATTGGATATAAATAAATGAAACAAGAAAGAAAGATTGATACCAACAAGCCAAATGGATCAACAAAAGACAACTTTAAAGTGGGGGAAAAAGAAGTATAGCAAAATATAGTTTACTGCACCAAAATTTAGTATATTAACTTGAAGAGAATCGAAGAAAGACTGGCATTATATATAAAGATCATTTGCCATCTTACTTGCATAATATCATTATATCTTTGAGTTTTCTGCAATTTTGAAACACTATCAAGTTCATCGTAATTGAGAGATTCCAGGTCATCCATATCATCATTTCCATCTTCTTCCATGTCACCAACTTCTGCTTCATCTTCATCCTAGCAAAAAAAAAAAAAAAGAGAACATAAAATGACCATTAATGATATCAAAATTAAAGGAAAGACTTACACACAAAGAGCAGAATTAGAAATCCAAAAAAGTATATTCCCGTATAAGAAATAGGTGCAAAACCATGTGAGGTAAATTTATCTGCTTACAGGTACAGGAGCCTCATCGTCAGATAACTCTTCAAGATCAGCCAAGAAAGAATCAGCAAGATTGGCCTGAAGAGAATAAATCAGAAGCAAATAAGAAAAGATTCAAAGTCATCGAATAACAACAAACACTACTAATTTGAATTGAAAAGTTGGTGTTCTTGAAATCAAACAATTAATTGAAGGTTCATAAACACATTGATGCGGGGACCATGGAGGACCGACCGGTCCTCAAGGGAGAGGGGCTGCTTCTCCTCCCTTTCCCTCCTCTTCACTTCCCCTCTTTCCTTCTTAGCACCTTCCTAATATAAGTCTTTCCAAATCTGATTTTCTGAATATTTTTATTCCTCTTTGCTAAATTCTGAGATCTAATTTCATTCTTTCTTATTTTAAAAACCTTTCCTAAAATCTAAAATCTGATTTTATTATGCTTTCTTATTTTAAAAAGTCTTTACTAAAATCTAAAATTTGATTTTATTCATTTTCTTATTTTAAGTATTGTCTAGCCTTATTATAAATAGAGAATGATGTACTTAGAGTTAGGTGTCTTGCTTTTTAATATTTGAATTCAGGTTTTAGCCTTGATATTTTCCCTTTGAGGGTTGTATCTGATGTCGAGGTAGTGCTTTGGCTGTCCCTTGTCCGAGATGGTGATCGTCTTCGAGGGTTCAAGTGGTGCTCCGGCTATAGCTCAACCACGATGGGAATTTATCTTGCCATACTTTTGTTTCCCTACTGTCATTACAGAATCCTTATGAAGTTCAATTTGCCAGTGAAATGGCTAGAAAGGTTACCATTATTGAAGGGAGAAGGATATAGCTCTACAGTTGTTGAAATCGCTGTCAGCTAATTCAAACTTCAAAGTGATGATACTGTTAACACCGGTAAGTGTAGAATAAGTAACCAAGTAATTGCTTTTATAAACTATAACTCAATCTCAACTCTCAAACACCTTTCTATTTAAATCTTTAACAATCCAATCGTGACAATCCTCTAAACATCACAAATAATCTCTCCCTAAAAAACAAAAACACTTGGCCAATGTGAACTGAAAGGTTTTCCAGGAAGCTCTGGAGGCAACAGAAAATTCATTCCATCATGACTGAGCTGTCAATTGAATGAGCCAAGGCTACAGCGCAATACTCAGCAAGACTACAACAGTATAAACTACCAAACTGAAAGTGAAGCTCTCTCCAAATCCCTAGGCCTTTGTCT
Source organism: Phalaenopsis aphrodite (assembly GCA_003013225.1). Classification (NCBI taxonomy): domain Eukaryota; kingdom Viridiplantae; phylum Streptophyta; class Magnoliopsida; order Asparagales; family Orchidaceae; genus Phalaenopsis; species Phalaenopsis aphrodite. The sequence continues at coordinate 2,546,217 of NEWO01000089.1, read as the reverse complement.
GCTTTAGCCTCAGATTAAAAAAAAACAAACTTGTCTTCACCAATTTTCACCATTGAAGGCACTCGAGGGACTAGTGCTCTCAAATTTTTACTATTCCTAAGATTTTCCTACCACAATCAAATAGTTCTATCATCACTTCATTATTTTCATGCACTTTGAGAACACTGAACACGAATCCAAAGTAACATTGGGGTCCATAAGGTAACCAGCCACATGAAAAATCCTTAAAGCATCCAATAGGATTAGCTATCTACTAAATTACATTTGATATCCAGAATATAGCATTAAGATTATCATTTTCATTCCCAAGCCCAGGTGAAAAATTTTGAAAAATTGCATTGGATCGTCAGCTAATCATAAACATATGCCAAAACTAATGAGATTAATCAAATTTAAATTTTATCAATGTTACAGTATTCCTCAGAAGAGGCATTGAGAAGTAGGCAAAGTTTGCTAAGATATCACCCTTAAATACCACATCACAAATTGGCCCGATTGTGGTGAAAAATACATATAGTTTGGCAAGACTGTCACTAATAAGTGGCGTGCCACAGCTTAAATAATAGTAGTGAAAAGTAATGGTTGACTAATTCTAAAACAAAGATTTGATTCAACACATTAAATTAGGGCCATTAAATAAAAGTGTGAAAAATTTGATAGAAATAAGGATTAGAGGAATACATATTATTCATTACGAGAAAATAAATAAAAGGGGGAATCCAATGGTTTAGGTAAAGAACGCAATTTTATTTACAGTGCAGGCTAAAAATAGGAAGAGGGGGAGGCAAAACAAAAGCTTTCTTAAGATGAAAGGTTATTGACAGGGTAATTGTTCATAAATAATGTATTAAATTTTCAAAAACAAAAAAATGTATAGCAACTACGCATAACTATGATTAAAAGTTGCTGCTTAGTCTATAACTAAGATTAGATATAGCTCATAGAATTAAGGCCGCCTTCGAGTAGGACAAAAATAAATGATGGATGCAGTGATTCAATGAAAAATAAATATTAATTTTTCATTAAAAACTGAAAGAAAGGAAAAAAATCAAGATGCACTGGGTTACGGATAGTAAAAAAAAACATAAAGATAAAATTATTAGGTTAAAAGAATTAATGATAAGGTGATTACCATCAGGGAAGTTATTATAGAGAAGTGTAGATTACAAGACAAATTAAATATAGCATTTCGAGAAATAAAATAGATGAACTCTTACAACCTATACCTGAAAAAGGAAGAACATTTATAATAGGTAACTTATTTGGATATAAAGGTTCTAATAGGATGACTTATGAGGGGATTTAGGATGTTCATATAATTAAAAAAAGAAGTGCAATGAAAGAAGTTATACTAAATTTAATATTAACATATGAACCTGCAATAGTGAATACATAATTTAAGAAAAAGGAACATTTACAAAAATGGTGCCACCAAATCATATATAGGCTTTTATTTTAATTAGAAAAAAAGGAAATTTTTTTGAAAAGTCCAATGATTTTAAAAGAGTTTTTGTCAGCACAAAATAGAGTAATATTTATGGGTGAGTAACATAGGAGTTGAAAAAAATCAAAAAATTATTTTCTTAGAATAAGTCGGCAAATTTTGAATTGCCAAAATATTGTTACTTTTTCAATATAGATTTCTAGGATAAGAAAATTCAAATTACTCAGTTGATTCAGTCATGAAATGAGGTAACATAGCTTATTCCTTTAAGGATATTGTCCAGGAAGTTTGAAAGTGTCTAGAAATAGATTGTACATTGATAAGAAGACTTCATGGAGTAGTCTAAATAGTTACAAAAGATTATTAAGAAAAAAATATGCTTTCAAAGGAAAAATTTTGAATACTATTGAGAAAATAATTAAGGATGACATATAACTCAAATATGGTTTAAAAAGAGAAAATATATCCCTATAGTTGTGATAAGTGTCACTATTATAGTTTCAATTCAAAAGAACATAAAAATGGTACTCCTTCCATAAAATATGTCAATAAGGCATTCTTTTTTCCACTTCGCTTCGTAAATATGTTTCTCATCCCAAAATTCCACAACCCAATCTCCTCAATTGTCATATTTACATCCCCTCCACTCTCTTCCCTCTTTCTCTTGTAAATGGAGATGTGGCTCTTTGAGGAGATGAGATGGTTGCATCTGTTGCCAAGTAAATAAAAAGTTAAATGTCAAAATTTTCTTCGCAATGGCTGAATGTCCCTACAAGGGGTTAAAGTCCCATAACAAGGATATGATCAACAATAATGGCAATAGCTAAAATCTTTCCCTCCGCAAAATCTTTGAAAGGTTGCCTCCTCCTTACTTTCTAATTTCGTCATGATGTAGACTCTCAACCTCTCCTCTAGCTTCCTCACCAAAGTTCTCATACTTCATTAACCTCACTATCTTCAACATTTGTGCCAATCATCAGGCAGCTCGCTCTTTGCACTTGTCTTGATTTAATAAATCTTCACTTCAAAGATCCTACTAGCAAACCCCCCTACTAGTTCAGACTTACTGTCCAACGCTCGTCTATCAGCATCTCCTACAATTACATCAACGATCAAATGAGGTCTTCACGCTTGACGCGACAATCTCTCATTGTTGGACCTGACGCGGAGCTTGGGTCACATAAGAGACGCAGAGTCAAACCGAACGATAATCGTTCGATTTTATTCCAATTTTTAGTTGGTTTCTTCTTTCCCTTTCCTTCGTTTTTAGTATTTTCCTATATATATGTTGCATTAGGGTTTAGATCGTAGTTTCTATCATTCCAAAAATTTGAGTGGTGCTACGGCTGTATCTCGGTCCCGAGGTGGTGATTATCTTCCCTATCCCTGTTCGCATCCACCCTAAGTTGCTCCCAGCCAACCTCCATTGCTGCAAACTCCCCAAAACTGTGCATATTTATTGCTTTCTCTGTAGTTTTTCAATTACAATCACCAACCCTAGTCGTCACGGACCAGGACAGCCATCCTCTTGCTGTCTGACAGTTCCCCGCATCCTTCGCAGTTATCGTTGTCATTCACTCTCCGCTACCTTTGTGATTCCAACCCTCTCTATTGTTGTCATCACTATTCCATCCATCCCAACACCTTCCACCATCTCCTTCCAGCCTTTTGTCTCGTTGTCACGGCCTTGAAAACCCGTCGCTCTGTTGTCTACCATTGTTCAGCCATACCAACACCTTCCTCCAGCCTTTCCAGCAATCCTACAATGTTGCCGCAGCTCTGCAACTCTGTTGTCTTATTGTGCTATTATTGTCCAGTTGTCCTACATCGCCGACACAACCCACTACATTCCTCTTTTGGTGTCGCCCTACCATTCCACCCTTTAAACACCCTTTGTTATTTCTTAGGAGGCCCAAAATCTTCGTCGATCGGCACCACTACAACCAAATCAAGCTTTATGTCACAACCCAGCCCGAGAGCATAGAATTGTCAAAGTAAAAATTGTCAGTCGGACAGAAAAAAACTATCTAACAGTTTTATTTCATGATTAAAATGAAATTTAAAACCTAAAAGCCATTATATTTAGAAAATTTAAAACTTAAAACCATTTTATACAAATTTTTTAAATATTTATAACTGACCAAAAAAAAAATTAACATAGTATCTATCAGTCTGCGCTTCTCGGCGCCTATACACGCACGCTTTGAGGTTCATTTAGCCTAAAATAAATTTTCCTGTAAATGTTAGCAACTAAATATTAGAGTTAAAGCTACCCAATGAGCAGATATTTCTAAGTTGCAATAAATCTTATTTTTAAAATATTTTGTCAAAATGGAGTAAACATTAAAAAAGCTATGATAAGTAATAACAAAACAGTAATTAAAACAGTTTTGTTTACTTTCATTTATTTATGTTACACTTTTCATTATTGAAAGTCGTCGTCTAAACATATACTTTAAATATATATATATATATATAACACTTCAAACCACCATAAAAAGTAAGCAACAATTTTTATTTTAATTTCCATTTATGTGTTACATTGTAATCCCTTCCGAGAATCATTCAAATGTGACGCACACATAAATGCATATATCATACCTTCTTTTCGCAATTAACATTTAAAACAAAAATATGAACTTTTGCATTTTAAATGAAATGCTGGAAAATAGTAAGACGTGTAAATAAACAGGAATATTATAAAATAAAAACATATTTACTCACCTCTACGATGCAGTCAATTATTCTTTTCCTCAAATCAACTTAATCTCTTTTGCGTACTTATAATAACAAATAAGGTTTAATTAGCTTCTAATAACACATCAGATTTAATTAATTCTATCAATTTTTTCCCTCTTTCACAAGAATTCTAACCTAATTATTTAGACAATTTCATTTGTCTTTTTATCTAATTAAATCAATACTTATTATTAATTTATATAAATGCTTCTAATTTATTATTAATCTTAACAAATATCATTAATATAATAACAATTTATAATTCAATTAATTATATTCTAAGAAGATTAATAATACTTTTAATTTTATTTTTTAATTTAATACAAATTAATAAAAATAACAATAATTAAATACAAAATTTTGACTTTATACGCGAAATTCATCTTCTTCTTTTGCTTTATCTCGCTCGCCAAACTTCATACATAAATTTTAGGGATATTAAGTCATTTTCAATTTGTAAGATTTTCTGAAATTAACTGAATTTATTTGAAATTATATTTGATAAATTAACTTTCACCTTACTTGCGTAAGCTCGAAATTCTTTCTAACGCTCACTGTCTTACCCAATTTCTGTGAATTATGTAGAGCTCGATCGTATGACCTTGCAAGCCCAATGAATCCCTCCTCCTTTCGCTCACTGTCGAGCATCTCATGCCCATGAGAAAAGCTCTCATGAGTCGTCTCTTGCTTCCATACCCTGGATATGCTTGAGCGAGTTCTCTGGGAGCCGCACGACAAAGAAAAATGCTTAGTATTCCCTTCTTTCCTCTTTTTCTTCGTTCGCAGACGATCATGACGCATGAGGAAGCCCTATTCGAGTAGCTCGAGCTTTGCAACGAGCGTGGTTGCTCGATCGAGCATTTCCCTTCACGAGAAAACCCTTTCTGCATGTTGCTCCAGCTTTTTGCACTAGGTCGGTGTGGAAATGGAGGAACAATGTGTCTCTCAAGCGTGGAAAGTACCTTGCTCTCGTGGTTTTGAAATTTCCCACTCCTCTCTTGTTCTTCTTCGCTTTCTTCTTTTCTCTTCTTCTTGCTTTCTTTCTTCTTCCCTTGATTTCTTTCCCTTTGTCTCTGACGCTATCTCTTGCTCGTTGATCTTGTGGTTTCGAATAGGAGGAAATAAGAAAATAAGCCCTCTTATACTTCCTGTAGGTGGTGGAAGTGATACCCAAACAATACCCGCTTCAAGGTGTTGTAATAGGTAAATTCAGTTCATTTTTTAAGTTAATAAAATTTTTAATTGGTTATTATTATAATCTCTCATCCTTAAAAAAAATCATCCTTGAAATTTAAAGAACAAGGATATATTTCATACCTTAATTGAAAAGTTGTGGATATATTTCTCTCATTTTTTATTCTTTCTCCCAAGCAGCAACTTTTTCAATCTCGTTTTTTCATAATACACGAACAAAAGGAAACTCTCTTCTCTTGAGTTGCTTCACGTCATAATCTATGATTCTTTCTGGTTCTTTTATAAATGTCAGATCAGGTTGAACGTCCATGTGGTCTGTAAAAAGCTTAATAGTCTCATTAACAATATATTTCCACAGTAAGGAGATATGAAATACATTATGTGCTGATAGGCAAGCCTATCAGCCACTTTCCCAATCTTTTTCACAATTTCAAATACCAACATATCGTGGGCCCAACTTTCCAGACTTTTTAAACCACTTAACACCTTTCATCGAACTGACCTTTAGAAAAACAAATTATCCAACTTTAAATTTCACTGATTGGTGTTTAACGTAATAATACTTTATCTAACTATATTAGATTGCTTTCAATCTTGTAACGAACCAATCGGATCATGTAAATTGTTTCATCAACTAAATCAACATTAATTAATTTCATTTCACATATTTCTGCACAACAAAGAGGTGTCTTGCATTTTCTTCCATTACGGGCATCATAAGGAGTCATACCAATATTGACCTAGAAACTGTTATTGTAGGCAAATTCTATTAGAAGTATGTGCATTTTCCAGTTTCCACCAAAATCAAGAGCACAAAATTAAAGCATGTCTTTCAATATTTGAATCGTTCTATCTGACGATTGTCTGTTTGGGGATGAAAAGTTGTATTGAATGTCAATTGAGTACCTAAAACCACTTGAACTTTCCTCCCCAGTTTGGATGTGAATCTACTATCTCAATCTGAAATAATATTGGGTTTGTGTTATCAATTGTTGCAATTTCAATTTTCCATGAGTCAGTTGTAAATTTCTATTTGAATTCAACAATAATATTTTTTTTCTATTATTGTTTGGGTTAACTCAGGTATCATTAGTATCAGAATGAGTTTAACGTTGGTCCTATCCTAATGATACCAAAATCAGCCCACACTCCCAAAAACAAAAATTTGTCTTCCCTCCCAATCAAACCATCCCTCCACCTACACCTACACCTACACCCTAATTACGCCACCAAAGAGACACTTGTCGGAGACTTGATTAGAAGGAAATACCACGATGTTGCTCATGAGAAATCTGCAAAGAGGTGTCTAAGAAATTTCTAGTGAGAATATGCACTGGGAAATCGAGAGAAGACCATCCAAAGGTCATCCAAACACCATTAGATTTTAGGGATGAAGAACTACTGACCAGAAAGAGTTGGCATGAAATATTGGATGACAGAGATTTTGAAGTAAAGATGAATTTGTCATATTTAGACGACCACAGGAATTTGGATGAGTTCATCGAGTGACTCTAGATATTAGAACATGTTTCTGAGTGTCAAGACGTTCCACCGAACGAAATGGTGAAACTAAATGCATACAAATTAAGGAAGAGTGCATCTTTTTGGTGGGAGAGNAAAAAAAAAAATTTGTCTTCCCTCCCACTCAAACCATCCCTCCACCCTTACCTACACCTACACCTACACCCTAATTACGCCACCAAAGAGACACTTGTCGGAGACTTGATTAGAAGGAAATACCACGATGTTGCTTATGAGAAATCTACAAAGAGGTGTCTAAGAAATTTCTAGTGAGAATAAGCACTGAAAAATCCTCCAACTGCAATGGAGGCCCACCGCTATCGAGAGAAGACCATCCAGAGGTCATCCAAACACCATTAGATTCCAAGGATGAAGAACTACTGACCAGAAAGAGTTGGCATGAAATATTGGATGACAGAGATTTTGAAGTAAAGATGAATTTGTCATATTTTGATGACCACAAGAATCTGGATGAGTCCATCGAGTGACTCTAGATATTGGAACATGTTTCTGAGTGTCAAGACGTTCCACCGAACGAAATGGTGAAACTAAATGCATACAAATTAAGGAAGAGTGCATCTTTTTGGTGGGAGAGCTTGAAGATTCTTTGACAATGAGAAGGGAAGAGTGAAATTACTATATGGCCTAAGATGAAATGAGAAATGCAATATCAGTACCTATCAGTTCATTACAGACAAGATATTCAAAACCTATCTTCAAAAGTGGAAAGGCAACATCCCGGATGACCGTCACATCTCACAAGCAAAATTCAACCTCAAGATCAAGCAGAAAGAATACACCCAAAAGAACATCCAAACAAATCCCACCTGAGGAACACTAGTTTAGAGTGGAGAATAAGTGGAACCAATTTGTATTCCCAAATTCATTCTAACCATAAGTGTTTCAAAAGCCAGAAATTTGGGCATATTGACTTAGAATACGCAACCAAAAGAATGTTTTATTCAACATATTAGGGAGCAGCTAAAGAAATAGAAAATGACATCGAAAAGGATGAAGACATCATAAATGAGTCTCAACTCGAACAGATGAATAAAAAAATAATAGTGATTCAAGAAAAACCCATGACGGACTCCAACTAGATTGTCAGGATTGTTTTAAGAGATAGTGAGTTCGAAGTAATGGGCATTTATATAGAGTATGTTCGAACTACCTTTTTTGTAGGCGTTGAGAAGAGCATCAACAGGACTGATAGTAAATGTCTAAAAAGGCCAAGAGGAGCCTTTACCAGACACAATGCATCTCTAGATAAGAGAATTTCAAACTTCCAAATATATCGACAACTTCCTCAAATGCCCTAACTGATGAAGGTACATGTCAGAGATGAGACGCATTTGTGTCACATTTGGAAGGCTATATGGAGTCATTTGGTATTAAAATCAGTTCAGCAATGTACCCGCCAACAGATGATCAAACAATATGGATGAACCACAACGTTGAAAATTGTCTTAAGATCTTTGAAGGAAAGAACATCCTACAATACATTCCAGTTCCTAACAAAAAAAAAAAGAATCCTCCTGAGTGGTTGCAATTAGGAGTTCCAGGCCTGCAATAGATTTCATCTCATAGTTAAATCCTCCTTACAGACTTCTTTATCAGATACGCTCAGACGAGTATAAGAAGTGGAAGAAGCCAATTACAATTTTAATGGAACTAAGTTTGGCTCAAGAGGATACTCATCCACTTGCAGTTCAAGTTTTGCTTGTGCCAAAAGAGGGTCGATACTTATTATATCAGAACGTGCTTTGGAATCACAATGCTTACAGTATTGATTTACCAGGAAATTGCAACAGTTCTACTACATTTAATGTTCCTGATTTGACTCCATACTTCGAGCAGGTAAACGCTTCGATGGATGAGGTACCAGGAGACTAACGCCAATGTCTCCTATTGTTGAACCTGATGCAACTTCAGGGTCGCGCGAGAGGCGCGGAGCTGAACCAAACATCAATCATTCAATTTCTTTCTAATTTTTAGCAATTTTTCTCCATTCTTTTCTTCCCTTTTTAGTCATTTCCCATGTGTGTTGTATTAGGATTTGGATTACAATTTTTGTCATATTTTCTGTTCGAGACAATTGTCGGCGTCTCCATCTTTTGAGGGTTGTATACAAGAGTTTGAGTAGTGCTATGGTTGTATCTCGCTCTCAAGATAGTGAGTATTTTATGCATCCCCATCTACATACGCCTTATGTCGCATTTGATCGCCATGCATTGTTACAGATGCCCCCGAACAACGCTTATCTTTTGTTTTCACTTTAGTTTTTCAATTTCAACTCCCTATCATTGTTGTCGTCGACCCGGACAACCGCCTCTTGCTGTTTGGGAGTCCCACGCATCCCCCGTCGCAATCGACATCATTCCCTCTCCGCTACCACTGCAATTCCAGCCCTCCCTATTACTTCTGTTGTTGTTCCATTCATCCTAGCACCCTCCACCACCTCCTCCCAGCCTTCTGCCTCATTGTCGCAGCCTTGCCTAGTTGAATACCGTTGTTCAACCATCCCAAAACCTTCCTCCAGCCTTTCCAGCCGTCCTACATTGCCGCCGTAGTCCAGCAATTCCATCACCTTGATGTGCTGCCACTGCCCAGCCATCCTATATCACCGCGACAGCTCACCACATTCCCCTTTTGCTGCCGCCCCACTCTCCCACACTCTAAACACCCTTTGCTACCTCTTAGGAGACCCAAATCTTTGTTGTTCACCACCACATCCCCAGATCTAACCAAAGCTTGGGTTTGTGTTGTCAATTGTTGTAATTTTAGTTTTCCGTGAGTCGATTGTAATTTTCTATTTGAATTCAACAATAATATTTGTTTTCCTAGTATTGTTTAGGCTAACTTCGGTATCAATGCTTCAATGTAAGCTTCTCTATAGGAAAAAGGCATTGTGCAGCCACAATTTGTCATACGTGAGGGGCATGATTTATTGGTATTACCCATCATAGCAATCAAACTTGAGAGCATCATGCTCAGACTCATCTTCAATCTCGCCACCATCAACATCCAGCCTAAAATTATAGAATAGACCCATCCCCTCTAATGATGAGATGAAAGGAGAGAATAACCCATGTTTGGGTGCGAGGGAGGCTGCAAGAGAGGGCACAAATAGTAAAATCAAGAGAAAAAGAAAAAATAATTACCCCAAATGACTATATGAAAGCTAAAAAAACTTACAAAAAGCATTTTAAAAAAGCAAAAAAGAAGAATCAACTTTTATGAAATATAAAAGAGCATTAAACAATACCAAAAAAAAAACATAGAATTTTCTAGAAAAGAGATAAAAGATCTGGAGACATCAATCAAGTTAAATTCATTAAAAGGTAAAATATTAAGAAACTAGTTAATAATGACGATAATAAAAAAAATGAAAATGTTGCCTTAAAAAATTATTAAATGAATGTTTCAAGAATTAAATTGTTTTGAAAAAGTATAATAAATACAATAATGAGCAATGCTATAAGATTGATACAAAAACGTGAAGCGGAGTTCGCTATGAAGATGTTTAAAGTTAAAATTTAAGGTTTATATGAGATTGAGAGGGTTATGAAAGATATTATAATAGTTTCATCAACAAATCTTTTCAATGAAATTTTGAAAACTAGCAGAACGTCAAATGCTTACAAAAATATTTTGGTATTAAGATTTATCAAAAAATTTAAGATAATGCTAATAATAGAGGAATCAAACTTACAAGTCATATAATGATGTTATATGAGCGAGTATTCAACCATAGACTTGAAAAAAAACAACCTTTTTGAAAAATCAATTTAGTTTCATTGCAAGAATATGGAATAGATTTTTAATTTATAACACTTAATTTAAAAATATAAAGGAGAGAATAGATCAATATATGACCTTATCGAATTAAAGAAGGGAGATATGATCAAATTATTTTGGTGTGAATAAAGTAAAATATTGTATCAAATATATCCTGAGGTTAAAATATGTATGATAGAACATCAGGTACTATTAGAACTAGCTATCGAGTAAACAAAGAAATTCTAATTATAGTAAAATTACATCAACAATAAGCAATAAATCTTTATATTTTCATAATGGTTATGGAGATGCATTTAAATAATATTTTAAGGGGTGCCTTAGTATATGCTTTTCGATGCTAATATAACTAATCAATGAGATGTATACTAAAATAAATGCAAAAAACAAGCAAGGAAATATTTATAAGAAAAAGGATAAAAATTAATAGAAAAATATTAAGTACATGATATGAAATTTTAATGGGTGTGAAACTAATAATTATAAATCAGTATTATTATAAAATAAAGCGATATCAAAAGTGATAGATTTAAGTAATACTGAATCCATTATAAATAAATGAAGATTGATTTGAAACCAAAATTAGGAGCGACAAAAATCAGAATAATATAATGGATATGTGCCAAATTTAACAAGGATAGATTAATAAATGATTAAATTACAAAAATTAGAATGGCATCTATTGAAGTTAAAGAAATAAAAAAATAGACTTAGATGGCCAACAATGTACAACAAATTACGGAAAAAAACACACATTAAAACTAATGTCGAAATACTAGGAATAAAAAAGGGTTAACACAAGATCATATGGATACAGGGTAATCAAAATTATTTGAAAAATAAGTCTCTTGAAAAAACAGGTCTATTATTTTGCATGATAATGTCTTAATATATTAGAAGATAGAGGAACTTAAGCTAAGACCCTATGTTTTACCTCATTATTTTTTCGTTCATTTAACTTAAAAAATAATACAGCTATTTAATGTTTTGGACATGTTTACCAAAATAATGAATCTAATTACTCAGATTCTAAATGTGAGTATTAAAACAATTGACCAAGTTACTCGAAATTTTGAATCAGCAGACATTGGTTGGATTCGTATTTTGAGTAATCAACTTCATTATTTTAAAACTCACATTAAAAATAATCATAACCAGATCCATTAATTTAGTAACCACATACAAAGCACTAGTAACCAAATTCAGAGTTTAGACTTTTAAAACAAAAAATAGTCAAGATAATTTATCATGAATCATTAGATCTTGGAGCAATTAATCCTTAAATATAAATATATCTTTGTTAACAAGAAAGACTCTTATTAAATCGTTAGTTTATCTTTCCCCATAATCCATATAAAGGCTGTTACTTTATGGTTCATTTTCAATATAGAGAAAAAAATAGAACATTAAAACTCACGCTCTCAGAGTAGCTTTCGCTTCCTCCTTAACCAAGAACCTCAGAGTTGTCAATCCACTACACCTAGACCTACGAAAATCCCATCCCACCAAGAAATCTTAAATTTTGGCTACTAAATAAGTTCTAAGCTATCTTTTGAAAGCAGTAAACTTTAATTCAAATGAACTCACAAAAAAAACCCTGAATAAAGGTCCAAGAAACACTAAATTCTCCACTGAATTCTCAACGACCATAGACCTTTATTTCTTTTGTTCAAGGTAGTTTAGAGGTACCTTTGATCCCTTCATCCTAATTTTAATTAAGCTCAATCCAATGTATTAAACAAAAATTAATCATCATCTAATTTGCTGATGAACACTTTGAAACACAAAAAAAAATAACTCCACGATAATAGCATGAATTTTCAAAGAATCATACACACAAAAATAACAAAAAAAAAGGACTTCTAGGCCCAATCAGGCAGACTTTATAAAGTCAAATCCCAAACCCAATAAATTTTTTAACTGGAGTTAGGTTTAACCTGATAAACCAGAAAAAAAAAAAAAAACATGTTAGAAAGCCCAACAGAGGTAGATGGTTGAGCCCATGAGCAGGTTTCCTTCACAAAACCCAACATTTTTATAAGAAATTATATATGGTCATTACACCTACTTAATTTATTTTTTTATGTCCAAATAGATAACCTTAATGTGTTATTCATTGGTGGTAGAGAAAATTATAATTTTTGTTTGGCTCCGTTTTGGGTTGGTTTTATACGGACTAAATGGTAAGAAAATTTATATGCATTGCTCTACAAAAGAAAAGCTACTAAGATGAAGGGTCTGTTTGGGGCAGCTGCAACTTATCCAGCTTCTGCTGATAAGCAGCTTATCCTGATAATCTGATGATGAGCAGCAGATCCAGATAAGTTGTCTGGCTGTTTGGTTGGCGCTTATGGAAAACAGCTGATTCTGAAAAATTGATTATTCTGCCCCTGTTCTGAGTAAGCAGTTTAGTTGTTTGGTTAGTGCGTTAAGTATAAAAAGGAAACCCAACATACTCAAAAAAAGACCTTCACCATAGTCATTATTTTAATACTTGTAACATCAAGTCTTAAGTTGTCACATTTACTTATGCCACATTCATCTCTACATCGAAACATTTTTTCTAATGTTTGCTCACACCATAATAAGATTGCATTGTAGCAAGTTTGACTGTTATATAAAGACCTACACTACAATGAGGCTTGCTCCAATATCATTAAGACCCATGTTGTAATAATCAAGGTTTGCACAACAATTAACTTCGGCTGCATCAAGGACTTATCTAGGTGCCCTTTACATTTCCTTTTCAAATTTTTTTCTCTAGAACTCTGCAAATGATTTCTCTCGAAATCATATCGTAATCTTTTTCTAAATCAATAAAAATCATTTGTAGATTCTTCTTATTCTATCTATACTTCTCCATCAAACCTCTCAATAAATGTATAGCTTCCACAGTAGACCTGCCCGGCATAAATCAAAACTGATTTTTAAGCACTCAAATATTTCATATCCCATCAAAAATGCCACTATAACTAATTTTTAAAAATGAAATGCACATTTTCTTGCATAGTTAAATTGGTATAAATAAAAATATCAAAGTGTAGATACATAGGAATTGTGAAGCATGCATGTAAATTTTACAATGAGTAAAAAAAAAAAACTTCACAATAAAGATCACCGCAATAGCCCGTGATTCAAATCCAAGAACCCTACTCCTTTTCTTTCTTTCATTCTGATCGGAGCTATAAAGTTGAATCCAATCTCCATTTCATAGGTCAAATCAAATAATACCACGGCTTGGGAAAAAAAACTAATTTTGAATGTTATCCAAACCAGCAAACATAAAAACTTAGCAGAGATGCAAAGAGGATGGAGATTGCGAGTTATTTCACCATTATAGACGCAGGCACTTTCATGGCTTCGAGCGGCGATGCATAGCCCGGTCCCTTCACTTCCTGAGCGCAGAAAGTCTTTCCCTCTCCTCCTGCAGCCAAAGCCCTGTCCACTTCCACTGCTCCGGCCATTGTCTTCTGCTCTGCTAGGCGGTCCCAACTTGCGTATAGACGACTGCGATCGACTCTTGCGGATGGACGGGAGAGGAGCTTGCAGTTGGAGTCGTCGATGTAGAAGGATACGAAGCACCAGGAGGCGTCGAGGCAGTCCAGGAGATCCATGGCGGCGAACTCACGACCCAGAACGTCGAAGCGAACTTGGCGACCGAAGCCTCCACGAACGTCAAAGCGAACTCGGCAAACGACGACGATTCCGCTCTTTGAGAGTGAAATGCGAAGGAGAAATAACGACGAGGGCCACGGGAGTAAATAATCCAATTGAAAACACGAATCGTGGGGGTCCTCCTGTGGGCCGCTTCTTTTACAAATTTCAAAACGCAGTTTTCTATAAGCTGTGCATAAGTGCGAACCAAACAGGACAGCGGCGTTTTCAAAACGCCGCCCGCACTTATAAGCCGCCCCAAACTGGCTCGAAATTTGAAATTGAATTCTTAGCCAATATCACCATCATCATTAGCCCCCCAACTATCTGTATCAACTTAATTACATTGCTAATATTCCTGTTAAAAAAAATTACTAAAGAAAAGACCAAACATGATGATGATCCTAAGTACCAAATAGCTACCCATCCCGCCTACCACCAGTACGCAAAACTTCACCAAAGTTTTTGTCACTAATATTGAGTGAATTGACATAAAGAGTTAAAAGTTGGCAATACACCATTTTGAATGTGCCAATGAAAGGTGAGCATTAGTTGTCAATTGAAAAAAACGACCCATTTATTGATGAAATGTATGCTTAAAGAAACATTCAAGTTTCTTGCTAGAACGCAACCACCCTGAGGATATGTGCGCTCCTCTAAACCTCAACTTCTAGCAAACAAGGCAAAGATTTGTGTAGCATTGGCAGTTTGTACAACTAGTATTAGGAATAATAAAAAACACCGTGTGCCTGAAGATTACATTTTCCTTTCTCAACTAATTTATGAAGCATGACACAAAAGCTTTATTGCTAAAGCATAAGAAAATTTTCCTTTACTATAGCATGAATAAATACATATCAGTAAAGTTTAATGAAGGGGAATCTACATACATATCAAAAAAATCTTAAGCATTTACGTATCTAATACCAACACTTTTATTTTTTACATACATAACACTCAAATCTTTAATATCACATAAAAAATGTCATTATTATAAACATTTAAATTATGAAATATACCTTTTCATGTATAGATTTATAACACCGAAGTGTTATAAATGTAAATATCAAATTTTAGTTGTAAGATATGTAAATATAAAGGAATGGCGTGGTATGTATGTAAAATTCCTTTTAATGAATATAAACAATTTCTCCAGGCTAAAAATATATAGACTAACCATTACTTGGTTATTCAGTAGTCGCACCAACAATTGCTTATATTCAACTTCTACCTGCAAAACAAGAAGAAATAGAAATAAAAAAATGTAGCCAACTCAAAAACATAGTTTCCCAAACATAAGCATTAATATGATCAATCTCAAACCCAAAGGAAATAGATATCAATGTTGCAAAATGATTTAAAACCAAATAGAAGCTGCCTTTTAAATATTTTAAACATAAACCAAACCCTACTCAGCGAACTCCTTCATAGCCAAATTAGCCTAAAAAAAATAAACAAAGAAAAGGTTAGGCCGCTTCGGAACAAGCAAATCAGTAACATCTAAATGCTAAAAATAAGTGCCAAAAGCTGTTCTAACTGCTAAACGCAATTCAGTTCTTTCATTTTGATTCCATCAAAAAAAAATTTGGCTTTGAGACTTCTTTAAAGTAGTAGTGCCACACTCTATTTTTTGGGGCTTGGGAGTATTCTTTTCATTTCCGGGTATGTGAATGAATCTGATAAAATAAAGAAATTGGTTGGAATAATAGAATATATAGGCTAGGAACCATAGAGACTAAGGTGTTCGCATCCATGCCATCCACCTACACCACTAAGATGGCCCAATTTCTGACATGTTCATAAATCGAAAATGAAGTGGACGAATTGTTATATATAAAGGAGATAAGAGTGATGGAGAACATGTTGTCATTAGAAGGTAGAACATAATGAAAAGAGAAAGCAATTAGAAAGTAGGGCCTAGGACTCCAAATTTTCATTATAGGATTTTACCAAGAATCTACCCCAAATCCCTCCCTCATCATTCCTGCACTTCTGAAATTGTTTACTTTAGTTAGAATTGTATTGTGTTACAGTTTAAGTTGCCATTCAGTGACACATCCAAGCCATTAGTTAAATCTATAGCGTGGTTTTGAAAAATTAAAGAAATAAAGCACCAGCCACCCCCACCCAAAAATAAATAAAAATTATTCTCATTCAATTTTTTCCAGTGTCAGGAACTTCTGCACAAACCATCACATGTAGGTTATTTTTTCTAGTGAAAACCATCCATTTATATAGTTTGTCTAAAATTACATCCTCCTAAAACGTAGGTATTGTAACTGGTGGAATATCAAATGCATTTATCTTATCACATTCCTTAGTAGTACAAATCACTAGCACAAATTCATTATTTGCCACCATTGAATTAAATTCAACAACATTTGATAATGCATGTTGAAGAAATGACTCAAGTCCTGAAAAAACTACATTTAAATCATGGAGCAAAAGTTTTGGCATGACCAACCACAGATCGCAACGGGTTTGGTTTTTCTTACTTCCTTCGGACAGGTGATTTTTCTACACACTAATAGAGAAGGCAACAGAACAGGGTGGCCCATTTTTGCGCCAATCTGGCTTTACAGCATAGTTTTGTTTTGGAAAGTGTAAATGACAGTAGTGCTCTTTCCGCTATTCACATAGATGATAGGTCCCACCTTTGTTTTTGATCCATGCATCTTGGCACAGTTTTTATACCCTTTATTTTAAGTGCAATATAAGCATTTTCGAGGAAAAACTAAATTTAAATCAGTTTATCTACCACCCAAAACATAGTCACCTTCTTACTCAATTCAATTTTAACTTGTATCACAGTTCATTATTTCTAGTGTTTCAACATTGCAATGTACTTGTGCTAATATAAGATCGTGGCACTCTGGGTTGTATGTTTCTACTAACAAAGGTTGAAATGAATGCAATAAAATCAAAAAAAAAGTGGTGAGCACTGTGTTCAATCATTAATTGATGAGATCTGCTAGAGCAGCGAACATCATATACATCAATCGAATTCAAGGTTGGTTTGTAAGGTCAAGAAAATAAACTCCAATTACTCATAAGTTTTGAACAAATATAATTTGGGCACTTTTTAAACTTAAGATATAATAACCTTTAAAGTTAGATTGATTATGCAGGGAACTTTGAGAAGGTATGACTGGCAGCATCGTCTATGAGAAGTGCCTTAAATTCAACATAAACTACCACTGCAAGCTTAAGCTTAGTGCGTCTAGTAACATAAATTCACATATTTCATTACAACAACAACAACAACAACAACAACAAAGCCTTAATCCCACTACATGAGTGTTGGCTACATGAATCATTTTTCTCCGTTGTGTCCTATTTACTGTCATATTTTCATTTAGTTCTAATAAATTAAGATAATTTTTTATACAATATTTTCATTTAATTCTAATAAATTCACATATTTCATTATCATCAAAAATTTCGTCCGCTGCCATACATTGGAGGAAAGTCGCATGTATCTTTTAACTCTATCAAAATACAACATTAAATATGACATTTGACCACTCACATTGTTTCATAAACTTGCACTAGATAAGAAACGTGTTATCGAAAGTAATAGATATGATGGTTGTATATAAGGAAGCTTGTATATTAAGAAGCTTGATGTAGGGAATCTAATAAATAGGTAAGCTAACTAGAAGAGACCTAATTTCAGGATATTTCCTCTATTGGAAGTATTCAAAATCTAGAAAGATTGGAGTGTACATAACTATGTAGCATACGTTTTCAATTTGTGAATAGGAGAAAAAGGGGTTTTCCTTCACACGTCATCAGAGCCACACATGGCTTCGTCTGCATCGTTCAGCTTTGTTCTCTTTGCCTTTAACTTGCAACGGGATTAGGGCATCGATCGGTGTTGTCTCATTCAATTGGCTTTATCTGCTTCGCCTTCATCCTATAATAGGATTTGGGCATCAATTGGTGTTGTTTGGTTCACCTTTGTCCGCTTTTTTGAGTCGATAAGGAGTTGTTCGCATCATTTTGCTCCGTCTTCATCCTGTCGGCGTCGTCTACTTCGGCTTACTTCATATTCATCATGATATGCGTCGTCTTCTTTGTTCGACTTCGTCGGCTTCGTCTGCTTAGGTCAACTTTGTCGGTTGCTTCGTTTGGCTTCGTCGACATCATCAACTGTCTCCGAAAATCGTTGAATTGTTTGCCAAGTTATCTCCTACGTTTATCATTTGTCTCACCCTTCAACTCGTCCTTCAACACTAATTTAGTCTCATTGAATATTTGGTGATAATCATAACCATGGAACAAAAAAATGTAATAAATTTGGTTTCATTTGTGGCTAAAATTACATATAAAAAGTTAATCAGCGTCAGTTATTTTTATTGGAACAAAACTGTGGGTCTTTACTGAAGAAGTATATATCAGAAGAATCATGTAATGGATAATCGCCCATCTGAGAATAATTTGAATTCATCTCATTTCATAAAGCATCTAAGAAATCTACTTCTATCACTACATTTGTTGAGTTAGGTAATAATGATATTTGTCTTATTTTCTCTTCCACACAATAGGTCATTGATTATGATGACAATTCACATGAGAGGCAATCTAAAACTCTTTCTGACTTTCATAAGCATCTTTCTTCCTTCACCGTAATAAATGGAACTATTTCTAATATTTTTTATTATGGAACCATTAATATTACACCCATGTTACCTTTAATATATATCCTTAGGTTATCTTAATTCTCTTTTAAGCTTGTCTCTGTTAGCAAGATTACACGTACTCTTAATTAATATATCTTATTCTTCTCTAACCATTACCTTTTTTTCAAATCATATGATAAAGAAGATTATTACCATTTTGGATAACAACTGACCTCGACCATAGCCCATTCCAACACTTTTCTCCATTTAAGATTCTTTATCCGTTAGGGCATCCATCACTATTAATGCTAAAAAGTTATACTCTCATTTTCAGCACTTATCATCTTTAGATTGTGAGTCGTGTCATTTTGCTAAACACCGGCTTTGAGTTGATTCATTCTGATGTATGGAAATCTTGTCCTATTTTATCCAATGGATTGCAATATTTTGTCAAGTTTGAGGATGCTTTTTCTCATATGACTTGATCTTACTTCATGAAATCTCATATTGAGTTACTATCACATTTTCAATCCTTTTGTGATGAAATTAAAACTAAATTCATAATTTATGTTAAAGAATCTGAGAAGTCACATGCCAAAGAATATTTCTCTGTGCATTTTCAGGCATACACAACTAAAAATGGAATACTTCACTAGTCATCGTGTCGATACTCCATCTCAAAATAAAATAGCTAAAAGAAAAAATACACATCTTAATATCATTAGAGCTCTTTTGTTCCAAACTAATGTGCCCACATAGTTTGAGTTGATGTCATTTCTATCGCATGTCTTTTTATCAATTGGATGTACTCTTTTATTGTTTTACAGGATAAAATATCCTACTAAGTTTTATTTCCAACTAAATCTCTCTTTCTCATTGAACCACATATATTTGAGTGTACTTGATTTGTTCGTAATACTCATCCGCGGGTTTTTAAATTAGACCCTGAGTTCATTAAGGTGTACTATACTAAAATAATATCGGTTGCAAAAAAGGGTATCGATATTTTTCCCCTCCTAAATAGGCATATGATTTAAGCGGATGTCACCTTTCATGAAAGAATCTCATTCTTTGGTGATTCATCGATGCCTCAATCCTCTTAAGATTTTGATGAGTTGTTGATGTATCACATCATTAGTTCAAATCCAGCTCCAAATCCACCTCCACCTCCACCTCCACCATTAGTGTCTCAGCTCAAACCATCTATCACTAATGTTTACTCTAAAAGACTGAATTCCCCTTATCCTAG
The DNA here is from genome assembly GCA_003013225.1 of Phalaenopsis aphrodite. NCBI lineage: Eukaryota > Viridiplantae > Streptophyta > Magnoliopsida > Asparagales > Orchidaceae > Phalaenopsis > Phalaenopsis aphrodite. The sequence goes on along the minus strand of NEWO01000089.1, from coordinate 2,525,996 downwards.
TCAGGCACCAATATCATATTCGTCATTGGACCTTCCTCCTACTGACCTTGATGTACCTATTGCTCTTCAAAGGGGTAAGCATCAGTGCGCCTCTCATTTCCTTTTGTGTTAAATACAACCAATTAGCTTCTACTTCTTGTTTGTTTAGTACTTCTCTCGATTACGTTCAAGTCCTAAGATCTATTCAACAAATTCTATACCAAATGGTGGTGGGCAACGATGCTTGATGAAGTAAATGTCTTAACTAAAAAAGAAACTTGGGAACTAGTAACTAACTTCATGCAAGAAAGTTGTTGGCTACAAATGGGTATTTGCAGTTAAGTTTCATTCTAATGGATCTGTAGGTATTCTCGAAGCTCGATTGGTTGCTAAGATTTATGCTCAAACTTATAAGATTGACTACTTAGACATGTTCTCTATTTATGTCCTTGATCGCAATGAATAATTAGCCTCTGCACCAGCTCGATGTGAAGAATGACTTTCTGCATGATGTTCTTTTAGAAGAGGTATACATGGAACAACCTCTTGGGTTTGTTGCTCAGAGGGAGTCTGGGAAAGTATGACATCTTTGAAAGTTATTTAATGAACTAATGCAAAGTCCTCGAACATGGTTCAAAAAATTTAGCCAAACATTAGAAGAGTTTGAGATATAAAAGCACAAGTGGTCACACTTTATTCTACAAGCAATATGTTTCTGGGATCATTCAATTGGTGATGTATGTTAATGACATTATTATTACTGAAAGTGATGTGCATATAATTTTATCATTAAAAACATTTCTTCGAAATTATTTTAACACTAAAACTTTGGGCTCCATGAAATGCATCTTGGGATTGAGGTGTGAAAAAGCAAGAAAGGTATCTTTCTATCTCAACAAAAGTATGTTTTGGATTTGTTAGCAAAAACTGAGAAAGTAAGGATCAAATCATGCAGTACTACAATGTTTCCTAACCGACATCTTATCAAGAATGGAGAGCCTTTTAATGATCCTAAACGATGTACAAAATTAATGAGAAAACTAAATTAGCTCACAATGATTCGCCCTGACATTACTTATTCAGTTAGCACCATAAATCGGTTCATGTCTCTCACACAGTCCATCATAGGTAAGCTTTAGAACTGATACTATAATACCTCAAAGGAGCTCTTGGACAAGATATTTTATATCAAAATCAAGGGCATAAAAATATTGAATGTTTCTATGATGCATATTAGGCAAACTTTAAGATTGATCAGAGATCTGCTAGTTTTTATTGGTGATAATATATGGTCTCATGGCAGAATAAAAAATAGAATTTGGTTTCACAATCTAGCGCATTATCGGAGTATCAAGAAATGACACAAGCTTCAGATGAATTAATATGAGTTTCACAATTGTTGGTCGAAATGAGTTTTAAGGTGACAGCACGAACAAAGATGTGGTGTGATGACAGCTCCAACAAAGATGTGGTGTGATGACCAAGTTGCAATCTTCAAACCCTGTATTCCATGAATGAACTAAGAACATTGAGATAGATTGTCATTTTGTTCGTTAAAAAATTCAACAAAATTTGATTTCTACAACTCATGTAAAGACTGTGGAACAACTAGAGGTCAATCATCACAAAGACGCTTAATGGAGCTAGTCACTTATATTTGTAACAAACTAGGCATGATAAACATCTATGCTCCAGCTCGAGAGTGTGTGCTATGAAAAGTAATGGATATGATAGTTGTATATTAGAAAGCATGTATATTACAAAGCTTTATTATAGAAAATCTAAAAAATAAGTAACCTAATTAGAGGACATCTAGTTGCTTAATCTTTCCTCTATTAGAAATATTCCTGATATATAGAGATTGGAGTGTATATAAATATGTAATATAATTTTTCAATTAGTGAATAAGAGAAAAAAGAGTATTCCTTCATAGTACACAAATGTGAAAAACTATTAATAATGTGCACTATAGAATGCTATCAGGTTTTCAGTACTATGAAGACAGAATACAATTATAAGCACTTCTAATTTAATTAATTAGAACAATAATTAATAAACCATAATGAGACTTTTTTTTAAAATTCTGGTTCTTCAAAAAAAAATTTAAAACTATTTTCATTTTCTCAAAATGCACAATTGTTTTGTGTTTCCTATGAAAATGCAAAGCAGTTATATTTTGAATTTGCAACAGGCCAGCACCAGTTTAATACATGGTCCGATTCTATTTGAAGCTAATACATATTAAGTGATAATATATAATAATTTATCAAATGTTGTGCATAACTTAGAGAAATTAGGAAGCCATCACATGAATGGAAAAAGGATAAGATATTGAATTATTTCTTGTAATTTAAGAAGAGGAATACTCCTTCCTCTATAATTAATTGTAAGCTATATTGTATAGAATAAAACAAAATCAAAAGTTCTATGACTTGTGGTAAGATAGCATGTGAACAAATTATTTGCAGTTAAATTTCATAAAATAACACTTAATAATTAATATTTATAGTTTCTTATTTCGACCATAAAAGCCTATGTTTTGCATCAACGATTAGAACTTGATAGTCCAATTTCATTTTCAAATGGATTTAAATAGATGCTGAAAGTTTGCATGGTTTATTTAAAGATATTAAACTGATGAAGTCTGATAAGTAGCCAGGCTAGTGGTCACATGGCACATGATTTTAGGTTCAGTGAGGCGTCACTTTTTTAGCAGAAATTTGAAGTTACAAAAGACAGAAAAGTATTCCAGAAAACAAAGAAAACATGTGCATTAAGGGTAAATTATAGTAAAGAAAAAATATAATACATTTTTAAATGAATAATATACAAATTATGCTATGCGCTAAGAACTCAAACTATATTATTGATAAATTCAGCTGTAGTTAAACTTAATTTTTTTATTAAAAAAGTGAACATTTATTATTATTTAAATAATATTTGTGCATATAGTTTTTTTTATTTTTGAAAACAAACTTATTAAATCAATAATTCACAAAAAATTTAAAAGGTAAAATAACTAATTTTTAATATAACATTTGAATATTCACAATCACCATTCAAAATCATACAGTATTTTTTTTTAGAAACACAACAATTCATCCTCTCTCTCTCTCTTATATGCATTGAAATTTAATAGTTATTTTTAATTTTAGCTCAGTTAAACATTCAGTTTATTTAAATATCCTTGTTTTATTTTTTTTCAATAACATAAACATGTCAACTTGATATATTGAATGGAAGCATTCAAATGTAAATTGCATACAAAAAATCTAGACAGACTAAAAAAAATTGGAAAATAACAGTATTTCACCAGTGTTGCAAAGAACAAAAATTACAATGTTGGTTAAAGACTAATTTTGAGGATTACATTTAAAGCCTAGCTTTGTCCTGCATAAAAAATATTAATACTTATTTTATTTTTAAAGCTAATTTAAATAAATAATAAGCCTAATTTTGTAAGAAAAACTAGATAACTTTCATTAATTTAATTTTTTTTTCTAGACTGCAATCAATAACTTATAACATTAATTTATCACCTATCCCATTAACATTGTGATGCACACTAAGTATAATAATGCTGGATAATCATTATTATCTTTTTCCTCATGTTGACTTGAAGGATAACAAATCAAACTTAGATAAGCAATTGCATCGCATTAATATTTTCTGATTATTTGTTTCATAAATAATATATCCAACATAGTTAAAATATTATCAACATTATCACTATGCTATATCATAAACTAGAATACATTTTTTTAAGAATTTTAAATATCAAATGCAATTTCATCATTTAATGATCATAATTTTGTTCTTCATACTCATTTTTCAGATTGTTTTGGCTTAAGATTCACGCAAGCTGTTATTATACCTGCATAGCCAACACTATCAGAACCAAATAAGTCAAATAATAAACATAAAATAATTTGAATCTAGTAAAAATTTGATAAAAAAATTAAAAGAAAAAAATAATAATAAACATTACACTTACTAAGCTAATTAGGTAATTAGCTTACTTAGAAAAATGGCAATAGAAAAGGAAGTAGTAGAGAGAAGAAAGCAACGAGCAAGTGACCGGACAAGAGAGAGCAAAGTGCAAGAGACGAGGTGTGAATTGGGACGAATCAAATGGCAAAATTTATATTAAAAAATAAGGAAAATGTAAATAATTTTTGTGTTCTCAATCGAATAAAGGTGAACCGAGGCAAATAGAGGCAAACCGAGATGGAAAAAAGGCAAAATTGAGGCAGGTTAGTGAGGGAGATTTGTTGAAAATACAATTTTTTTTTCACATTTTCATTTCTATTTATAATAATTTAAATTAGGCTATTTTTGCTTATTTTTACTAATTAAAATATCTATTTGTTCTCATTGTTCTAACCACCCCACTCTCATCACTTGTTTACAAGGTTAAAAGGGGGGTGGATAGGCCCGTGCATCGCCTCATGTTCCGCATTTGGCAATGGCCTCGATCGGCTGTTAGAAATGATTTGGATTGGATCAACAAACCCAACTAGACACACAAATCAATTATTTCCTAGATTAAATAAATTTGCACCATGAAATAAATATATTGATACACAACACCAAGTATATGTTTCTACATCTTATAAATATTTCTCCAATTCAACTCCACCTAGCGTGCCAATCTTTCAAAGATTATAAATGAGTTTGTTCGCTACATCTCCCTTGAGAGGGGTCATTGCCATCATTATCATTATACAGAGATATGTGGTTCATTGCATTACCACGTCATTGCAAGGAGCAGTTCAAACTTTTTCGTTCCCGTTGCATGTGGAAAATTAGCAATTCAATGCATTGCCTCAATGAGGAGTTTGTTATCATAGCATATAGGAAACCCGCCATCATCGTTAGGATGATCTAGTTATTCAATATTTGAATGTTATTATTCTCAAAATTCATATGATTATAAGAAATTGATGTCTGTGAATCTAATTATTCATAAATTGTGTCTGATAATTAGCTATATGCATCTTGTTGTTTCAACATTGTGTTATTTCAACATTGCGCCTAGAAGGATATGGTTATTCAAAAAAAAAAATATAATTAGTGTTTGTGCTAATCTCGTCATTATAAAAAGATGTGTTTGCATCAGATTAAGAAAAATTTGGTTATGGATTGTTTGAACACTATAGCTACAAAAGGTATAATATGCATCTTAATTTTTTTTTAATAAAGAAATAATTGGGGAAAAAAATAATACAGGATAAATGTAGAGCCTTAAAATAAGTAGAAGACAACAATAAAAAGTCATAAAATTAAAAGGAAAGTATAGATCAACACATTGATAACTGGTTAAATTTTAATTTTTTAACTTACAAGCCTAAAATAATTGACATGACTCTAAAAAGCAAAATAAACACATCAGTAGAATTTTATTTTTGAATTTAGATGACAGCATTTTAAATATAAAAACCTGAGTATTAGTTTTATGAAAATGTAATTTGTTACACGTGTATTTGTGCTTTTAAATGGTTTGCACATACCTCCTCTGCAAACTCCTCCTAAATCTCAAAAAATCAAGTTGCTAAATTCATCATGATGGGTCCTTATAAGGAAAACATAGCTTCCAACTCTAAAACCAGTATGTCAAAATCATCAAGGTTGTTTTTCCCCCCTTAAATTCAAGAAAAACCCCCTTTAGTATAGAAGGGTTGCCTCTAAATGGTTTATTAGTATTTTCAAATTCACGTTGCTCCATTTAAGTCATGATGTCAATAATTACTATTCTACCTTAAAACATCAACTAATGAAATCTCAATAATTTATTACATTTGAAATGCACATTTGACTCCAGATATGGAACCAATAAAATTTATGGGTATCCAGTTGAATGACTCAACCTTACGGATAGTCTTCAACCTAATAAATAGCCTAATTAAACTTAAATTTCTTTCAAGACCTGCCCGCCAATCATAAATCACAAGCAACTCAATGGCAACCATCACCATCTCCCAAAACTTAGAAAACCTATGCCGAACTATAGTGTATGTTATTTTCACGTTTTGATGTTTTTTTTTGCTTACACAGGTGCTTCTTCTTCTTCCTTGCCAGAGAACATGAAAATTGTTTCACCATTTTCATGCCCCTTCAACAAACTGGCCGAGCAATCTCAATCGCATAAGAAATTCTTAACCCCACCCCCTTAAATTAGGGTTTTAAATATTTGAACTCTTTTCTGCAATTAACGGGCAGATTTTGAGCAGGATTTATGCTAAATCCTGTCAGACGGTCACTTTGGATGAGTTAAATCTTCCAATTAATAAATCCGGGTTTTACGCCCAAAATGGGCGAAATCCGGAACTCGGAAAGAGAAATAAAGGCTCGCGCGAACTCACCTTCCTCAATGGTTTCTGTTAGGAGCGGAGCGGAGCGGAAGGAGAAGAAAGATACGAGTTTCGGCAGTCTTTGCACGCCGCGATCCTGTCGTTGCCTTCTGAGCTACCTCTAATGGTGCGTGATGGCTTCGCGCGAAATCGGGAGGTGATGGGGTAGGATTGTGGGAGCAGAAAGGTTTATGATTTTAATAGTTTTGGGAAATTTACAAAAGTATGATATAATTCTTATGTATTTACATATCATATTTAAATTTATGCCTACAAACATTATTTAAATTTTAAAAAATAATAATAGTGCTAATTTTTACATGATATTAACAAATTGAGTGTTGTGTCTGCAAATATTAAAATTTACTTGCGAGATATGTAAATACATAAGTGAATGCTCTATATGAAAATGTGTAACATCTATTATTGAAAAGAAATGATCGAAGAGCCGAAGAGTTGGAAGAGGAAGTAAGAAGTTGGGTATTCGCATGAGGGAAAGGAAACGAACAGTTGAAAGAAAAGAAGGTAAACAGTCGAGACAACGAACACTGGGGAGAGGAAGCAAGTGGACGAAAGTTAGGGATGATCGAAACAGTGTGGGGGGGGAAGAAGATGGAGCTGAAACGAGCCAAAAGTTCTCTCACACGGTGGAGGAAGTTGGGTGCATGACTAAGGCTTGGTTAAAAAGTATAAAGTGGGTTATTTAATAAACAGCACTATATGTATGTATATATATATATATATATATATATATATATATATATATATATATATATATATATATATATATATATATNTATATATATATATATATATATATATATATATATATATATATATATATATATATATATATATATATATATATATATATATATATATAATTTAAAAAGAAAAATTAAGTTTTAAATGTTAAATATATTTTTGTAAATAAATAATATTTAATTTTATTTTACTTAAGGACTCAAGTACTTAAAATTTAAAATATTGCAATAAAATAATAATTGATAATTGAATATTATTTATTTTATAGATGATAATTGGATAAAAGTATTACAAGTTAAGAGCAAGTGGATTGTTTATCAACGAAGTAAATACTTTCATTCTTAAATTATAGTATCATTTTGATATCTCTTCTAAACCAGTTTTATTGACTATTAATTATGATTGCTTGACGTAATTGATCGTTAAGTAATAAATGTTATCAATCATTTTGATGTGAATACTTATAATCTCATAATATGAAATAATTAAAGTATTATAGTATTACGTGTTGAGTGATTTAAAATTATTAAAGATATGATTTACACTCATTGATAGTACTAGTAATGAACACTAATGTATCAGTGCACTTAAATAGAAAAGGATATTATTATTGAAGTATATTAATTGGTGCAAACTCTTAGATAGTGTTCATGTGATGATTATATAAATATAAAATGATATTGATATATTATTGATATAACAAAACTCTTTGAATTTCATCAAATATTTATATTGATTTATTAAGAAGTTTGATTGCATGCATATTAATTTCTTCTACTTTTTATTGTTATAATTTATGTGTCGTTCACTATTATTTTTAAAACAAACTTTAAAGTAATTTAATTGATTAAAAGATGATTTATACAAGAGAAAACATACTGAAGACACAGACAACCAGTAACAAGGTAATTTTAAACATATCGTTTTAATTTAAATTAATTAGCGGCTCTTTCATTTGTAAAATCTCATTACACTTCATTGCGACAACGTATCAAGCATGGTGCTAGTATACTACCCCATATTTCATGCCCGCACAAAGCATAACTCGTTCAACTTTCATTTTATTCAAGACTGTATCAAAGCTCAAATAATCATAGCTCATCATCTTCAATCTCAAGGCCAAGTGACTGACATATTCACAAAGCTTCTATCATTCTCCAGGATCAAACATCTAAGCAACAAACTAACATTACATCAGCTATATGTTAGCTCGAGGGGGAGATAAAAACAATAGCACTATGACACTTGGTGTATCCTATCCCACTTAAACACGAAAAATCACCCAACCGTATATCTACCAGTAGGAAATCCTAACTACTCCTACTGTAAATATCCCTTTCTCCGCTTACTCTTTCCTATATATATCCCCACTGTCATGCAACTTTGATATAGTGAAATATTGTTTCAACCTAAAGGCTTTACCTGCTTCTTCTTCCTGGTATCTCAATTTCAAAATATTCAGCTTATTTACAGAATTTGTTGTTTTCTCTCACCAACGTGTTTTTAATTTATCTTTGATTTTTATTAAGGATATTTTCATGACTAACATTCAAATGTAATTATTTGCCTGTAATTGATGTCTATGAGCATGAAAAAACATGGGCATTTGCATACATAACACCCAAAACATTGCAATTTACAAATCCAACACCCTCTTTCATCCATTTTTCAAGTTCTCACTCAATATCAAAATTCATGATAAATCCTCAATCCATCTTTTTCATTTTTGTCAAAGTCTCAATAATTTGATCGTGACACACATAAATACATCGATTTTGTAGTTCAAAAATAACACATGAATATCAAAAATTTAATATATACCGTCCAACTGTCTATTTTCTGCATTGGTTAATTTCAAGCCCCCTGACAGATCATGACAAAAGTGGTATCAGAGACAATGTTTAGGAGTAATTACTGAAATATAAATGAAAGAGCTAATTGGATAATTGCGGGGGAAAAAAGGTTAACATTAAAGGTAACTCCAATTAATAATTATATCTATTCAAGTATAGTGATATATCCAAAATTAAAAAGAAAATAATCCGATAGAGAACAAATAAGTACAATCTACTATAAATGTGAACACAAATGTCCTTGCCCAAATGATGGCGACAATGACTCAGCTAATTTAGGAGTTCAGATTGTAGCATATCAAAAGTGATAAAGTCTTTGTAGATAAGAACTTGAAGATATTTCAAGATCTGCATTCACCTTTTTTTTAAAGAATTGCAGACCCGATTGAAACGGAGAACTGGTTAATTAGGATAAAGAAGAAACTAGATAGCATGACTTGTCCAAATAAAAGAAGGGTATTGTTGGTGACTTTGTGTTAGATGGAGAAGTTGAAAGGTAGTGGTGTGGGCAGCACCAAGACAAGTTAGGGGGAATACCCAACAAGATGATAAGTTGGGAGAAGTTTGTGGACTGCTTTAGAGAGTGGTTCATGCCTTTATTTGCTAGACGATATATGAAGGATAAGCTCATCAGAATGAGAGAATGAGAGAAGACAACCATGCAACATGAAAGCAAAATTTATTGGATTATTAAGGTATGGGCCATAGTTGATCGTTATTGTAGAAGGAAAAACATATTTCTTTGGGGATTAAAGGACTTGATCAAACAATCATTAGTACCTTTAGGGATAGAAAATTACTCGATATTAGTGGAACGAGCTAAAAGAGTTGAGATTAACTATCAGCTTACTCGGAAGCATAATGAAATGCACAAGAGAAAGAATGTTGAAGAAGAAGAATATGTGGATCAATCGGAGGGATTGAACAGGAAGAAGTCCAAGAAAAAATTGGGTGGAGTTAACAGAGGTATGACTCATGGTATTAGAGTCATTTTTGTACAAATATGGAAGACAACATAAGGATAAATGCTTGACAGGCTCTAATACTTGTTATTGGTGTTGTCAGTCTCGTCATATAGCAAGATATTGTTTATCTCTTGGCTAGAAAAGCGTTAAAGATCAAAAATCAGGTGGAGCTCCTTCATAGAAGACTGCATGTTGATAGAAAAAGATCGAGTTTATAGCTTCAGCTCCATCCCAAGGTCAACCAAAACAACCTGCTCAACCTTGAGTATATTCCCTTACTCATGGTGAGCCTAAAGAACCTATTGTTATTGATGGTAATGAAGTCTCGGTTTGGCCTATTTTTCCTAAATACTCTCATGTTTCAGTATTGTTATCCAAAGTGTAGCTGATTCGTCTTGTATCGAGTTTCTACCCTTATAGTGATTACTTTTCATATTACCTGTAATTTCATAGATAACTAATGCCGACCTACTTAATGAGAAATGACTTGAGATTTCTTTAAAATTTTGAGGGTAAAATTTTTATAAGTGGGGAAGATTGTAACGCCTCGTTGCCGAGAAGAAAGAATTGAAGAGCCAAAAAGGTGAGAGAGGATGTGAGAAGTCGGGTATTCAAAGGAGGGAGAGGAAACAAACAGTTGAAGAAGAGGAAGCGAGCAATCGAACACCAAATAGAGCGGAGAGGAAGCCAGGGGACAGAAGTCAGGAGGGCGTATTCGCTTTAAAAATCATACAACAATTTGAGTTTTAATTACCTGCAGAAACGAGAGAAGAAGTGTCACTATCCCGTGCGGGAGGGAGTTGAATTCAAAGCTCATGTAGGAGAGATGATTGAAATCGTGTGTGGGGGAGGAAGAAAACGGGGTTGAATCGAGCCAAAGTTCTCATACACAGTGGACGGAGCTCGTGGGAGGAAGTTGGGCTTGTGTATAGGGTTTGGTCGATGAGTATAAGGTGAGTTATTTAATAAACAATATGATAAGAATTAAGTTTTATTTCAAATATGTTTTTTTTTTGGTAAATTAATAATATTTAATTATATTTTACTATAATCATAATTAAAGTTTAAGTAATTAAATTTCAAAATAGTGCAATAAAGTAATAATTGATAATTGATATTATATATTTTATATGTGATAATTTGATAAAAGTAATACAAATTAACACCTAATGGATTATTTATCAACGAGATGAGCACTCATATTCTTAAATTATAGTATCATTTTAATATCTCTTTTGAACCAGTTATATGAGTTGTTAATTATGTTTGATTAATACAATTAATTGTCCTATTATTAAATTTTATTAGTAATTTTCGTGCGAATGCTTATAATCTTATAATATAAAATAAGTAACGCATTATAGCATTACATGTTGAATGATAAAATTTGCATAAATTACTTATATGTATATGACTAACTATGATGAAGAACCTGTGCACGTAAATGGATAAGTATATTGATATGAGAATCTTAATTGGTACAAAATTTCAGACGTTGTTCATGTTATGATATAATAAAACTCTTTGAATAACATTAAATATTTATATTAATTTATTAAAAAGTTTTAACTGACGTGCATATTACATCCTTCTCCCTTGTATTACTATAATTTATAATCTTAAGTATCCACTACGCTGGCTAACTCATTGTTACTTTTCAAACTAACTTTGCAGAATAATTTAATTAACTAAAAGATGAACGATAGAAGAGAAAACGTGTATAAAAGACGCGAACAACTACTAACGAGATAATTTTAAATATATAGCTTTAATTTAAATTGATTAGTGACACTTTCATTCGTAAAATATTATTTATAGAGAATGAATATCAATAAAAAAATAATAAAGTGAATGAGAAATTATAGTAGAAGAAATAAGAAATTATTTTATATTAAAAAAAAGATTTTAAAATTTTTTTCATACCTTTATAATTAAGCCTTGCATTTTTATTATAGTTTATGTCAGTAAATTTCAAAGAAACTGATGAGTTTAAGTTGAATTTGGCTCAAATTTTGTTCAATAGTTTTATTTCATAAACCATTTTATTGAGCTGAACTTAAGCTAGCTCATAAGTCATCTTGAATTAAGTATTTTGCTAATTGGATTGGGCATTTCCGGAGCCCAACATGTGCACACGGAGGCAGCACAATTGAGTCCCATCCTAGTCAGTTCTAGGCAAGCAGCTGCATGACATGGAAGGCAAATACTACAAAGTATTAATCATTGTCACAGCAGAAATATAATAGAGTTTAGATGTTAGATATGTGAATGGCAAAAGAAAAATTGCAAAAATATACGTTAAATATATAAGAGAAAGAGAGAGAAGCGTGCAAGTGAATGGCAAAAGAAGAATTGCATGAGAGTTTGATTTGAGACAATGTTATTTGCATGCTCAGACAAAACAGGAGAAAAAAAGATGAATTTATTCAACAAAAGTATTCTGTGAATAGATTAGTATAATAAGCACAAATATAGGTTAAATATATAAGAGTTCTACGTCGGGAGAAAATATCATCTCCGGACGACCAATCACCAACAGTCACGTCGCCATATATGTCATCGGCGAGCGAAGTGACAGCTGGTGATTGATCGTCCGGACGGAATATTTTTTCCTACATCGGAGATTACATATAACGTAAACAATTTTACACAATCAATAATGTACACGCATTCCAAATATATAAATTTTATGCAAATATAATATGCACTCATACGCATATCTATCATGCGCGCTGATCCGCCGTAAAAGTTTCACCATTTAATATGCACAAAATGTTTTGTTATGGTTTCACAACTTAGCCTTGATGACAAATGTAGCAGCTTTTCCTACACTTGAATCTGCATAAAAAGTATAAGAAAGACTAGCAGCCCTCATTAAAAAAAAATCAATAGAATACCATACCTTCTTTGTAGTAGATAAAATGATAACAATAATACATAAAAGGGGCACCCAAAACATTGCTATTTACGAATCACCACCCTCTTTCACCATTTTCAAATTCTCAATCAAATATCAAAGGTCGTGATAAAATACCAACCCATATATTTCATTTTTATCAAATTCACAATGATTTGAACGTGACATGGGTAAATGCATTTGTTTCATAGTTCAAAAAATCGCTGACTAATTAACTAAATCTTGAACACCTTATCATAAGTTGTGCTGAAATTACCGAACCGGCTACCTACTGCTTCAGGCTCTGTTTTTTGTAGCTTATCCTCTACGGCGGCGATTTAAAAACACCGCCTCACCGTTTGGAAATTACGTTTGAGTAGCTTATCAGAATACGCATATGGTTTTTTACACTAAACGCGGAACAAGAGTCGCACCCCGTAGTCCACGTTTCCAGCAAAGCAATTTATTTGGATAAACACAAACTGCCCAAATGCACCCCCAGCCGAGCTCCGAAGTCATTCTCTCTCTCATTATCTCATTCTCTTATCCACACAAAAGTCATGGACGACTACATAGACCAAAAAGCAACATTGTTCACATAGAAGGCACCTCCACCACCATACTCACTAGAAGATCACTATAAGAACTTGGGCAAAGGCCTTTAGTCCATTCAAAACTGAAACTAAAACTCTCTCTCTCTCTCTCTCTCTCTCTCTCTCTCATGCATATTATGTTGATGAATGGCGAGAGAGCCAGGTGGGTTATGGGAGCAGGTTTGCTGCTCACGCTTCAGGTGAGGCAAAGCATGCACTTTCTCAAGCCAAGCATGCTTTTGTTCAGGATTGAAAGGTGGATTTCAAGAAAGTACATTGAAAAAAACGCAGGATTATCCCGTATTCTTACATAATGAACCTTTTCATCAAGTAAAATCATGACTCGAACTGGCGATCGGTTCGTCGCCGGCAATCTCAAGAGGAATATGCATGGTTTTTCTCCAGTATTTTATATGAAAACTACATATGTCTATGTTTCTTATATTGTTTCATATTTTATAAATCAAATTGCCAAAATTTATGTTGGAAAGAGCAAGATTTTGAGATCCCTGGAAAGCAAGAGTTGCAGATAATCTTTTTTGAGGTTTAGGTGAGTGCTCGAAACTCCATTTGTTGAGATTTTATGCTTTATTTTCAACAAATGTGCAGGCAGTTACAACATAATCTCGATTCACTCCAAAATTTGCATGGTTAAAAATAACAAATTTTAAACAATGATGGTTCAACAAGAAGAGTAAATGATAAGGTTCCGTTGCAATTGAAGAAGAGTTAGTCAACAAGGGAAAATGGTGTGTCCTTCAATATTAAGCTAGTTATATTGGTAAATTAATGGAAAATGCAGATGCATTTTGATTAATAATTGAAATATGTCATGATGTAAGTGTGATACAAGAGCATATTAGCGGATTAGAGGATTAAAACCTTGTTGAACAAACAGACAAAAATAATAACAAAAGTAACCCTATACCAGCACCTCTTCAGCATAATATGACAAAACAGGCAATAATATCTCACCAATTCTTATGAATTTAGTCTTCCAATAGAGAGGAGCATTGAATAATAAAATATCATAAGTATATTGGATATTTTTTTCTTTTAATAACCAATGGGCCAGCTGAGCTGGCCAAAATTTTGCTCGTTGGTTATTTATCTGGGTTGGCTTAAAATTGGCCACCCATAAGTAGAATTGGTGGGCAATTGGAGAGCCAAATTGAGAGAAAAACATGTTTAATTAAGCTGAGCAAAGTTGGCTTGACCTGCTTCAGTTGATAAGCAATCTAAACATTTACCGATGTTGTGTTATGAGTTGCAGCTTATTTTGAGGTTTTTATATCGTTTTAACTTTATTTAATCAATCCGTTCAACCAAATTGAGTTTAACTACCTCAATTAAATCCTCATAAATTAGCTAAAGATGTGTGACTAATGTTCAAATTATTTTTTATGGAATGTTTATTGTTGAATCTTAAGTTGTATTTTGTGAACACGCCATGAGAGTTGGAGTCGAGAGAAGGAGAAACAGAGAGAGAGAGAGAGAGTAATTAGGCAAATCCGAGTAGATGAATCGGGAAATGAGTCACTTTATTAGTCATTTTGCCTCCTAATTATAGAGGTGAATTTGCACAGTTACAACAAGGAGGGAATTGTTATGGAAATTGCCCTTAATGCGATTAATTTTGTCGATCTTATAACAAATTTGTATTACAATTGAATTTGAATATAGTGGTAACCAACTAGTTGACATGTTTTAGTTCGGCCGACTGAGACAATCGGACAAATGACATTTGTGCCTACCAAAGTAAAAAATCAGTTGATCGACTATCTACGATCTGGAGCCCCTGTAAGGAGATTTTAGGCAATCAAGACAGCAGGCGTTTTTCCACAGATTGAATGTCTTGTCATAATATGGCAGTTGACTCCGATCAGGAGATCGGTCGTTGAATGAGCAGTACCAATCATGCTCTTTTGATTTTACGCCACGATCATTATTCCGGGCCGCTTGATTGTTTTGAGATTCGTGTAAACAGTTCTAGTGCATACATCTATGATGACAATAATTTTTTCACTGCACTCTTTATTGACTGCTTTTGAATTGAGTAAAGTATTAAGAAAAATAATTAATTATGATATTGAAGTTTTATATACAAAATTTATGTGTTAAACATTTAAAAACATGAGTTAAAAATTGTATTTATATTCTAATTTCAATTTTCGGATCCTCCACAACCTCAATATAAATATTCACAAAATCTTGATTCAATATTATCATCAATGTATACTCTCACCAAGAAACTCTCATGGAGTTTAAAAAATAAATATTATTTGCTAGAGTTAAGAGTCATTCAACCAAATAGTATATAAACGAATTAAGGCCAAAAGCTTGATAATTTGGCACACTAAAATCAAGTGGATCTTGTTCATGCAGGTGACCGAATAACATTGTTAACAAATCGAATCCAATTAATTTTAGAATTGGCAACACCCTTACTCTTGTGAAAGGCCAAATCAAGGAAAAAATAAAATGTTAAATAAGAAATTGAGGCTGTGACAAAGTTCCAAATTTCTCCCATGTTATGGAAAAGTTTATTGGATGTCCCAAAAAAGAAAAATTACGATCAATTTATAGATTTTGAGAGGAATATTTTAATCCACATCTTAAATATGTTGAAATATTATATATTCATAAAACAAACAAACAAATCAAATCATGCTCTCACATGAATCAAAATTGATTGGATGAGCATGGCCTTGGGTTGGCCTTGCCAACTAGCTTAGGTAGCTCATTTAGGTAGCTTGAGCAAACGGAGGTGGCTTGGAAATGATCCAACAATAGTAGTCCAATGATGATGTCTAACAATGATTCCCCCAATTAATGAGCAAAAAACACAATATTATTTACATGATGCCATAAATCTATTATAGTAGTATAACAAACAGAAATATGAGAAGACTAGTTGTTCAAATTTAAATCAACATTAAATGATGACGATAGACTGCTATTTTTGTAAGGAAATATTTATCTTCTCAAGAGCAATCAATCAACTTAAATAGCATGTGAAATGGAAGTTTATAGAGGTTGTAAAATCTTCAAATTGCAGTGAGATGAATAAAACTTGGCACAATCAAACATGAACATCTCAAAACTCATCATGAGAGCTTTCTAAGAGGCTGAATTGAGATCTCCCCAAAGTTTCATGACAACATACACACGAGACCTACAACCAGTGATATTAATTAAGCATGCATGTAAGAATTTCCCAACTTGTACAAAGAGGTTGATTAGCATGGTTAGAATGGACAACATTGCCATGGTTCAGGCGATCCAAGGCTCTCCAGTCATTCAATTAAGCAATTCTTGAGTTATTAGAATTAAAATAATGAATCTGCAAAATTAGCAATGTTTTCAGAGTATCTTGGGATCATTTGATTTTTCAATTAACTTTTGCATAAAAAAATAATGATCAATTCATTCTCAATTTATTGCCAAAAATTATTATTATGAGGAATTTTACAACAACCGATAAAACCTAACCCAACTATTTGATATTTAGCCTAAAGAAATTTTTATGTATGCTTTCTTCCTGACCAAATACTACCTAAGATGTTAAACCCGTTTTATCAACTAGCATTTTACCTTTTTATAAGCAATTGGATATTTTGAGGCTAAGAAATCTGACTGCATAATATTTACCCATGAGCATTTAATCTGTTAATTTTTTTCTTATTCCTTGACATTAATTGTATCTACTTATCATAACGGTGAAACATTATCTGCCCAAATTTCACTTAATTTTTTTTTCATTTGTTATTTTAATAATTATCATTTATACATTCTCTTTAACATAATTATTTGTCAAAATACCTCTTTTAAAATGATCGCACATTCAATTTAATAATCTTACACATCCAATTTAACAACCTCATTTCTGTCATGTTCAACTTTACTAGCAATGACCTTTTTTACAACCCAATACTAGATTTCATACAATATAACAATCTTATATTTAGTTTATATTTTTTCCATCAAATCTCCAAAACACTCTCTTTATTGACCTCACGAATCTATATATAGTAGTTATGCTTGGCTCTATAATGACTAGAAGATAATAAATTTTATATGATATCATATAATGATTTGCAAAATGAATTAAAGGTTAACTGTTTAAGTAGCAACCATAAACATGATGACCTTATAGGGTAAGCTTGTCTGAGTTTTTGCAAACTGAACGACTTGAGATGGACAATCCAGGAAGACTTGAATGCAATTGATTTTCCAAGGATATTACCTTTGTTTGCATGTTTATATATTGCTTATTTTCTCTTGATTGAATTTGATTGACCTAAAACCTCAAAGATAATGAACACAGTTACTTACATGATTATTTTAACAATTTAAATAAGCTATTTTTAGCGTTTTTTAATATAATAATTACATTTGATCAATTATTGATAGTTTAAATTCTTCAACAGTGCATAAGTTAGTAGACTTAATTCACCATTATGCTGCTTAAGTTGACAAAAAATTTTACTTTTTTGAAAAATAGTTGTTTTCAAAAAACATGTTTATTATAGCTAACTATATTTTCAAAGTTACATGGATTTTGGACATTAATTTTAAATAAAGAAAACTTTTTTACTACATATATTTTGCAATATTTAGATTTAACTTCTAATAATGCTAAAAAAAAATTGGCAAGAAAATCTTTAGAAACATATTTAATTTATCATGCTACTATATATTTCAAATTTAATGATTTTTAAAATTGTGTTCAATTTTTTTTTAGGTCTTATATTATTTTTTAAAAAAAGATGGAATTATTTGGAATTTTATTTTCTCAGTTGAAGATGGGATTGCATGTATTTTTGGATTGAACGAGATTCAAGCTGGAGAAACGGAGGAATTTGCCAGCGATGTGAAATAAATAGCCTTGAATCTAGAGAATGAGAATTTGGGTATTGTTGTGTTTGGTGCTGATACCACTATGAAAGAAGATCTTGTGAAACACACGAGATCAATAATAGATTAAAAGGATTCACTAATTATGTCTACTAGAGATGCTTTCTTTACCTCACAAATCAATAAATTTCAAGTGGGGAGTGAATAAAATTCGATATGGAAATCCTAGGCTCAAAAGCCACATTCATCGATCCTTCAATAAGTAATCACCCAATTGAACAGAGCCAAGTTAGGTAAATAGATGAATGCAAACAAGAGCACAAATTATAAGAGACCAATACAAATTGATGCACAACAAAAATGACTTGGCCAAATTTGTGGATCATTTTATAGGTTTAAATTATTTTTTTAATAATAATCGAATAACATGCGAAAGTTTAAGAAAAAAAATGTTTTGAGAGTCATTTGATAACTAAAGAAAAACATGAAAAATAGAAATTGAATGTTCACGTGCAAGAGCCGAACCATTCACAGTTGGTTACTTGAAAGGATGAGTCCATACCCCGTGTCGTAGTTTTATCAAGTAGTTTAATTAAGGGAAGTTTTGAGCTATTCTAAGGGACCTTGCTTATTGTTTGTCATTTTTATAAGCCATAAATAGAGCCTATGTAACTTAAACTACATATAAAATACTATGGGAAAATGCAATAATGCTAATTGTTCGACCAAGTTAACAACGATTTGTGAGAAAAATTAGGTGGGTATCAAAGTAAATTTTCCAGAAGTTCCATTATATAAACGGTTGGATTTTACACATTTGTTGTTTTCTCTATCAAGAGAAATCATTCAGTGACTGAGATTGTGCTTCTTTGTTCAATTATTCACATGTAATATTATTATTTGATATCATTTATGTTAATAACAGAGTTTATTTATTCTTGCGTTATAAATAACATAACATGCCTTCGACAGCATTAACTATGAAAATCTTAGGGCGTATTTAATTTATTTGTCTATATTCCATGTGCTTATCATCATTTGCTTAAATCAATGTGGAATTAAACTATCAATATTCTTTATATAATTTATAGAAGGAACTAAAATATAAAAAACCTAAGCAATGCTTATGTTCTAGTAAGCTCAAGCTCAACAAATAATTCTTCTATTAAACTTACATTATATATCATATATTAGGCCTTTTTCTATTTATCCGAGGCCCTTATGTCTTCCTATATCTTTTCTCTATTATTTTAAATTTTCTCTTAAAATCTCGTTGATTAGAAGAAAAGGATTCATCATAAACTAAAATTTGGATCATGACCTCCAGTTGGGCCAAAGACAATGCTAAAAAAGATTTCAATTCCTTATGTAAACCTAAGCATCATATCAACCAAACATAAACAGCAACATATAGAATATAAAAAGTAGAAAATGAGTCATTCTTTATTTCAAACACTTCAAATTGCAAAGTAAAAAGTGGACTTATTGAGAGTCGCTAAAGAAGAAGAGAAACATACTAAACAAGGAACACGAGTATGGAATTACATTTAGAAGTTGAAAGAAGATCTAAAGCTATATGTTTTAACATTCAATAGATGTGAAAATAGATTATTACTTTGCACATCTTTTGTCTTTCTCCAGAGTAAATGTTCTACTTTGGGTGATCTCAACTTTTTAATCAGACTGTATCTGAAGGCAGTCTCAGCACAGAGTGACCTTCAATAAAACTGTTTAAAAAAATATCAGAGCAATTTTCATCGGTTAGTTTTAAAAAATGATGAGAGGTTTGAACAATAAAAAAATACTACTACTACTACTACTACTAATGATAATAATACAGATTGCAAGCTTGAATTACCTAGAAACTAGCCACATAGAAACTAAAACTAGATAGATTTTACTGATCTTCAGAGCTCAGATTGAAGAAATACCTTTTAATATAATAATAACAAAAATCGACCAAAAGTGAAGTCTGAACAATCACTGAAAGGAAGACCATTCCAGGCCAGAATCCATATCCAAGTGCAAGTAATATGGTTCCACGGCTATCTACAACCTGCAGAAAAAGACGTTTAGAGGAAACTTTCTTGCCATAACCCATCCTTATCCGATTGAAAAACTAGCCATGCATTCAAAAGATGAGAATGTTCAAAGGCTAAGAAACAATTTATTATATTCCAGTTGTTGCTTGTGCCTTATGGCGGAGGAAACCATTGAACATACATTTTTCTCATGCACCTTTTCTTTATTTATTTGGAGAAGGGCTGGGTTATGGTTTGGTACTATTGTTTCTCCTGAGAGGAATCTTTTGGCAAATCTATCATTATATCATTTGTTGGTTTATCTGGATGGCTCAGAACGATACTATTCATGAGGGTAAGGAAATTCACAAAATGATGATTTTCACTAATATCATTTCTTATATTAATAAATTATGGAGATTTGGGAATTCCAAAAAAGCTTTCTTTTCGGGAATTAATTATTTTCTTGCTTTGGGGCATACGAATTTGGAGGTAAGGAGACTCCTGCCTACCTTGGTCAAATGGAGTCCACCACCTAGAGGGTGGATTAAATTTAATATTAATGGGAGTTGGAAAGTCTCTAGTGTTGGAAGTGGGGGCATTGCTAGAAATCACCACGGAAAGTGTATAATCTTCTCCTCTTCTCCTTCTCATGCGGACTCCCCTATTGAGGCTGAGGCTCGAGCTATTTTGACTGCTGCATTATTGGCTCATTCTCTCAGTTGGAAGCATATTATTTTTTAATGTGACAACCGTATCTTGATTGATATTTTAACTATTGGTGGCGACACCCCATGGGATATTCTTTATTATATTAGGAGGATTAAATGGTTGGTTTCTAATATGAATGTTATATGGAATTTCATCTAACGGGAGGGTAACAACTTGCGAATTGGTTTGCTAATTTGTGTGGCTCTAGTCAAATTTGAAGGGTGGGAGCTACTCCCCCTACCCTTTATACTCTGCTAGTTGGTGATAATATTGATGCTCATTTTATTCATACAAATGTCTCATTTTGATGAATTATGGGTGGCCGACTGGCTTGGATCGGCCCATGTTTTAAATAGGTTGGACTTCTCTCTCACTCATTTCTGGGTAATTTGGAGATGCGGTGCTCTGGGAATATGGCTATTTGTCATTTTGTTTGTTGTGATGAAGGGTATTTTATCATTGGCATGGAGGTCCAGGACTCCTTTGCTATATTTGTTGTGTTTTATTTGGAAAGCCCGGGGCTCCCTAATGGTTGCTGGCTGTGGTTGCCGAGCTTGAGGTTTTCTCGGGTTACAGGCTGGGGAGTTGTGTAGGGTGTATCTGGGATGCCCAAGGCTCCCTATTTGTTGGTGGTTGTGGTTGTGGAGCTGGGGACTTTCTCTGGTTACGGGCTGGGGGACTGTGTTAGGTGTTTTTTGTTTGGTTTTATATATTAAGCATGGAGGCCCAGAGCTCCTTTGCTACATTTGTGATGATGGTTTGGAGGTTGTATATCAGAGATATGGCACTTGGGGGATACAACAATAGGACTAGTTTTACGGGTGGGCTTTTTAGGCCCGGTTAGATTGTCTTTGTTGCTTGGGGGGTTGGAGGAACGAGGACCACTATTTCTATTCTAACAACTTGGATTTATTCTTTTTTTACTGTTTCTTCAGTCTATTTGAGTTGCAGGTTTTGGATTCTTTGGGATGTCGTTGGTTGGCATACAGATTCCATTATTTTTGTTTCTTTTGATATACATGCTTATAGAGGGTATCTGTTACTTTTTTGGGTATATTCCATTATCATCTGATTCATGCTTATATATATCTGTGTGTGTGTGTGTCTAAGACATAAAATGGTAGGCTTGTTCAGATTAGACTACAAGGGATTCATTTATTAATTAGCATACAAATTATTGCCTAAACATATTAAAATCCCATAATTTTATTAGTTCCCTTCATTTTCCGCAGATTTTAATTAATAATTTTAATACTCATTGTTGAGAACAATTCCTGTGAGTACTTGAATCAGATGATTGGAAAAAATGAAATACACTGGAAAATTATAATAAAACTGCTCATGAACATGCATGCATTATATTATATATGGATGGCTCATTTGAATTTACTGTAGAGAAGTGTTGAATCTATATTTTTCCTCGAATTACACCCCAAAAATAGAATGCACACAAAAGGGAGGAAATAAGGGTCTCCTTTGAAAAAAAGGCAAATGAATCCCAGTGAGTTGACAAATATTTCTTAATGGATAAAAGAAAATACAAGAATCTTCCCATTTTTGCCATACAATGCTTCCTATCTATATGAGTCAACCCCCCATTGACAAGACACGTATTATTTAAAATAAAAAATCCCGCCAAGAGGTCCTGAATGGGAACATATACAATTTCAATCAAATGCTCGCTTGTAACGACAATACTTGAGAAACAGAGTCTTCATGAAGCATTGGGTTTCCTTCTGCCATCATTTGGAGTATGAATTTGGAAGCTTGAGCCATCAAAATCAAGCTTTGAAATGTCTGGTTATGAGCCTTGGTCTTGACCATGTGGTATCAGATGTCCACCCCTAGACTGACAAATTCTTGCAATCTATTAGCTGGTCGAGAAAGTGTAGCCTACGTCAATCATGCATACTTTGGTCGTAGTCAATCGGCTCTGTTGGTTCGCTCGACACAAGATCAGCCGCCCTTAGGTGCCAACAACCCACCACGCTTCCTAGGCTCCTTAACTCATGGTTATCGTCATTTAGTGCTTGTTTACGACAACTCCTAAGCCACCTAAATACATCATCCAATCGCCCACCTTCATTTAATCAGGGTCGTTGTTTTATGATTGTCTGAGAAGCTCACTTTTTCTCATGTAGATATTTAGTTTTTTGATTCTCTTGAATCTTAGAAATTTAGGTTTTAATAAAGGTGAGAGACTTAATAGATTAATAGTTATTTCTAGATCAATAATAAATGTTTAAAGCTTTAAATACTCACATGAGTTTTGAGCCTCACACTCCTATAAATAGTTCAATAAGACTTCCCCTAAATTACATTAAGGTTTTAGTTCTTTCGCCTAATTCTACTCTTATTGTCAGAAATTTTGGCATGTGGAGAAGCCTATTGCGGCCCAAGCAAATGTCCCAACCAAAGCCCTCCTGTATGGCCTGTTTGGTAAGCATGTGTGAGGTAGTAAGTCAAAACGCAAATGCGATGCCCTGTTGACGGATCAGTAGGGATCCTGTCATGCGGTCTATGAGGGCATCAGATGTGTGCCTGAAAATGCTTACCCATTTGTTGACTGTTCGAGGTCTCTCCATGCAATTCTAAGAGATACCCCCGTGTTTCAGAGACGTTGACCGTCGTAGCAGAAGGGGATGCACAATCCCTCAATTGGATCATGTTGCTCTAGTTCTTGGGATAGAAGGTCCACTGGGCGAGCTGACTTTTGATGGAGCACAACAACTGGTTGCTCAAGCAGCTCAAGGCGATGACTCGTTCGCTCTTTTTTCATGTGCTTGATCACTTGCGAGAAATGGGTAAGGACAATATTCATTTTTGGTGATTTTTTATTATTTGTTGAAGGTCACTCATTTTATTCTCGCATGTTATAGCCCATACAACCTACCCTCCTTGAATTTGAATGAGTTTTAAGGTATGCTCCTGAGCGATGAATAACTAGTAAGTGGAGATGTCAGATACTCTAAGTGCGGAGCTAGGATGATTGCATTGTCATCGAGGGTTGCGCCCAAATGGGAGATGGGCAAAATGATCAACTTGGGACAGACCGTGAGGCGACAGGTTGTTCGTGCGGCAATTCCCTACTAGTGGGTATGTCGCGGCTCTTACATAATTAGCCGATTTTATGACAAGATTGGTAGGATTGGGGTGTGAAACTGAGTTGTGGATACAATAAGAGGCCTTCTTGTCGTGGGAGCTCACAAGCTTGAGGAAGTAGTGCTTGGTTTTTCAGGCCCCAGCCAACTTGGGTGGCCTAGGACAATTTAGGTATTGGGGAGAGTTTGTATTGAGGAGGCTCCTCGGACTTCGTTATCTCGTAGCTGAGGCCATGTCGGATCCTTGTATACTTCTTTTCTTTCACCCAATTGATGTACTAACCTTTTGTTAAAATAAGTTTTTTTAATAAATAAATCTGACACTTAAGCTTCTGTAATTTTGATTTATGACGTGACACCGATTATACCCCTCAAATATAAGTTACATGTATGTACATACATTTCCCTTTTTACCCTTGCAAATTTTTTGGGCAGTTACCACTTCTTTAACCCCTATAAAAACTGATGTTTTAACTGTGAGGGTTTTACTCCTTTACCATTTCTTTCTGATGTTTCTCTCAATTCCTTTTAGTCAATCCTGGCTTCCTCCGTTCAAGCTTCTTCCGCTCACCAAACTGATCATGTTTCCTTCAGTCGTGCCCACCTGCCCGGGACAACCCCATGGAGTTTGTGAAGAAAAATCTTCCTGAATCGTCCAAGATGGATGTTGTGCTACCGGAGTAGTATTACTTATCCAGTGTGTACACTCCATTCATTCATCTATGGGTGAGTCGCTAAGAAAGACGAGTGGCCCAACACCTTTTATGCAAGGATGTTGGCTTTCTACAACGATCAATTTCGGCTTGGCTTCAAGTTGCAATTATGCGTAGAGATGGTATCGATTTTTTATTTCTTTGGAATAGTTACAGCTCAATTGATGCCCATTCAGTCACCATCATCATGACAATGATCTTTTATATGTGGAGAGTGAAGATCCTCTGGTTGATCAAGTTGTTCAACGTTCTATTTTCCTTGCAAGTTGACACCGACGAGTTTGTGCAGTTTGTGTCGCGATAGAAAGAGGTATGTTTTCATGGTTTGGAGAATAAAGTGCAGGATTAGAAGTGTAAGTTTTGCTTCGATTCTGTAGAAGGTGACTGATTGATCAAGACGAGCCCAGCTTACAAGCCAAAGGCCGGGTGCAAAACATCGTCGTCGGGAAATTGTCAGCTCTAAACACCTTCGGATTCATGACTGAGGGGGAATTGTAAGCTCTGAATGCCTTCGAATTCATGAACGAGGGGGAGTGGGCAATTGTGGATTCCCTTCAAGAGGAAACAAACATGGCCTTGGCTTGAGAAAACCAAGAAGAACTGTGCAGCTTGGCCCTGTTAGGTATAGGTAGCTACTTGTATTCTATTTCTCCTTCTAGCATAATTATTCAAAGAGATGGGACAGATGAATTAATCTTGATTTAGAGGAAAGGGTTTGTGAAAGATCGGCGAATAACGTTCTTGCACAGAAGCTGAATGAGAGGAGGGGATTGGTGATGATGGGTCCAAGGATGACAGGGTGGCCGATGAAGTCAAGCCACCTGTGCGGGGATACTTCACGCGAGATCGTTGTGTGGACGTAGAGCAGCTCGGTCTGCACCTCTCTCGCCACTCTTACTCTAGGCCATCCCCGATAAAATAGCGCCCATCTAAGTGAAGATAATGTTGTGAAAATGTGATACCTGGGCGAAAACTTTGCGTTGAGCAGCCCGATTTAGGCATCTCAGAAGTGTAAGAGTTGGCTCGCCCAAAGACTCAGCGCAAGCGAAAGGTAGCATTAGTGGGAGCGATGTCCGGCTTAAAGCGAAGTCAATTGGTTGGTTGTAGGAGGCCTCCCATTCAATGGGCTCCGCTCAAAAAAAGGTAGAATGATGTGGCAGAGTATGGAAGGTCGCTATGCACCAATGGACTTGGCCAAGCACTGAAACTCTTCAGTTACGTGTGCTACCACATATGCCTTCAATGTGGAGGAAAAAGCCCTTTGCTCCCCTTTGATGGATGCCTTGTTTGAGGGGATGGAGGTGGGTTACCTTCAAACAGTTGGTTGGCAGGCTTCCCATACTTTGATTACAATCATTTGTAGCCTTTTGAGGGGCCTAAGAAAAGACAGGGTGAAGAAAGAGAGGTCAAAGCGGTGTGTTGCGACTCTGGAGGGTGAGATAGCAGCAGGTGCTTCAGCGCGGGAGGTTGCATTGAAAGAAGAGGATTTGTTGTAGAGGCTAGAGATGGAGCTTCTCCCTTGGAAGTGTTATTGCGAGCGCCTGGTGGAGGATAACAAATGATTGGTTAATTGAATGACTATCATAAGGATGCCTGAAGAGCTCATCCAAACGCAATAGTCGAAAGTTGTATATATTGCCACTCTCCATACCAAGTTACGGAAAGCGATCCAGTATTTTATGAACCACCTGGTGAAGTGTCAAGTAATTTCCTCGGTATGGTCCTCCATGTCTCAATTTGAGTAGATTCACCGAGTTTGAAATTAAGGGTGAGGAGGAAAGAAGTCTCTGAGGTTCATTGAATGTTGATGGGGGGTCTTATATGTAAACTATTTTTTGTTAGAATATGAAATGGAAAGATCTTTTGACTATTTCAAATGCGTCATGTGCATGTTTGGTTTTTGTTATCAATATGTTTTTCTTTTTTTTTCCAACTAAAAAAATCCTTGTGCTAGATCGTGCGGCGTGAATTGAATTCAATTTGAATTGCTTGGAATGTTGTGGTTGAATGGTTGTGTTTAATTCATTTTGTGTTTGACTCGATCCCTATACTGCCCGTGCTCCTTTACGATCAAATCGTCGCCTTGAACCGGTTGTGTCTTACCTCGGACTTCTTAAAAGGATCTTCTACTACCCATGCTCCTTTACTCTCGATAAGTTGTCGTTGGACAGACCATGCCTAACACTAGACTTATTAAGCGAATCTAATTGATTTATCTAAACTCGCCGCTGGGATGATTCATGTGTTTCTCACTGTGGATTTTTTTGCGAGCGAGGAGAAAATCTAAGCGTCGGGGCTTGACCTATGTTCCAGATAGAAGTAGAAGGGTTTTACGCCGCTCAATTCTTGTGAGGCAGATGGATATGAAGCGGATGGTTGGTTGCCTAGACACCTTCGGGGGCTCATGTAACTTTTGCACTTCATCTGCGAGGGAAGCTTATTTCCTTCAAGAGACTGACTCCCCTTCTCTAGTTTCTTGAGTTAGTTTGCACTAGCTAGGTTTGTAATAGGGACGATCCATACCTTCAAGTGAAAGGTATCTTCCACCTTTTGACGCTTCTTTGGGATCTGGTTAGCAATGCGGTGAGTTCCTCCCTTGGCACCTGAATGAAGCGTTTATTTTGTGATAAAAGTAAGAAAACACATCATTGGTATACGACTGTTTTTGTCATAATGTAATTATAAAAGCCATTTGGTTTCTAGGAAGGCAAAAATTAGCGTTCAATTATACCATGAATTACAATGTCTCAGAAAAATCAAAAGTTCATAAATTTCAAGGATAAAAAATGTTTACTTCATCTCTGTTCCAAGTGCATGGCACTTCCTTGTCGACACAAGTTCGCAGTTTGTATGCTCCATGGGTACAAGCATGCTGACGATGAACGATCAGGCCTGTGTCTGGTCGAGCTTTCCCAAGGTTTAGCCACGAGCCACTGAATCGACCTTCTTTGGGACCAGGTCTACTTCTTTGACACGTAAATTGTAATACAACGCCATTCTCCTCTTAATCTCTTTCTATTTGAGGTCGACCTGCTGTGCTTTTCCAACATGTCTATTGAAAGCTCATTCCCAACTTCATTACCACACTTAGATAATAAGTCTGACTTTGTTGCCTTCTCGAGCAACGTGTTTGATCCTGAAGTATTCAAATTTCCCTATCTTTGCCTTAGCTTTAATTATATATCTTGTTACTGTTTACTCTCTCATTTTGAATTGCCCGTTCACTTGATTGACTACTAAGATCTTATGGTGAGATGTCGCACTCCAATCCCGTATGTGAGACGCAGTACGCATAGTCAACATGGTTGTTCGTCACCTCAAATTCTACTTCGACAAAATGGTAGATATGTTGCCCTGGCAGGCTCGTTGGTGCGAGTCCTAGGCCCGCACCTTACTGGTTTGATGCCTCGTCGTGTTACAGAGTTCATGATGGTTCTAATGAGGGCATTTCATCTTCATCTTCGCCTGGTCCTGGAAATTGCCAGAGAATTTGTCAACGCTTGCGCCTTTAGTTGTTCGAAGGATATATGATAAATCAAATTTGTTGAGTTTTATCACCCACTTAACGAGTCAACAAAAAATGCTCTGGACTTGTTAGCACTGATTTGAGTGGATAGCCAATGATCACCCACAGCTTATGCATCTGAAAATATGGTCGCAGTTTTTGTACTAAAACAATCAAAGCAAACGTCAACTTTTCCATAATTGGATACCTTAGTTATGCCCCTCTCAGAATGTGGCGAACATACTAGACCGTGAATTGCTTCTCCAGCTCTTCTCGCACTAGGACCGAGTTAATCACCTCTGGTCTTACATGGAGATATAATGTGAGTTCGTCAGTTGGTTTTGGGCTTTGGAATAAGGATGGTGAAGTTAAAGATTTTCAACCATTTGAAGGCTTATTCACAGTTTTTTGTCCGTACGAAGCCTTTGGTAATCCATAGGACTTTGAAGAAACTGTGCATCTGTGTCTTATTTAGTGATGAACCGACTCAATCCTACAATGCAACCTACCAGCCTCTACAACTACTTGACGTTGTTGGGTGATGGCATTTCTATGAGTACTAGAATCCTCTCTAGATTGGCTTTGAACCCTTCTAGAGTTAATAAGTAGCCAAGTAATTTTTTAATCTCCGCCCCAAATGTACATTTGAGAGGGTAAACTTCATAGTAAATTTTGTGAGTGTTTCAAAGGTTGTTTTGAGGTCATTTATATGTTAATCTGACGATTTATTTTTCACTAAAACATCATCAACATAAACTTTAATATTTTTTTTCATTTTTGCTCCAAAAAAGCACATCCATCATCAGCTGGTAAGTCGCACTAACGTTTTTAAACACGAAGGGCATTACATTATAACAAAATAATCTCTTGTTATGAACGCGTCTTTTTTTTTTGCATCGTCTGGATACATTTTTATCAGATGATAGCAAAAAAAAACGTCAAGGAATCTCATATGACTGAGTGTCAAATCTTTGAATCCAAGAGATCGTCGATATGTGGGAGGAGGTAATTGTCTTTTGGGCAAGCCGCATTCAGGCTGGTGAAGTCGACGCACATTCGTCATTTTCTTATTGCCATGCGAACAATCACCACATTCGCTACCCAATATGGGTGCTACATCTCTTCGATGTATCCAACTTCCAGCAGCTTTTGAACTTCTTTCTTGATTGACTCGGCAAGAGAGAAAGTCTCGGATCTCATTTTCTAACTTATTAGTAGCTAAAGGATTGACGTTGAGACAATGGCAAGCCATGACTATGGAAAATCCGAGCATTTCTTTTGCTGACCAAGCAAAAACGTCTCGGTATTCCCAGAGGGTCCGGGGGAGGTTTTCTCTACACCCTATATCAAACGCCGCACTTTGTCGAAATGACTTATTTTTAGCATCGGGGTAGGCAGAGATTTCTTCTATGGTCTCACTGGTTTCTAGGCCACTCCCTTGTTGCGTATCCAACTCCAGGGTTTCTCGGTGTACATTGTTAATGGCTTATAAGTAGCAAGTGTACAACTGTTGCAAGTCTCGTCGTACCATGATGATTTCTACGTCGCCAGAAAATTTTATCGACACGTGGTACGTCGAGAGGACTGCTTTGAAGGTGTTCAGTAGAGGTCGACCAATAATAGCATTGTATGTCACAGGCTAGTCAAATAAGATGAAGTCAACCATTGCATTGAATTATCTATCGCCCTCTCCCAAAAGAATAGGTTGACAGTGCAAGGAATCACAAGGCTTCTGTTTTTTTTCTTCTCCTCCGAGAAGCCATATAAGGGTTAAGATGTAGCTGACAGACATCCTGCTTCAAGACACATTTTATTGAATAAAGGTTTGAACAAGAAGTTTCCTAAGATGCTGGTGTCGAAAAGAATGCTACTTGTTTGAAAATTTCTATCTAGAGCCATAACGATTATCACATCGCTGTAGGGTTTGTCTTTCAGAGGCAGGTCTTCATCAGTAAATGTGACGGGTGGATATTGA
The DNA here is from genome assembly GCA_003013225.1 of Phalaenopsis aphrodite. Classification (NCBI taxonomy): domain Eukaryota; kingdom Viridiplantae; phylum Streptophyta; class Magnoliopsida; order Asparagales; family Orchidaceae; genus Phalaenopsis; species Phalaenopsis aphrodite. The sequence continues at coordinate 2,495,712 of NEWO01000089.1, read as the reverse complement.
GAGACTTGCCGCAGGGATTAGGCATCCACATAAGGCTCGCCGGAGCAAAATCTTTTGACTCTTTCTTGGGAGGCCTCAACACCATCTCCTAGAATAGCGGGGACAACTCCTGTATTGAGCATAACATGAGCCTAGGCAGACCCACCATGCCCCTCTGTCTTCAGAGCCTTCCTCGGAGGTTGGTCAACTACTCTGGTTAAACCCCTTCAACTCTTTGTACCTAATCAGCTCCTAAATTAGGGCCCAAGGGCGTCAACATAACTATGTCATATCTGTGATTTCAATGATAAGCACGTCTCTTCGGATCACGAATGTATCCTCCAGCCTTCATGGGAGTCGGTTTTCGATAGTAGTGCTTGTTCTAGATAGCATCCACAACTTTCACCATTGAGACTCTTAGCAGAGTCGGTTGAGGGATGTAGTAAGTCAGTTGTAGTGGTATTTATGGAGAGTGATCCTCCCACCACCTTCAGTATTGTGCTTTTCCTTGATTTTTTTTTGCCATCCTTTCGGTGGTGTGTGCCTCCTAGCAAGATTGGGAGTGTTCGTCTTCATGCCGAGGATGTGGTGATGGTCGTGGCGGGTGGTTGGTTTTCTAGTCACCGCCGTGAGAACTTCTTTTCGATGGATATGGATATGATTGTGATCATTTAAATCTCCAAGAAACTACAAGTTATACTTCTCTGTTGAGATATGGTCGTTAGCAAGTTCTAGTAGCTCAGTCAATGCCTTCGATCGTTTTAGCCCTAAGGCGTACCAAAAAAGACCTTCTCTCAGCCCCTAGCGACGGCCATGTGTGCAACCTTGGGCTCAAAATCTCATACTTCTAACATTTCTCTCTGGAATCGGGTTATGAATGGGCACAACAATTCTTCTTGCTTCTATCACAATTGTAAAACTGCTTGAGAATTTTTTTAAGGCTAAATATCTCCTTTTGAACTCCATGAATGAAGTGATTGTTCAAAGAAGAGTCGATACTTCACTGTGTAGTTCACCCTTAGTAAGCATGCTATCAACTCAAAAAGAGGCGACATGATCAGCCAGGCCATTCTTCTCTCGGTATGACCCTAGAGTTGGGATCTTGAATCATTTAGGCGCTTTAGCTTCATAGATTCATCAAGAGAAAACATTATCATGGGTCGTCCATTGGGCGTTATTGCGCCTCCGTCTACCTAGGTCCTGAAGTGCAGATCTGACACTATATGGATGATACGTCCCATTACTCGTGCTTAGTGTCGGGGAGGGTGCACTTTCTGCATTTGGGACAGATCTTCGATATGGGGGAACTGTTGGTTGGGTATCGAATATGCTCCTTGTTGAAGTGTTTCCCTGATCATCTCCCTCATTTGATCCTTAAATTCTTAGATCTCTTGGGTCACAAAATCTCTGGTACACTCCATGTTGTCAGCATTCTCACAATGACAATCTTCCTCTTGTATTGTACATCTTCTTGTTTTTTATACTCACCGCATTTTTCAGGATGTTAAACTCATATTTGTCTTCAAATTGCACCCCTATAATACAACACACACAAAAGAGAGGAAAATAAGGGTCCCCATGGTTAAAAAGGCACAAAGGGAATCTTAATGAGTTGATAGAGACTTCTTAATGAAGGAAAAAAATAAGAGAATCTTCCCCTTTTAGCTATACAAAGTTTCCTATTTATAGGAGTTGACCCCCTTAATAAGACTCGTCATATTATTTAAAATAAAAAATCACGCCAAGACATCCTGGGTGGGACCATATACAATTTCAACTCAAGTGCTCGCTTGTAACAGAGCAATATTTGAGAAATAGTGCCTTCATGAAGTGTTGGGTCCTTTTCTACCATCGTCTCGATTGTGATTTTGGATTTTTGAGCCACCTGCCCCAGCTTGGAGTTGCACGGACATGAGCCTTGGTCCTGCCATGTGGTATTAGACGCCGCCCAACTGGTTGGCCGATTCTTGCGATCTATTGACGGGCTGGTAAGAGCGGCCTACGTCAATCATCAGTCCATGCTTGGTTATAGTCGTTCAGCCCTAAATCAGTAGCCATCAAGTGTTAGTGACCTACCACGCTTCCTTGGCTCCTTAATGATTAGTTATCATCCTTTGGTGCCTGCTTGCAAGGACTGGGTCGCCTAAATATGACATTAGGTCGCCCGCCTTTATTTGATCGGGGTCGTTGGTTTCATGATTGCCCGAGAAGCTCACTTTTTCTCATGTACAAGAAGTAACCAATGAAATTGTCAACTCTGCTTGTAAGCAACACATTCTTGTCATACCTAAATCAAAATTTGCTTAGATGAAGAAAGAGACTCATCTTTAAGTGGATACTAAATATTACTGATGAGCACTGTTGAAGATATTTCTAGAGTATAACGTGAGAAGGAAATTGTATAGTATGGCAGGTCAACAAATATATAGACAACCATGCACCAGCTAAAACGATAAATTTGGCATATAGTAGCCAGTAAACAATTAAACTCATACTAGTCAAAAATAATATTTTAATTCAGCATTTCACCTGAAGTATCCAGCGAGCACAGCTTAAAAAACGAGTAACTCCCAGAGCAAAAACATAGTGAGCTGTCAATGACTCAACAATCTGCAAAAGAAAATCAGTGCAATAGAATTTCCTAAGTTAAATCAGGGTACCAATAACATAAGTCAAAAGAATATAATGGACCTTGGTGTTCTGCATCAAGCGAAGCTGCGGCATAATTGCAACTGTTTCCAAATAGCATCCAAAGGCCAAGATGAGACGGTTGATCAAAGCATCAGATGACTTTGGATGAACAACGAGTGTCATAACAGCACATGCAATCACCTGAAGAATCAAATTGCTCTTTTGAAAACTATATATGATAAAACTAAAATTCCTTCGCTACAAGGACTTGGCGTTCACAAGATATGAAAAAATAAAAAATTAAAATAGATGATAAGACCTCTGTCAGTTTGTACATGGAAAATAAATCAGAATAACAAAAAGCCATACAATTAAATTAAAAGAAACCTCTTCTATCAAATATGAGATTTGCAGGAGTGGCGTCTGCAAAAGTAATCCAGCATGAAGTAAAGCATCATAAAACAAATTCACCAAACTTGCAGAGAGAAGTGAAACTCAAAATGAATGTAGCCCTGTTGCCCAAAACCTCAAATTTTCAGGCAAACGCAGACAAATGCTAGGATGATAGAAACGAACAGAAACATGAAAGGCAAAAAAATTTATAAAAAAAAAGTTCAAATTATAATTTTCAGCTTAGGTTTTGTAAAAGATAAATTATAGTTTCATTTCCAAGAAATGAAATATGAAAAATAAAGAGGGGGAAAGAAAAACTTAAAACACACATCTCCAAACTGCAAATCAATAAATTTGACAAACCAACGAAAGTTTATTTATTCATTTTCTTCATTAACTAAACTCAAGGATGTATGAACAGCAGCAGACCAGTCAAAAATGTTCATTTGCCTAGTCTATGGTGATAAATTATATGATTCTACAGAGGACTCCACAAATTCAAGAATCTTATAGCATAACACTTGCCTAAATTAAAAAAAAAAAAAAAGAGAGAGAGAATGTACAAATGTCATATCAAAAGTGGTAAAAAAACAAAAAAAGCATGTATGCATTCTCTTTCCGGCGCTAACAGGTGCAAAGTATTGTGTACTTAAAACACATAAAATTAATCACAAAAATTTTGAGAACATAACATAATGTAAAATGTAAGAGCTACCAGATAATGAGTTGGAAAGTTGTCCTCATGCACCATGTAACTTGATTTCAAGAGAACACGCATCATATAGACAACCCACAAAGTTGTTATCAATGTGGCCGCAATGAGTATTGTATGTACATCAAAGTTCGTGTAACTATAATAAATTTTGAGCACCAAAAACAATGCCATCAACTCCTGAGATTTCAGAGAAAGCCCTGCAAAATAATCAGGAAAAAAATGAGCAGTGAGTAACAAAGAGCCAGATATCACGCAGGAAACTACCCATTTTATTGACAGAGCATAAGAGAAGCATCAGTAAAACAACATTACTAAAATAAAACAGCAATAAACGTTGGTTGTACACCAGTTACAGAATATGAAGGAAAAAATTTAAAAGTTGCACGATAAGGTTATACTGCATGCTTCATTAACTATATGTTCAAGATGAACTTAAGTATGGACCAGACACAAGGCAGATAACTCCAGCAATTCTTCAATAGCATATTGTTCTATATCAGAATTGGGTAAAGTTGATACAAGAGCTAAATCCAGTAGCTTTTACAAGCAAGAGGCGTGCTTCATTAACTATATGTTCAAGCATATGAATTTAAGCATGGACCAGACGCAAGGCAGATAACTTCAGCAATTCTTGGATGGCATATTCTTCTATATCAGAATTCGGTAAAGTTGATGACAAGAGCTACACCCAGTAGCCTTTACAAGCAATAATGCAACTCACCACCCAAAACTTTTTTTTTCTTGTATTTAAAACGAGTAGGCACTGATTATGAGGAAGCTTAAAAACAGGCTCAATTGAAAAGAGTATGTTAATGCCCGTAAGTGAACCGGTCCCTCCTGGACCGATCGAGAGGCACCCAACCGGGCCGCCACAACAGCAGGTAGGACAGTCTTTTCCGCGATAAGGAGCAGAGCAGCAAATTGCTGCACCTTTAGAAAGCAAGGCGCAGGTGGGGTCCACGAGAGCCTTATCATATACTCAAGGATAATAATTTAAAGTTTTGAGGGAAAGTTTGAAATGTCGTGGGAGGATTTCTATTAAGGGGAATAACCTAGGGTTTGTTCTTTTTTATATATGTTTTGTTGGCTGATGTGTTCTTTTTCTTCTTGTTGTGTTCGAAGCGACGTCAAGAGTTGTGGGAGAGACGATCTACCTCTCGAAAAGTAGATCATCATTTTATCTTGCTTGTTTTCATTTTTTTTTTCGAAAGAGCAGCCCTCATTTGAATTTTTTTCATCTATCTATTATCATTTCGTCGTTGTTGCTTGCTGATTTTGGTTCCGGAGCGCAACTGAGTATTTGCTTTCTTCACTTATGGAATATTATAACTGAAGAGAGCCAATTAATAATTTGTCCACTTGAGATTCTAAATTGCATTTTCAGCAAAACATAAGATTTGCACAAATAACCAACCAACCAAAAAAAATGCTGAAAACTGCGATCATAAGAATCATATGATTGAGATACAAATATGGTATCCTTTATCTCCATCAGGAAGCAGGTGTGATCGAGTTGATATTTTTAATTTTTATGCCTAAACCAAGAACAAAATGATATTTCTATTAGGATAGGTGATTTAAAACATGTATTGATTGAGGAAGAATAACAAAGTAAGAATATGAACTTATGAAGCTAAAGTGATTTTTTTAAAAAAAAAATTCCAATGAGTTAGTAATTAAAGAAAATCAACAGAGTTTAAAAAATGTCAAGCAAAGAGCCAAATCCAATTAAGAATCAAGAACCAGCAGATACAATCACAAATAACAGCAGACGGTTGCTTATAAATAAAATTCACACACCTTAGTGATCGCTTATCCCTTTCCGCTGAAGGTGATAATGGTCTATTCTACTTCTCCAAACAACCAAACCACTAAAAAATCAAGTTTATAAAACCAGTTCTCGCATTTACAGTCATGATGTATAATTTGTACAGAAAATGGCATGGGGATCATTGAAATCTTATGCACTGGAAATTAAATTCATTTTGATTCTATAATGCACTCATGTTTATAAACTGATTGCAAATTGTAACCAACGATATGATGAGAAATTCTTGTTGCAGCAACAAATTCACCAACAAGCTAGTAGAACTAGACAAACAATGTCATTTTCCCTTCTTAAAGCATAAGCGCCCCCCTCAAACTGATTGACAAAGTGCAAATAATTAACAAAAATTCATTAATAAATAAAATATATTGATGAGATGTAAACATAACTTACAAATACACTGGTGTGGATTATACCAAAAAAATACTCTTGTATACTCTCTATAACAGGTGAACAAGTTTATTTCTTAATGGATTTTATGAGCAAATTAAGTAACCAGACAAGTCCATGTAGAACCAAACAAAGCATTGCTACTTGAAAGGTCAAAAATACGCAAATCTAAAATGTGAATAAGTTACACTTGTAGATTTCAAGCATTTTTCAAAATTTTGGACAGAACACATGTTTCAATAACAAACATCATGAAAAAACATTCCAATGTGACTCTGATCAACATTTGTAGTCCGCTGAGACTACGGGGGAGCAATATGTAGTTATAGAATGAGCACTAACCAAAGTGTAAACTTAAATGTTTGGCATTTAGAGAAGTAAAATGTAACCTTGTGTGGCATAAGCTTTTGTGAATTTGCAATCACCAATAATTTGCAAGATTTAAGAGGTGCTAAAAGACTTTAATATTTATTAAATAGTACATTATTCGAAATAGTTCAAATGTGAATAATAACAAAATATATAAAAAGTAAACATTGTAATACCGAGACAACATGATTTTTTGAGGAATTTCTTCAATGGCATCAACTATGTTAAGCAACAAAATAAGGTCTTGCCATATAAAAATAAAAAAAGAACTTTTCATAATTTCAACAAAACATCGGATGGAGTAGTCGGTATCTCTACACACGTTCGGAATCAAATTAAAGAGAGAGGAAATAATAATAAGATGCAAAATTTTAACTTTATCGGAAAGAAAATGGCCATTGCAATCAGTTTTCAGACTAATCAGCGTATGAAATAAGGTAAATAAAAAAATTTCAGATCTCATTGCAATCTGTTTCAGACCAATCAACATAGAAAATAGTGTAAGTTCTCACCGGCGCATGTGCGGTCCTTAATGAGCTTATAGATGAGGAACGAGATGCCTGCCGCCTGAGATAACTCGGCTGTGAAGAAAATGACCCTGTAATCGTTAACGAAGACGTAAAGCAACAGCAGTACAGCAGCCGCACCAGCAGCGCCGAAAATCGCCTTCGTTTTCAAAGGCTGTCTTCTAACCCAATTGGCCTGCCTGACCAGAGTCGTCCACTGACTCGCCCCCATCTTCTTCTCTCAGATTTCCGATTGAAAGGAGAAAACCACGCTATCCTAAGCACATCCATGGTTTCTTAAAGGTGCGAGATTGGCCGTTTAGGAGTTACAAAATGCACCTCCATTAAGAAGGAAACTGGTGGTGGCTTTTGTAACTCGTAAAAACTCCCATAAATGTCTCAGATTCGGAATTCATCTTTGGAGAAGGACCGCACCAAAAACCGATGAAGCCCTTTGCTTTAGCCATTGTTGAATGAGAAATTGAAGAATCTCGCAGATAGAGAACTGCTGTGAGGGATTACCGTGTTACCTTGAAGCGTAGTGGGGAGAAAAGTAGGGCCGCCGATGGTCGGAAATTGCTTGAGAACTTCAATGGTGTCCACGGGAGTTTGCGTCATTAGAACGAACAAGCAATCGCATTTATGCATATTTTAATTTATTTTACAAACCGAAACAGTCGCTGATTAAGTTACTTATAAGCGTGTCTATTGCTCTCACACGTGCGTCATAAAAAAATGAATTTAACATATTTTATATTTTCAAAAAATAAATTTGTATTGAAAATAAACTAAAATATATAATTTAGTAAATTTGAAAGTTCAATAATACAACTTAAAATGAAAATAAAAATTTTGTTTAATAAAAACATACAGGACCACATAAAAGAACTGTCTACACCTAATAAATAAAATAAATGCTAAAACAGATACTGTGAAAAAAAAAACGGGAGTTTCAGGTATCTATAGGTCACAATATTGTCGTTGCCTTCGAGCTAGCTCCAATAGTAAATGCATCGCACGGGTTAAGTCACGAAGGCGATGATTTCAAGCGAACGGAGATAGAGAGAGGGAGGAAGATTGGGAGAAGAGAGATTGGTAGGAATGAAAGGAGAGGTGGAGATCAATGCCCTAGCCCGCGCTCTCGACTATCCCTATATAGCTGTTGGAGACGATAACCGGGCAGAGAAAAAGGAAGGCGACAAGTTTAAGTAAGAGAATAAAAAGGAAATGTCTGAGTTTGGTATATATAGAAATAGATGCTTCTAATGTGCTGCTTGTGGTAACTTTTTTTTGTTGGTTGTTATGTCGTCAAATGGGAGTACCTTGAAGTCTCGGGTTTGAGCCCGCCTTAGTGCATTTGCCTGCAATGTGGGATCGAGCACATGATGTTGGTTGGGGCTCGTATATATCGGATCTTACATATGCAACAATCTTTTTCACCGTTTCGATATCACGACTCCTGTTCGTTCTATTGGTTGCATAGCGCTCTGATCTCTCTGTTCATTCAGAACGGGACAATAGCTACCTTCTTCCCAACAAGCCCCGTGACTCTCCCATCCCTCTTACCTAAACCTACTCAAGTGAGTTCCCGCCACTAAACTTCTTTCCACCTTTGAGCTCACCGCTGGCATCCTGTCCTGTCGAAGAGCAGCACTCGCCTGCTCTTTTCCCTCCTCACGCATCTCTTCATTGTTCATTTGAGTCTAGCTGTCAGCATTCTGAAACACGCTCAACCCTCGCCTCTCGCGGACAACAAACCCACACAAAGTCACTTTTCCCTCATTTTTGTATTCAAACTGTTGTTCAATTATACCCTCCGTAACTTTATATAACAACTTTTTCATTAGTGACTTTTTAAAGAGTTTTTCTCAAAGATGAAGTCCCGTCAAACGAGGTTGTAATGTGCAGCAGTTATGTCAGCATTGCACAGTTGTACGACAGTTATTTATGAAAAGATGAATTTTTTGCTAATGAATCACTTTATTGTTTGTAAGATAATTATCCCCTGCTTAATAATTCATACACAAAACATATTTTATTTTCATTATTCTCAAAAACTCATAAATTCAAATATTATATCTAAACGCTATGTCTCATTTAACAGTGGGTAACATAATAATCAAAATCATGAATTGCTAGAAAAATGTATGATGCATCATTTGCTTTATGAATGAATTATAATATTGCCTGCCCCTTTCATGATTACTATTTTATCTACTTTAAGGTGAGTTTTTTGCATGCTTTTGCGATACAACACCTTTTTGGTGCACAATTTCATCCATTTTTGCATGCAAGCTCGTTGTATTCATCCCATTTAGGGTATGTTTAGGGCAGCTGCAGCTTTTCAGCTGCAACTGAGCTGCCCCAAGAAGTTGTTAGGAAGCTGGTTGTTTGCTTGTTGCAGCTGTGTGAAAACAGTCGTGAGACAATTATTTATGAAAAATTATCATTTTGCCTTTGTTTAATAAAGTTGTTTAAAACAAAATTGTGATAATCGCATATTTGATACTTCAGAAGCATAAATTTGTTTCAAAACAGAACAAAAATTTAGACAAAAACTCAGTTAAATGTGAGTACTGAAAGTACCAAAGAAAAAAAAAACAAATAAAATTACAAGTAAAATAATGATGACATTATTTGTAATATGAAGAAGATGTATGCATCGTCATAAACTATCCTGAGTGGAATCAAACTGACAATCAACCCATCGGAAGAAATCACACTTTTTTGGGAGGCTCCACGGACATCTGTAAAATCATCGACCGTAGCTATTAACTGACGTGACCTCAGAAAGAAAGTCTATAGTCCACACAGGCATAGCAATATTCAGGACGTCCCTGAAATTCTAAAGCTCATTTTTAATGAAAGCAGCAAAATAAAATCCATCAGTCAATTATTTTAAGTTGTAAACTATCTTAAAAAGGACGAAAACAATATAAAAAACATATCAAAACTAGTCAACACCAAGTACAAGTGACAATTTTAAAACATCATCGAGTGAAAACATACAATTACGCTGCAACATACAAACATAGAAACAAATTGTAGGTTTTAAAACAAATGTTCTTGCATCCTTATATCTGATACCTCAAAAAATGAATTTTGTGAACCATCATTATAAAGGATAAGTGCTTGGATTGTAAATTTAAAAAAACCATTAAGTGCTCAAAAGCTAACATGTGTGTTTAAAATGTTTATTACACGGATAATAAATTACACAGTCTTTGGAATAATTTACAAATAGTACAATCACCCTCCGACTAACGCATCAGTGATTTGTTTCTTAAGGGTCATCATTTCATTTACACATTCTAGTAGTAGAAAATGTACAATGTGGTACTCAAATGCTTATACAGGTACTTACTATTGATCATCTTCAACACTGCGGAAGTTAATGTCGCTTCGATACGGGTGCCCCCTAATATAATTGCGTTGCGTTATCGTGAGCATCACAATCTGAACATTTTGAGCAACAGGTAAGACGACATATCACTTAGTATCACTCATTTCTTATTCTAATTGCCGAAAGTTCTCTCGATGACATCTCATAAGGCGGAATGTCTTTTGTTAAACCCTTTTTTTTGTCACGTGTAACATTGCTGGATCCTCATGCAGAGGACAACAGAACAAAGGCAATATATAGTCTCACTAAAAAAAATCCAACATCTGATTGTTGTCATCTTCAATCCATGAACGATTTTTTTTTTTAACACAACTCACCAAACCATAAATCAAGCCACCTAAAACATATATCGTTCACATCGAATTACTACATCCAATCCATACAATACATTCACATATTTTCCAGTAAAAGAGCTATTCAAATTCACACAGAGGAGGAAAGTGACGAACCAAACCAAAATCATAAATCAAGTATTCACATATATTCTAGTAACAGAGGACGTAGATGACGAACCAACAAGCGTGAGCTACGCCGGAGAAGAGGAAGAAGGGGAGGGAGGGGGAAGATCGCACATTTCTTACGCAAGCGCCGAAGGAGGAATGAGGGGATTAGGGCATAATCAAAACAAAGCAAAGACATGCGAGTAAAAAGCTGAAGGGAAAAAGTGGATTGCGGGTTTCAATTAGAGAATGGGTTGCATACTCTATTACTTAGAGCCTCGGTAAATCTCTGACCAACAGTGTCACTCAATGTACAAATCTAACCAAAATCTAAACAATAAGGCAGTGTTTGATTGTAAAATAAGATTTATGTTAGTAGTATTTATCAAATTGTCGGATTTCGACTAGTTTGTCGTGAGATGGTGTAGTCGAGAATGACAACATAAATTTGTTATATCAGGATTTACACCACATAAGAGATAGAACGAGGAAAAACAGACAGAGTTGAGAGAATTGGATTCATCCAAGAGTTAGATTTGATTTGACTTTTTTTTAATGTTTGACAAAAATTTAGATCAAATTCAGAGTTAAATCCTATATAAATAAATAACCAAACGGCTCCTAAATCTAAAATAAAAAACATTAAATTTGAATTAAATTTTTTTTTGAGAAAAATGTTCGTAGATCCTTACACCTACCACTCCGACGAGCATTCAATGGATTTTAGGAGCTCCGATCCCCGCCATAAGCTCCGCGTGCTCTATGATCGCTTTGGGTGAAATTCCTTCATTTCCTAATCAGATTCAAATCAAGAGGTTAGGTTTCGTCATCGCTGTCGTCTTCTCGTACAAGTATTTCCGATTCGCAGAGCTCCAGGCCGGAGAGAGGACAGACAAACCCAAGATGGATCTGATAAGGCCGCGCTTCGTTCTGTTCGGTGATTCAATCACAGAGCAATCTTTCAGGCCCGGTGGATGGGGAGCAGCCCTTGCTGACACTTATGCCAGAAAGGTTTTTTTTTTTTTTTTCCCACTACCAAGTTTTTTTCTTTTTCCTTGCTCCCAGCCTTACTCATTCAAAGTTTAGGAACAGTTAAAAAACCCCTTTAACTGAAAAAAAACAGAGTTTTGCACAAAATTTTGTATCCTTGATACCCAATTGAGAAATAGAGCATACAGTTTCAAAGAGAATCAAGACGTAACTTGGACTGAGAATCAGATCTGTGGCAATCCTTAAAATAAGATTGGATGATGTTTTGTATGCAGTTTTGGTCATGTTAGGATTATGATGATGAATTTGCCGTTTATTGTTAAAGATGCTCCGCGATGGTTGGATCTTAGAGTTATTCTTAAACTTTTTGACATGGGGGTCCTTATCCTCACCGCATCTCCTCCCCCCACAATCACCTTCTTTTTGCTGTTTTCTGCCGCCTTCCACTTCCTTCAAGCTTTGTTGCCGCCAGCCACTAGCCTTCCAACCAGCTGCTACCATCCTTTCCCTTGCCTCCCTGCTGCTGCTGGATCTCGGTTCCACCTTCCAGGGCTGCCTGCCAGCCCTTCCAACCGTTCCACAGCACCGCAACTATCGACCAACCCCTCCACCTGCTATCCGTCCACCACCCAGACACCGTCGTCCTCCTGTAGGGTATTCTTTGTGTTGTTTGTTATTTGTTTTCTGTGTTGTGTCGTTGTTTTGTTAATTCAATTGTCGCTTTTGGAATCCTTTTTGAATATAAGCAATAATATTTCGGTGTTCTATTGTGATTTGGGCTAACTCTAGTATCACTTTTGCTCTGTATTTTTATTTGAAAAGTTGTTTTGTAGAATTGAATATGTTGAGCTTTGGTTGCTTTGAGTTATAAGACTGATTGCTAAATCAGTTGCTTTAGGATTATATGTTTGGAGGAACTTGATTAAACCATGGTTTGAGGTGCTGATTATTGCCATTGTTTCCTTTTAGTAGGATGCAGATTGTGGGCGAAAATTTCTTTTTTTTTTTTTGGTTCACTGGTAAGCCAGTTTTGATGAGCAAGCAGAACAAGTTGATTTTGGAATAATGAAATATTTTCTTTTTATACAAAATGAATATTTGACAGTCTTTTGTGTTTTTTTTGTTTTAGGGTTTGTTAGTTGATACTTGATAGAAAATGAGTGGAATCTCTTTGTGCTATATAAAGTGAAAAAAAGAATGCACATAATCAATCCATTTTAAAATGCAATTTGCTTATTGCTCTTGTTTCAACTAAAATGGAAAATCTGACTCTTCCTAGTTTGAGTATATTCTGTTCACAGTTAATTTTTCATACTTGATCAACTTGCAATGGTTTTTTTTTTTAATATCCTATTTGTGGTTAGATGTTCGGTTAAACCTTCAGTTTTATGCTTGAAAAGTTTCATTTTTTGTTCTTTCTGATCTCTTGATTTTATTACATATAATGCTAGGCTGATATAATTGTTAGAGGCTATGGTGGATACAACACAAGATGGGCTTTGTTCCTACTCCATCGAATATTTCCACTGGTACGGCATGCATCCATTCAAACATTTCTTCTATACAAAATATTATTTATTATTTTGTTCATTGCATGTACAGATTATAGGCCATCACATTTAGTTAAAAGTGTCGGCTAGGTCATTGATATCTCGGTTTTACAGAATCTTTAAATTATTAAATTTGGGGTAAGTTTGTATGAAAATGTGAGCTTTACTTGACACTCTTGTGTTTAGCTTTGTAAGTAATTTTGCACATTAATCCGCAAATATGAGGAGCTTAAAGCTACAATTATCGGGCTGATTTTCTTTTGTCAAAACAGGAAAAGTGAATGTACGGTTCAGAGAAGAAAACTTGATGCTTCTACATTATACATTTAATTTGCTATTACCTTAATCCTAGTACTCATTTCTTTCTTTTTTGCTTCCATTTTCTATGATTTTGTATATGCTCATAGCTATTGGAATCTAGGAGATTTTTACAGTGTTTCATTATTGTTCTCTCATTATCTGATTTTTGTTAAGACTATTTTAGTTAGTATGTGCCTTTTTACCTATTTCCTCAAGAAGTTTCAATGATGTTTTCTTATTATCTTCCTCTCGAAAGGGTTGTTATTTGGGAGATTTTTCCAGGCTTCCTATTTCATTACCATGCAAATACATTATGATGCAATCATGCATCATTTTGATTACTTTAATTGAAATTTGTGGAAATTCTGTATTGTTTTAAAGGCACAAATTTTCTTTTGTGTTTAACCTTGTGGCTTGTAAATTTTTTTTCTTATTTGCTTTATTTAATTTTGGAGTTTTTTCATGAGAAATTTATGTGTCTCATTCAGTTGTTTTTATGCCAATTGCCTCTAATATAGAGGAAAGATCAAAATGGTACTTAGATTTCTTATAGGCGGCCATTTTATTCAAACTATCTAACATATTCAATTTTGTCGATTGTCTCGTTAAATCTAATTCAAAATTATCCATTAACTATAAATATAATGCAAAATAATTTAATGAAGTGATTATTTTTGGATCGTATCTGAGATTACAAGGGACTAAATTGTGCACATTTATAATCTCAGACTAAAATAACTCCATACAAATAGTCTAGGGATCATTTTGGCCTCTCTCATAATATATCAATCTCTCTTTCTCTCTCTCTCTTTCTTTCTCTCCTCTGACTCTCTCTTGTAGAATGACACTTTTTTTGAATGGTCTGCGAAACATTTTTTGATAATTTTATAGAACCTTTTCTTGCTTCTATAAAAATATTTCGTTTATCATTTAAGGCAACCAAATTGCTGATATGATTCTTGGCCGAAATTATTACAAATAAATTTTTTTTGCAAGAACATTAAACACTCAAGACAAATAGAAAGATAAGCACCTACAATTTGAGAAGTAGGCGATCTCTCCCAATTCTTACAATTCGAGAGACAGGAAATCTCTCGCAAACCCTAAATCTAAAAGACAACAATCTCATGCATAGCCCAACCCTAACTTATTAAGCCCTATTTATACTCTACAAAAATAAATAACAAATGACTAAATTGCCCTTAGGCTAATAAATACGAAATTGCCCCAGTCTTCGACATTAATAGTTATCCCCTCGAAATACACATTGTCCTCAAGGTAGAAAACACTACCATTGAATCATTTAGTTTGACTCTCATGTGACATCATCATCTGGGAATTCATTTCATTTAATCAGGAATTCATATTAATTCTTATGAGTTTGAAATGACGTCTTGTCCACATTCTTAAGCCACATCTGAATCTGATGGCACCCACACTTCAAGTCAATCCGGAAAATATCGCCCCCCCCAAACAACTCATATAATAGCTTATCGATCTCTGGAATCTCTGTCAACTTCATATCGTGTCTCTTCCATGATATGCAATTCGATCACCAATCCTAGCGCTGCAACCAAAATCACCCACTTTTTAGCCTTTAGCGTCACCAAAATCTTGCATAAATTGGGATAACCGCGAAACACTGCCATATTGTCTCCCACTTGAATACTTTGTAGCATCTAAATCAATCAATCACAAACTCCCTCTCTCTTCCCACCCGTCTCGTTCCCATCATTACCTCAAAATGATATAAGGCTTCCACAACAAAATGCACTGACGTAGCTGGATGCAATCTTCAACTGGGGTCCCACCAACTGTGGTTCCTAGTCCCAGGCCGAAATTCTTCGAAGCAAATTAAACTCCATTCTGATATGCTTGTTGTCACTTGTCCCAAACCTCATGATGTCATGTAAATTTCTTTAGATTTGCTGCTCGAATCTGTTCATGATTTTATCACTGGATACCGCAACTCTCGATCAGCCTAAAGCAGTGACGCTGCCCTGATGTCATGTGAATTCTTCTAGTTTTTGTTGCTTGCGTCTGTTCCCGATGTCACCACTCAATCTCGTGTTGGGCGAAGGTGGTATTGTGTGACTTTCAATGATCTTCACCATTTCTTCCAGGACTGCTCCAACCGTCCCTCCATGGACGAGAAACAGTCATCTATTTTAGTTCTGATGTGTCTCATCTCATTCTCTAGTTTTTCCTCCAAAGCCTTCACTTTCTTGACAACTATTACGCCGAGAACGGTTTCAATCATGAAGGAGGAGCTACTGTATGTTGAAATCTCATTGATGGCTTCCAATGTAGTTCGAGTTGTGTTTGTATCGCGAGATCATAAATCGTGATCTGCCCCTGACTTCCTAGATCACCCAAATCGCCACTATATCTCAATTAGGGCACACCAGATCTCGAGCTTCCTAGCTAGTGCGATTGTGACTCTACCGTTACAAGAGGCTAGTTCGATGGCGTCAACTTCCCAGCTCTAGATCCGATTGCTCTGGATGCCCTCATTCGCAGTCCCTTCCTTAGCTCCCTTTTTCTTCCAAGATCGAATGCTTGATACCATTTGATAGGATTTTTGGCAGAAATTAGGGCAAATAATATTATTTTGCAAGGACATCGAATACTCGATACGGATACAATGATAAACACCTATAATTCAAGAGGTAGGCGACTCTCCCAATTCTTACAATTCAATGGGTAGTAAATTTCTCCCAAACCCTAAATCTTTACGGCAACAATCTCATACATTACTCAACCCTAACCTATTAAGCCCTATCTATACTCCACAATATTATATGACAAATTAGTAAATTGCCCTTAGACTCATAAAAACTAAATTGCCCTAGGCACCGGCATAACAAATGCTTCAAGGTCCTGAATCATTGTCTCTATGAAAAAGATTGTGATGTCATTATGGAGAGCAAGTTTAGCGGATGGATATAGTCAAGGTATAAAAGAACTTTTAATATAGCAATAGAATTAACAATTAGTAAATGGTAAAACTCCCAAAAAAAAAAAGTTCTTTTTATGTCTTATGGTACATAGATGCAAAGATTTGGACTTAATATCGTACAGAAGTTGGTAGCTAAACGGCAAATCGAATAATTCAAGGTATTAAATCACTTCTCTGATATTGGTTAATAGTTATAGCCAATATAAGCTCTACAAGTTTCAGAATAACAGGGTGATCAGATTCTGAAACTGACCTGTGGATATCACTTTGTGATGTATTTTTTGCATTTGAAATAACTTAGCAACTCTTTCAGGCCATATCAAGTACTAGGGTTACTAATGCAAATATTTTGGAACTTGTTGCGGCTTAAGTTGGGCATCACCCCATAATCCCAACCAAACAAACCTAATACACACCTCCTAAGCCACCCAATTTTAAGCTTAGCTTTTACTGGCTTTGGGTATAAGCTTGCTAAAAAAAAAGTTTGGCTCTTAAATGATTAGGCGACGAACCTTTTGGCTTATTTTCTCCATTGCAGATCCTCTTTCCTTCACGCCTTCAATCTTCGGCTTTGGCAATCACTCTGTTCACACCAACACTGTCCACAACTTTTGATTACTCTCTTCACAACACAATTACCCTCCAATCATCACCTACATCTATTGGCAATAATTGCAAGTGCTTATAATTTGATCTCTCCTTTATGTAAGAAGTTGCTTCACTAATTATCAAACGAAACTTCTTAATTTCCACACTCACATGTTTTGGCTATTTTATAGCGAGTTTATTTATATGCAGGCTTGAGTAATTGAATATTGACTTAACAATCTTGGATCATGGGTTATATTTTTGTGATATTTATAGAACATTTGTGATGCCATTTTCTTGTAATTAGAAGTGTTTGAGCATTTTTAATGAGTTGAACATTGTGAAATTCATATTAGGGGTGTTAATTTGGGTTCACGAGTCGGATTCGAGTCCAATCCAAATTTAGCCCAACTCGAATCTGCATGACCCAAACCCAACCCATTTATTAAACGAGTTGTAAAGCTTTATCCGAATCCAACCTACATATAACATGGTTGACCTAAACTCCATATTTTTGAATAGTTATAAATGAAAATAAAAAAATACAAATAGGATACAAAAGTTCACAATAAAAAATATCATATCAAATAATAGATGCAAACTAATAGAGATGAAGTTTGATATAAAAAAATTATATGGGCTGGTAGGTTAGCCTGAATCTACCACAAAATTTAAATGACCCAAATTTTTAACTCAAACAGAAAATTAATCGGGTTAACCCAAACCTAAATTTTCTAGGTTGGGTTTGTTGGCCCATCATGTCATGTCATTTATTGACACCCTTATGTCATATATTTTATGGGGAAATATTTCATATTATATTTGAAGCTTTATTAATGTAAATTGAATCATCTTTAATTTTATAATCTTAATTAAGTTTTTCTAGCTACAAACTAACTCATGCTTACATAGCATATAGAACTTCATGATGAGTTAAGAAAATGAGCTCAAATCAAAACGCAACGAAGTACTTTCTTTAACTTATCTCAGCTTATAACTCATCCTTTTCACCAACCAAATGGCCTACACCACATAAAACATAAGCCTTTCCATGATTCCAATACGTGGCTTAGCTTAACCTTTTGTTCAATGGCGATCTAGTTCAAACAGGGTGCACAACGATTCTGTAAATTCATTTGGGAGCAAGGTATCTTATATAAAAAAATTCTAATATCAAAGAAAAATTAAGAATAGCAGGACCATTGTTGAATAGAATAAGATAAGATCTACCAAAATATATGAAATCATAATAGTAATGTAGGTATTAAAGACTGCATGCAAAGATCTAGAACCAATGTCGAGGAAAATGTTGAATATCACCATGATGACAGGAGAAAAGGATAAAGAACCAAATTGTTGAGCATAATTTCACCAGCACTTATCCTTTGCACTTAGGAAATCAATTACTTCACATTGGAAAAGGAATTTCATTATTAAATGCTCAAACTTCAGTGATTTATGTAGAAAAATGGCCTCTTCTTTGCAATAAGATGGAACCAATTTGAAATTGAACAAAGTCCATTCAATTTTTGGCTAAAACTATGTTGACGCAACCTTATGGTGAACTTATAGTATGTTGCAGGGAATGCACCTCTTAAATACTACCACGGAAGACAAACAATGATTTTTTTCTTGCATTATATAATATTTGAATTTAATTTTGAGATAGCTCAAATGTACAATTGTTCGTGGACGATAAATTAATCACTCAAAATATTGAACATAGATTGAATTGAATACATATAAACCTCACTGATTGATCACTCAAGCGTGAAAAACAAGCAACATAATTAATTAGTGTATTGGGTGCTATAAATTTTAAGCTTCATAATATATATATATATATATATATATATATATATATATATATATATATATATATATATATATATATATATATATATATATATATATATATATATATATATATATATATATATATATATATATATATATATTGATTTGTGTGTTTTTATAGACATCCAGGTAGAATGAAAGACAAAGAGGCAGACTTTTAATTTTTTCACTGTATTTCATGTTTATTACATTGTCATGTTCTTACATCCGCGTTCCTCTTAGAACTGCACTGGAGCTCCTGCTGTTACTACAGTTTTCTTTGGGGCAAACGATGCCGTTATCTTGGGGAGAACTAGTGAAAAGCAACATGTACCTATTGAAGAGTACAAGCAGAACCTACGGAAGATTGTTCATCATTTAAAGGTTATTGTACAAACAATGTCGATAAAAATATATTCACTGCAGTTTTCAATAGTTCAGCTTTTCATCATCACAGTTTGGTCATAAAATTTTGTTATTGTCGCAATTTTTCTTGTTTTTCAATGTGTTGTTCCCATCTGACATTTTTATAAAAATTGGTAATTCGGCGATATCTGTTAGCATGTTCCTGTTGTTGTGGTTATGAGAGAACATTACATTTATTAATAAGTGCATTAGTTTCCAAAATTGTACAAAATGGCTTTATGTAGGCCTGTTCAACTGTTTTTAATAGTATGCATGTCCGTTTTTTCACCAAAACTCTAGTGATTTCAGATTGGGTTCTGGAGGATATCCTTGCCAGGAAGCTCCTTCTGTTACTTGGTTTTTCTTTTTCTTTTCCCAGCTCACTGTTGGTTGGAAAAATGGCTGAAAACTTTCTCTATTTCTTTTAGCCTTCTCCCCTAACCAGAACATCAATTCGTTGAGCATGGGCTTGTGAGGAGTTGTCTGGTACATTCCCATTTAGTCGAGTCCCTTTCCAAGCTGTCACCACACAATTAGCAACTTCTCCATATTTTGCAGGGCGTTTCATGCTTTATAACATCTCAACAATGATATCATAGCCATACAGGATTGTGCTATTGTAACTTGAAAACTTCCTATATTTGAATGTAGCCCCTGCATAGTTCATCAATAATAATAATAGCAAATATGCAGTAATATTGTTAAGGAATGTGAACTAAGGGGATCAAAGTTGTGCATTATTAAGTGAAATCAATTAAATTTCAGCTAAAAAATTTAAGTCTGCTGGCATGATGGTGAAGGATATCACTAAAATTTTTACACCAGTGAAGGTTTTCAGATTTTTAATGTTGGATTGAACCCAATATTCTCAAATATTTTAATGAATCTCCTTGTATGAGAGCTCTCGACGTCGATCATTACTTTCCTTTAAATTAAAATTTTAAAGTTCTATTTTGAGATATTTGATGGTTTGTCTCATTCTTTGTCTTGAGCATTTGAATATTCTCGGTGTGATGGGATTGGGATATATTTGGATGTGGAGGAGTGCTTTCTTTTGCCTAATTGATATTGATTTGTCCACTTATGTGCCTTGGCCTTAGGATGTATGCTACAACCAAATTGCATAAATATTATTTTCTTATATTAATTGTCTCTTCCATGTACTTAGTGTCTTAATCAAATTTGTTTGGGTACACATTTCCTCATGAACTAGTTTGTTTAAACAATTGTTATTATGAACGCTGGAAAAGAAGTTGATAAATTTGTGTGCTTTTATTCATGCTGCTACTATATAGATTATTTTTGTCCGGAAATTTCGAACTAGCTGATGAACTAGTCATTTAAAAAAAAACATCCAGAATAATATATTTCTACCGCCACCTCTCTGCTCTGTCTCACTTGCTCAACCATGACGCTTTCTGCTTTTCTCCTTCCTTTTATAACTATGTATCCGTGTATGGTGTCTGTGAAGGTTTACATTTTCAAAATATATGATGTAGTCTTGAAGTTTTTCATTTCATTGGTATTTCGTACGACTCATACCAATTTTAGATAGAATAAAGAAGATGTCAACTGTAGATTGGGTGGAGAGGTGTACATTCTCTTCTTCGTTATATTGTGTGCTTGAGTGGATGTTTCTACTTATATGTGCCGTGTCTCTAAAATCACGATCTCTTTCCAGGCGTTCCAGAACAATTTTACCTTATATATCTATGTCCATGCAGGATTGTTCGTCTACTATGCTGATAATTTTAATAACCCCACCACCAGTTGATGAGAATGGACGCGATGAATATGCTCGGTTTGATTTACTCTCCTTTTTAATATTTTTGGACTTTTTATTTCTTTTTTTCTTAGATGGAAAACTCCCACATACAGTTATAACTGAATCATAACAAGCAAAAGAAACACACACGACAACATTGATAGGAAACATCACAAGTACTACCGTTTTCATGCTATCTAGTTTGCTTAGCAAAAGAAATACATATCGTATTTAAATGTAACTTTTGACTCTTATTTTTTTCTATTGAATTTCCCTCCTCTGTCTCGCTCGTGGTAGAGCATATTCACTCGCCAATCATATCAAAGAGCTTAAGGCATATTGATCAAGGTCTTATACTATTGGACCAATTTCTCTAGAGACCTCAAATTGCAATATGTGTGCTTTTTTATATGTTCATCGACCCCTTCTTATTTTTCCCTCCTCTTTAATTTATTCTTATTTTGTAATTCCTTATAAAGATTTTTATGTAGCTCCCCTCTTATACAAAGAAAGAACAATAAAATTCTTAAAGAGTTTTTCTCTATTGTTTTGTTTTCTACATGTTATCAGAGCATGATTATTTTTTTTGGAACTTTTGTTTTTTTTTTCTAGAGTTAAGGTTTCCACTTTCAATCTTATTTTTCTTGTTGGATTCTTGTTCGATTCATTATGTTTGATCTTTTGACTTTCCTTCAAAAGCATCGGCCATGATTAATGATAAAAGTCATAACAAGGGAGAAATTTTGAGATTTCAAGCATCGTATTACTTGAATGGAAAAAGTTATCTTAAATGGTTGCAGATCATGATGGCCTTTTTGAAAGGAAAGGAAAATTTAACAATTTGTGAAAATAACACCGAGTCTAAATAACCAAAGTTCATATTTTATGAAGAAACTACTTTCATAATCATGGCAATTACGAAACACCATGTAATTGGAGAATTGTAGTGTCACACAGCCATTCAACCCCCTTAGTTAACCATAGATATCACAGAAGAGAACGATTCAGTTAGACTCAATTTTGATTGACTCTCATTTTGACTTGTACTCATCAGGAATGAAGTGAAGAATTTAGTCTTAAAAAATTGTCACAACATGAACTCTTGCATTTAAAATCTTTAATTATTCATTAATATCAGCATAAATAAAGAAGTGTGTACAGACAATCCTCAAATAATTAAAAGATACTTAAAAATTATATGGACTTAAAATCTTTATCTATGTTAGGCATCATTGTCCTCTATCAAAATTGTATAATCAAAAGTGATATAACTGACAAACCACCTGGCTTACAGTCCTATTACTGCTTTCCTCTATCTAAAAATTAACATTATAATCTGTTGTGGTAAGCATTTAGTGAAATAAAAATGATATGATAAGATTTAAGCATGCAACAGAGAAATAATGTGCATAATGGTTGATGATTAATATAAGTAGAACAATAAAATTAATAAGCATGCTTATAAATAGTATATGTAACAGTCGTCAAAAATAAATAAAACAACTGCTAACATGTTATTTACTTCACTATGTTAAGTAAAATCATATATGAATATATTTAAGTTTTATTTTCACTTATTATCAGCAATATATTTTAAAAATTCAACAACAAGCCTTTATTAGCTACGTGAATCCTTCTTCTCCATTGTGTTTTATTATTGAGTATCATATTATCATTTAGTTTTAATAAATTACGATCATTTTTATACAACATGTCAAAAAGTCTTTTGAAGTCCACCTCTACATTTCTTAAAATAAGTCAAATCTAAAACATTTACTCTCCTAACCGGGTCATCAAATGATCACATTTAATGTGATTAAACAATCAAGGCAACTCTCTCTATAATTATCATTTTCTATTTATATAGGTTTTAATATTTTATTTCATTGGGTTGTCACTCAGCCCGTTGACTAAACTAATTGTTGATCAAAATTGTTCATCCCAACGTAGTACTTCATCAATGGTCCCCTGATACCAATTAGTTTGGTCCAACCTTAATACCGAAAAAATGTTCAATTATTTCTCTATCAAGCTTTATCTCATTAGGTTCTTGCCTTTTTGACACGGGGCGTGTTGGGTGATCGGCTGAACCGGTCGGCCTTCATGAGGGCGAGAATTGAAGCCCTTTCACTCTCCCAATTTTCTATTATAGTCCCTTCTATAGAGGGAACTCCTTCCTCTTCTATTCCATTCCCTTCCTTTTTCCCTTTCTTTCCTATTCCTTTTCCTTTCCTATTTCTATTCCTTACCTTTATATATTCCCTTTCTATTTCTCTTTCTTTCCTATTCCTATTCCTATTCCTTGCCCATTTCTCTTCCTTTCCTGTTTCTATTGCTTGCCCATTTCTCTTCCTTTCCTATTTATTTTCCTTTCTTTTTCTATGTCTTCCCATTCAATCCCTTTCCTTTCATATTACTTTCTATTTATATCTACTATCATCTATCATGTATTGTTGGTTTGCTTGCATTAGAAGTAGTGTCGATTTGTTTCTGATTTCAGTTTTCTGCTTCTAAGGTGTTCCTCCCTTCCAAGGGTTGTATCCGATGAGGAGGAAGTGATCCCGTTGTAAATTACCTGAGGTGATTATCTTCTCCAAAGGTTCGAGGGGCGCCCCGACTGTAACTTGAACCCGCGGGGATACTTATCTTCCCCCAGTCCCCTCTACAATTCACCTTCCCATGTTTTCCCTGCTGCCACTCGCTTCCCCTTGCTGTCCTCGTCTCCTACCTTCGCTTTTGCAGCTTGCAAACCATTCCACTTGCTGCTCACTACTAGAATTTGCACCCATACCAAGCCGTCCTTGCTGCCCTCTTTCTGAATAGTTGCGCCACGTCGACATCAACTGCGTGCTTGCTGTCCAAAACCTAGGAAGGTAAGCTTTAATAAAA
>NEWO01000089.1:2428186-2465953 GCA_003013225.1 Phalaenopsis aphrodite | reverse complement strand
CTTAAAAGTCCAATGAAAAAGAATGTATATTATGTTCAACACAGAAGTAAAGCATGTGGACCCTAACCATGTCGCTTAAACCAACACCAACACTTCCCCCAAAAATTTAAATTCTCATTTTTATTAGTTCAGAATCCAGGGGTGATTCACTTCATCAATGATATAAGTAAAGCACTATTTCTGCAATTAGTCCAGTTGATAAGGGCCTTGGAAGTTGTCACAAAGACCTTAGTTTGGATTCTCACCCACAAAACAATAAACTCTCACATTATGAACTTTCTGGTGGGAGAAGAATCCGCTGCTTTAAGCTCCTCAACAACTGAAATATTACAATTCATCCAACTTTGCTTTAGGTGATACGTTGCAGATTCAACATGCTTTCTGTTGAAAGCTGAGAACAAAGTCATCACCTTTTATAAGGTTTCAATTGATACAACTGGAAATCAGAACTAAACTTCAATGACTCCTCATTGATCCTTTTCTGGAGCCTCCTCCAAGTTCTGAGCATATCTGCTTGTATCAGTCCCCTATAAAGAGTCTCAAAAGTGATTTTTTGTGGAAGGATCCCTTTCTCAATCATTTCCATAAAAAACTGGCATGCCTCCTTCCACTTCTGCCTCTCACACAGCCCATGTATCAACAAAGTGTATGAATCCATGTCTGGACCAACACCCTTCTCAATCATATCATTCCATAGTTCATCAATAAGTTCCATTCGGTTTAACCTCGAAAACATGCCAATCAATATGTTATAGGTACGAATATCAAGCACGCCCGGCGAACCCATCTCCTTCGTCTTCTTGTACAATTTCATTGCTTTGTCGACATCTTTCCGACCGCGATATTCTTTAAAGAAGCAATTGTATGCTGCGGGGGATGGGCACACTCCGTTGGTCGTCATTTCGTTAAGCAACTCTTCCGCTTCTTCCAATCTTCCGCAGGACGCGAGACATTTGATCACGGAGGTGTACGTCGCAACTGTGGGAGAGATTCCATTCTCCTTCATCGAGCGAAGCATAGAAACCGATAACTCGGGTTTATGGGCTCTGCTGCAAACATGGATGATAATTGAGTAGCTCGTGACATCAGGCTCGATGCCTCGGTTACGCATATCCCTTAAGAGATTCTCAGCTTCATGAATTGTTTTATCAAAGCGAACATCTGGATGTAAGCTTGCTCTTCTACAAATTCCATTTAAGAGAACATTATATGTTACCACATTTAGTTCCACTCCCCGTTCGATCATCTCCTTTAGGAGCTTGTGTGCCATATCAGCCTTTTTTATTTTGCACCACCCATATATCAATATTGTGTATGCCTTTTCATCTGGTTCAAATGAAATTTTCCGCTTGTTAAACAATTCGGTTGCTACCTGAATTCAATGTTCATAAAAACAGAAGAAATAAAAGTTTAATTAAATACTAATAATCATAATTCATATTTGCATGTAAAACCAAGTAATAATGATATCAAAGTTATTCAGGTAATAGCAAGAGCTTACAGGCATTCCCTTTTTAAGGTCATATAAAAATCAAGATGATGGAACAGTAGTACATATGCAGCTTGCCTTGCAAAACGCAGTAAACATAGAATAATATATGATATTTTGCGCTTGCTGTATGCATGCATGTCAAAAAGAATTTCATCTAATTTTCTGAACTTCCGTGGATACAAATTACATATACTTAAGACAATAAAAATATATATTTTTTTAAGCAGAGATAATTGGGGAATAAATGTACACACACAAACACACAGACACATAAAACTGATTTTGTCTAATAAATTGACAGATGTAAAATCGAAATTCATAAGGAATTAATTGCGTAGGTGCTTATTTATACTTTCAACATGTGAAACACAGAAGACATTAGTCTGTTTTAAGAGTGGAAAAATTGAGTTTCGGGCTGATCACAAGTTTGGCATGCTTTTTTAGTTACCATAATGTGTCAAAGCAACAGCGACTCTTTAGTTATTTTATTTGTATTATTTAGTCTCATTTGGTCCATTAGACAAGGAGCATTTTGTTATTTCTTTTGGTTATTATTGTTTTAAGAAAAAAACCAAAGAAATTCAGATGCCCCAACCAAGGTAACAAGAAAGGAAGAAAAGAAAAATTGAAGTATGCCCTTCTTAACCTTACGGATAAATTGTCCACATTCATATCAAGTCCTTCGCCTTACATAGCTTCCAACAATGTGGAAAAACTGAGGAATCACAATAAATCAAGCTGATAAATGAAGAAAAAAAACTTCCAGATTATCTCAATAAGAGAAAAGAAGATGCCCCTCCAAACATCAATGTGTGACAAATACTATCGTACCTTTAAAATAGATCTCAAACTGCTTGTCTCACTACAATAACTGATCACTAGATTGAGTTTATTGGAATATATTTCAATCTATGATTATTCTGACATTCAAGAAGTTTCTTTTGCTAATCTCAATCAAACAAAAAAAGTAAAAAAATGCATGGTGAAATTTTAACTCCAAAAAACTACACGTCGCTTTTGGTGTGGATAGAGTTCAAAAGACTATTGAAGGCTTATCCATTCCATAAGCTTCGAAAAGAACAACAATTGAAGCAAAAATAATGTATTCTATAGAACCTTCAGTAGTGGCACCTTTCTCAATGATTCTAGCAATAAGTGGTGATTTTATTGATTTTAGATGAGAATGCTGGGGTTGATGAGTGCTTTACACTCAGAGACAAAAAGCAAAATGAATATATTCATGAAAGAGTTGGTGTAGCTGCAGTGACAAAAAAGATTACAGAGAGTTGTCTTAGATGATTTGGTCACATTAAACATCGACCATCTGACGATCCAGTTAAGAGAATTGATATTTTAGATTCAACTATGTTAAGAAAGGTACAGGTAGACCTATAAAGACTTGGGCATGTGGTATTAAAAAATGATCTTAATTTATTAGAATTAAATAAAAATATGAAACTCCATAGGATACAATGGAGAAAAAGAATTCATACAGCCGACCCCACTTAATGGGATAAAGACTTGTTGTCGTTGTTGTACCTCATTTGGTGCTTCTTGGGATTCAGCCTGCTTCAATCACCACTATGATTTGTTGAATTTCTGCTTCCACTACTATTGTCATTTCCTTGCTAGTCATTGATTAAGTTTGTTAAGTCATCAAAGACTTTTTAATAATCATTGTTATGAGCCAAAGCATACTTCAATTTGCGGTTTTTTATACTTCATCCATCTAACCATTCCTCTGCTATGGTCGTCAACTTCCATCAGGTTAGAGAAGAGTTTCCTTAGGCCTAAATGAATAATGCAATACAATCACAGTCAACTCTTCTCCATAGATTAACGCCATAAGTTGGTGCCAAATTGTTTTTAAGTATGTTTTAGTTATGTTTCCTGTTTAAATATGGAATAAAGACACATTATATTTTCTCTGTAGCTTTGAAGACTTTGAGTTGAAGACTTTATTCCATATAATGGATGTCTTAAGATTGTATGGATCAATTAAAGGATATTAAAATCAAAACGTGAATGCCTTACTCCTCCCCTCTTCTTCCAACCTTTCTCTTTAGATTATTTTGCCTTCCCTCTAGCTCCCCTAGAGTCGTGTACCCTTTCGTTCTCTCTCCTTTTCCATTCCCCAAATTTGTAATCATCATCGAAGTATCACTCCGCCGTGCCCCATTTGCATTATACACATTTAAAGAATAGTCTAAGGAAAAAAAAAATCTATTTGTAGAGTTATTAAAATTATTTTGTTACCATATAAAATTTTCACATAAGCTTGATATTTATTATAAATTTATATTATTTATTATTGTGATATGTACTCATCACGAACATATTTTTGCTTAGTTTACTTGGTGATCTATTCTCTTATCTTTATACAGTATATTTATACTAGCATGATCAATCAAGTGAAGATTTAGCTTTTTATGATTTTTGCCATGGTACTAGAGCCACACTCTAAGCCTTCATCTTCTTCTCATATCTCAAAGATCCTACTTGATCAAGTCTCACTTGTTCTCGTTTAACAAACAATGATCCACCTTCATCTCCTATTTCTACGAACTTGCAAGGATATCATGAAGATCCCATCCTATGATGCGCGGATACGAACACGACACAACACAGATACGTGACACTTATATTTTTAAAAATACAGGATAATGATAAGCGTAGAACACGACATTATAATATAAATGGACATTTACATAAGTAGCACCCAATTCTTATGTATTTACATATCTAACTCCCAAACTTTATTTTTTATATTTAAACCACCAAAATCTTTCATATCACATAAAAAATACCACCATTTTAACTATTAAAAAGTGAGAAGCATCTTTTCAAGTAAAGGTAGGATGGCATATATATATATATATATATATATATTAAAGGTTAGGTGTTAGATATGTAAATATATAAGAATTGAATTGTATGTATGTAAAAATTATAAAAAATAGATAAAATTAAATAAATGAGGCTTTAAGAAAATAAAAAAGACAATAATAAGAAATTTAATAACATTAATTTTCAAAAATTAAGGGAATAAAAAATATTATTTAGTTTATGATATACAAAATATAAACGTTGAATGACTTATATTACATCAAGATAAATTTAAGTTTTAAATAGAAACATAGAATAATTTCTTTAAAATTTTAATCTTAAAAATACAAATGTTTAATAAAATTTTAAGAAATATCTAATTCATTAATTTTGGACACATGTGTCCTTTTTTTAATATTATTTAAATCAGACACTTTCATGTTGTGTCTAACATATGTCGGAGTAGTGTCATATCCGGCATTGCACTAGTATTGCATTGCTCGTTAATTAAAAATGTTTAAGCATCATAGATCCCATCAGAATATCATGAAGGTCCAATGAGAACAACATAAGAAATCTCACAAGGATTTCATCTCCAATATCGTTGCTACCGGGCTTAACATGCTAGATCTCATCATTGAATTGAATGAATTTTGGTTTGTTATATTTCTTGAACATTGCAATTGACCTAATAGTAGGGTGAAAAGTCATCAATGAAAGATGCATAGTATTTATTACCATGCAGAGAAATTGCAACCAAAGGTCCATAAACATCCATGTGGATAAGTAATAATATTTTATAAGCGTGAATTGGAGATGCTTTAAGGGGAAGATGATGACTTTTTGATAATCAACATAAACTACAAGGCTATATGAATGATGAAAACATATAATAAAATTGGTATTTGAAAAAAAAAGAAGAGGGATGGTCATAATGTCGATGTAATAGGAAATGCTTAAAAATCAGACTGGACTAGTTCAAACTAGAAACGAGAATACAACCAATATAATTATCCTTGAAAATTATTTTCACATGAAAGTAGTGAGAATCCATTTGAACCGCCGCTTTCGACCGAAAAACCGGCGAACCAATCCTGCTTATAGAGAACAGGTTGGCCCAAATAATGCCTTTAATTACCTTTAATTATCAATCCAATGATAATAAATTTTCATATTAAAAATAAATCTATAAATTATATAAAGTTAAACTTATAATTATTGATTTAAAAAACTTACATTAATTATTATATTCTCAAGTCAATTTAATTCATAACATGTCGACCAATAAGGTGAGTTATAAGCACATATTGCAAAGAAAAAAATCATATAAACAATGCAATACTAACTCTTTCATACAATGTAAGATTAGAAAAAGTTATGAGTATGTTGAAACTTGAATCGAGCTACAAGGTTAAAAAACTATGCCAAGGGATTTGAGTTTTGAGTATATTAAATAGGTTGCATAATATAAAAATATAATAACAACATTTTAATTTTTAACCCTTTTTTATATTATAGATTTTATATTCTTATCAATAATTATAAATTATATTCCTATTAATGATTATATTCTTATTATAAAGTATATTTATATTTATATATCTATATTATATATATATTTAAAATTTTTAAATATATTTAATGTGTATAACTAAATTTATAATAAACATACTTATATCTTAACTAACTTATAACAAACTTTAAATTTACAATTATTGAAGATATTTTTGTACGAGTTTTATTTGTTTTTATCACATAGTAACATTATTGCAACATTTAAACTATGTTAGAAGAATTTTAATGTTTATTACATTATCTGGTTTAACCCCACTTAGTAGGATAAAAGCTTGTTGTTGTTATTGTATTTGGTTTAACCTCGATTGAAACATTGAACATTGGAACTCCTCTTTGGATTCAATGACCAGTTCTATCTTAGAGCTTTGGTCATAGGTCCTTGATCGATTGAGTGGACATGAGAGTGAAATTGGTGATGAAGAGCTTCCATGGATGGGCATTAGCAGGATAGAGTTTATTGTGGTAAAGGCCGCTTAAGAAGAGTTATGGTGGTCTTCAAGTCCTCGGGATATAGCCATTAGCATTGAATGAGATATAGCAAGGGTTTGTTTTAGTTAGGCATTGAACTGAGAGAAGATGATAGTATATATTTAGATCATGAAGAATGTGAGATAGAAAAAGATTATTGGTGGTATAGGTTGCACTATTGGAGATAAGGAGTATATGACCACCGCCATAATTACATGTTGTTGACCGCAGTACATACTAGGAGTGATAAAGTGAGTAGAGTCAGATGTTATGAGAGAAGTTGCTCCTATGTCCAATTACCAATCATCCAAAGAAAGTGAGGAGCCATAAAAAAGAACGGGAGTAGATTGTTGTGGGCTATTGTAAGTAAGATCCTACATATGCTAGCATTTTACCATAGATTGACCAGATTTGTTACATATTGGCATACAATGCTTTGCGAAGAAGGCTTGACGCCTTTGTAGTCAGTCAATGAGAATCATCTTGCCGTAGTTTTGTTGGAACTATGGCATCCCTAGTCAGATGATGGAGACGGAGAATGAGAGCGACCACAATTGGGAGTGGCAGGCAAGTCAGTATTTTCGATGGAGTACAGTTCAAGAGAAGCTTTGTGGCTTTATTAGCCCTTGGCTGCAAAGTTAGGAGTAGAGATCATCTGAGCCTGCGGAGTTGAAGGATCATTCTAGTGGCTGTTTTGAATGCTTAATAGGATGGAGGCACTCATTCAAAGTACAGAGAATAAGGCCCTCAAGGTCAAGTTTTGCAAGGATCTGGAATTTTAATAGCATGGATTTCCAGTTATTGTCTCTATCTGATCCAAGCCAAACAATTTTATGAACATAGATTTGGCTCTCAAGAAAAAGCTAGACAACTTTCTCAACTTGAAAAGCAGGGGTCAGCTCCTTCTCCACTTCTAAAATCTACATTTTATCCTCCAGTTATCCAGCCAAACTTAATAAGCAATATAACAAATTTTGAGCTCCACCAATTTCTCAGAAACGTCCGCTCAGCTCATGCATTTCAAAAATGCTGCAATGCAGATGTCAACCAACATCTAGAATCACTTTCAACCATACCATTGATAGAATCAAAACTATATCACTGAATTTAGGCGATACAATAATCTAAATAACGCTGTATTCTAGAACATGTTGCAAAGAAAAATCACGCAGGATCAAGGAAAAACCCTCGCACAATGAATTAATTCCAAAACAAAAATAAAAGAAAAACAAAAAAAAACAAGAGAACTACAAATGAGCAAAAGAGTGAACCTTAGGATACCCATACTTGCAAAGGGTGTCTAAGATCATGTTGAATTCCGCTGCGCCAGGCTCCCTTCCAATAAACGCCTCCATATCATCGAAGGCCCGGATGGCCTGCCTGGTCAGTCCTGCAGCAACGTATCGGCGGACAAGAATGGCGAACGTCCGCGGCGATGGAGCCACGCCGCGCTGATCCATCTCCACGATGAGCTGCCAGGCGGCGTCGAATTGGCGGACCTTGCCCAAGATGTCAACCATCAAATCGTAGGCCTCTGCATCATGCGAATGATAGGCCTGGTCACGCGACCAAACAAAGAAGCCTAGTGCAATCTTGGAGAAGTTACGGAGGCGTAGAAGGGTCTGGAAAACAAGGCTGGGAGAGAGGCGGACGCCGGCGAGCTGCAGGGACGACTCCATGGCGTGGAAGGGGTTGTGGTGCTGGAAGAGAAGATGTGAGAGCGCGTCGGCTTGTTCGGAAGGCACGATAGGAGGGAGACTTGGCTTTGGAGGGTTTTCAAATCCCGGTTGTGGTTCGAGATCAGCGGAAGGCGTTGGGGGTGGGTTAGGTGAACGATTATCGGATGAAGTAGAGGTGTTGGAGGAGGAGGAGGAGGAGGAGTAGAGGGAATAGCATCTGCGGCCTAGGGATTGCGCCGCGCAACGCCGGACCGTGGTGGCGAGAGACTCCATTGATCTCACCGCGCAAGCTTTCTGGACCTGCTTAGCAATCAAATCTAGGGGTGTTAACGAGTCAACAACTGGGTGAGTGGATTTCTCATTTTTTATGATTATTCAGGGAGGTTATAGGGGTATAACGTGGTTATAACCTCCTAAAATATTTCATGTAACCTGTCAGCGTAAATATTTGCATACCTAATATTTATATTTTATACAGAGTTGCATGCATATTAGATTATTCAGAGGGTAAATGTAGGTTACATCTAGGTTATAATCCTTGTAATTCTTTATGTAATCTCTGAATAACCTACATGTACCCTCTAAATAACCTAATGTGTATACAACTTTACTTACTTACGAAAATATTGCTCCTTAAAATGAGCTAGATAAGCAAATAAGCCAAGCTAGTGATTTCTCATTTTTTAACATTTGATTATAACATTATTTTAAATTAATATTCATTTTTCTCTTTTATGATAAACAAGTCAGCTCGTGAGCAAGCTTGAACTCGTAGATTAAAGTTCGAGATTGAGTTCGAACTCGATAAAATTAATCAAGCTCAATCTCTAGTCTTTGATGGTTCAAGCTCTACTCGACTCAAACTATATAGTAATATATTGTTCTTATTTTATAATGTTATATTCAAGCAAGAATATTTTAATGTTTTGTTAAGATTAATAAGAGTAAGACACTTAAGTTGGTTACTCTTTTATTGAGAATTAGTCGTGTTTGTAGACCATCATGTTGCCCCAAGTTCGTTAAATCTTAGTGGCCACTTGAATACAGAGGAATAGAATAAAGTGGGTAGCATGGGAATACCCTCACAAACACAAAAAAGCTATGAATGTTAAATTTGCACCTCAAATTCACTACATAAAGACATATTTATAAATGAATCTTAAGAGGTTTATAAACTAATTATTTGAAATAATTGGGTCATCTAGCTTGTTAAATAGTTAGGGAGGGCCAATGAGTTGGAACCAAAAATTACCATATAGAATGAATTTATGAACTTTTAGTTCAATTAACAAGGTAGAAATATTTGCTAAGAATGATTCATATAGAAGTAGACTATAAAATACAATAAACAAGGGATCCATGAAATGTATAGAGCTTCATAATATTATGAATTTGAGTTCTTATGTGGTTGATAGATTTATGTCCATCAAATGCCATCTTAAAGCAATGATATGATATTTACATGGTACAAGGTAAATCAATAATGGGAATACTTTACCTTAGTGCTAGCCACTTAGAACATTTTGCTTTACTAGGGGAAGCCATGCAGTGATGGCAAGGACAACATTTTGAGAAATTTTGGATGATGCTTTTGCCAAAGATTGAATGGGAGGACTTTATAAAGGAGGAGAAAGCTTTCATTATTTCACAAATAACTAAATTTTCATTAAAAACACAAATTCCTTAAGTTTACTCATATAGAGATATTTTTATTTAATAATATGAGCAATTAACCAGTGAAAGTAAGGGAATTTTATTATGTTTTAAGAAGATAAGAAACATGAACAGTGCTGTGAAATCCACTTTAATTTATTCTTTATTCAATTTATTACAATTTTAGTTGCTTTTGATACTCTGCATTTCCTTATTGCTAAAACTTTTATGTCATCTTCTTAGTTTGTATTATCTGTTTTATACCTTGTTTTTATGTTATGAGACTATGTGAAGATCATTTATATATAATAGAAAATTTATCTTAGATATTTCATGCTACGATAGAAAAAATACTAAGGGAAATTAAGTGTTATTCATAGGGTGAATTTTGATGCTATATTAGGAATGGACTATTCATCTAAATATTTTGTATCTACCAAAATTTATCTATTCTAATTATGCATTATAAAAGTTGTTAGAATTCTTAATATTGGATCTACTTTAGTTAAATTATATTAAAATCTCATTTGATTGAATCATAATCAACTATGGTTCAAATATGTATTTTGAAGTATATGATTTTTGAAAATTTTACATGCATGACTCACAACTCTTATATATTTACATATCTCAAATCTAAACGCTCATATTTGCATATATATGCAAATATGAGCGTTTAGATTTGTATATAACTTTTAAAAAGTAGTAATTTCACTATTTTATGTGAGATTATAGGTTGAGGCCTATATGTGTAAATATGAAAATTTTGGTGTGAGATACATAAATACATGAAAAATTGTGTTCTATTTAAAAAAAAACTTTTTTTTAAAGAAAATGTAAGGGGAGTTTATATAAATGGCACCTAATTCTTATGTATTTAGTTATCTCATATTTAAACATTGAATTTTATATTTAAAGCATATTTTCTTATGCATGCATAATTTAATATGTTAGAATGTAATAATTAAAATTTAGGTGTTAGATATTTAAATTCATAAGAATTGGGTGCCATTCATCTTAATTTCCGAAAGTGTAATTAGTGTCCTGCGTGTCGTCCGCCGCCTCCATTCACAGAACCGCCACTATCTTCATCCTTCCATCCATCTATATAAGCTCCCGATCTTTGCATTCGTTATCCTCGCCCTTCCATCCTAGCCTCTCTTCTCAATCTTCACGTGTCCGAACCTAACCCTAGATTTCCCAATCGGAGCGCCATGGCGGACAGCGGCGTCGTGACGGTGTACGGCAACGGTGCGGCCATCACGGAACCCCAAAAGAAGTCGACCGCGTTCTCGGTGAAGGTTGGTCTCGCCCAGATGCTGCGCGGTGGCGTCATCATGGACGTGGTGAACGCTGAGCAGGCCCGCGTTGCAGAGGAGGCCGGCGCCTGCGCGGTTATGGCCCTGGAGCGCGTACCTGCTGACATCCGTGCTCAGGGTGGCGTCGCCAGGATGACCGATCCAGCCCTAATCAAAGAAATCAAGCAAGCGGTGACCATTCCGGTTATGGCGAAAGCCCGCATCGGCCACTTTGTTGAGGCCCAGATCCTGGAAGCCATTGGTGTCGACTATGTCGATGAGAGCGAGGTCCTCACCCCCGCGGACGAGCACCATCATATCAACAAGCACAACTTCCGCGTTCCCTTCGTCTGTGGCTGCCGCGATCTAGGTGAGGCCCTCCGTCGCATCCGCGAGGGTGCCGCCATGATCCGTACCAAGGGGGAGGCGGGCACGGGGAACATAGTAGAGGCCGTTCGCCATGTTCGTTCTGTTATGGGCGACATTCGTGTCCTTCGCAATATGGATGACGACGAGGTCTTCTCTTTTGCCAAAAGGATTGCTGCTCCTTATGATCTTGTGATGCAGACCAAGCAGCTAGGCCGCCTTCCGGTCGTCCATTTCGCAGCTGGTGGCGTTGCTACTCCCGCCGACGCCGCTCTTATGATGCAGCTTGGCTGTGATGGGGTTTTCGTCGGCTCCGGTATCTTCAAGAGCGGCGATCCTGCCCGCAGGGCTAGGGCAATCGTGCAAGCAGTCACTCACTACTCTGACCCGGAGATCCTCGCCGAAATCAGTGCTGGATTGGGGGAGGCTATGGTCGGTATCAATCTCAACGACGCCAATGTGGAAAGGTTTGCTGCTCGCTCCGAATAGAGTAATCTTTCACATCATTTTCCCCGGCAAGTAGCTGCAGGAATGATCATTTGTTTGCATGTTTGCTTAGAAATGATTTCCTTCTCCCATCCTTCCTATAGTTTCTGTTATGGCTATGGTTGAATTTCGGTTTCTGAATTGCTTATGCTGCGATCAGAAGATCATAGGTTAATCTCCTATCAAGCTTTTTCTTTGTTTTCATTTCAGCGTTGGTTCCTGTATGTGTTGCTTGCTATTGTTAGTATCTTCTATCAATATTGTTATAATGAACGAAATTCATGAAGTTTACAACCATTTCGAGAAACTGTCACGAAGAGTTTGTGTTATGTTGTTTTTTTGAAAATGCTGTACTTTTATTGGTTTTGCATGACTTAACAGCCTTACCTTGCACTTTGTCACAAATGATATGTCTCATGGGTTAAGCAAGGAGATGCTAAAATAAAACTACTGCAAAAAATAGCCCAGCAAAAACAAAACTGACAGTAGTGAGGCATAAAATAATTAGGAAAAATTTGAGGAGCTCTTTAAATGGGGGAGTTATGGGGAGGAGCTCCATTAAAAAAAAAAAAAATTTTGGAGCATAAACGCCCCCATGGGGGCATTTTATTAGTAAATTTTTTTTGGCCCCCACTTTATAAATATAGTTTTTTTAATAATAATAATATATGATATTATAAATTAATATTAAAAATATCATATATAATGTTATTATTACAAATAAATAATAAATTTATACTATATTAACTATTATTTAGAGGGTTTTAAATTAAGTAAAAAATATGCATGAACAAAATGAGAGAATGAACTATGAAATTAAAAAAAAAAATTATTTCGCTATAAAATATTATCACAAGACTGTTTTCAGAATACAATTATGCTCTTCGCCAATGTGGAAAGTCCCCTGAATCTGGTGTATATAAAGAAGGCGGTTGCAATGGTTATTCTCGCAACTGGTGGTCTTCAAATTCTTCTTCAACGACATCGTTTTCAGTTGTAGTGTTTTTAGCTTGTTGGGCCTCATAATAGCTCTCTTCATTCATGGGTATTGGTGGTGTATAAATTGGAGGTGTGTCGAAAAATAGCCCTTCATCAGATGGAGGCACAAAAATGAAAATGCTCTGAAACTTTAAATCCAAATCCCCTCTAGTAGATGTTACCCACTATAAATCATGTGATGGACCCTCATAAGCCCGCGACCCTCCATAGCCGCTTGGTCTTGTATAGCTACTAGGTCCTACATATTCATATGATCTTGCAAATTCGAAAGGTCCAACGTAGCTGGAGGGGCCCGCAAATATAGAATGCCCAAGATAGCAGATGATTGTAGATATTGTCGTTCTTGCGACTCATTCAAGAGAGATCTCCTTGAAGCATCTTATCTACGTGCTCGAGAAGCTGAAGCTCTCCTTGATGCATCTGCTATCAATCTTCTCGTGACTGTGGAACCTGATCGATGTGTAAAATCAAAAGTTGATATGTGGGTGCGAGATGGTCCAACATTTGTTCTGTTAGATGGCCCCGCCTTGAAATCATGTCTCACTGGCTGATCAAATGTGTTATAATCAATGTGGATGGATCGTTCTACCCTACGTGATATCTTCAATATCTCATTGTATCCTTATTTCATTGAGTTAGCACTTCCACCGTGCTGCCCTCCAAATTGTTCTGCCATATCTTTACTACGAATATAGTAATCCAATTGTACATTGGAAGAATTACATTTATTATTAGGTTTTATAATAAAACTAATTAACAACAACAATTAAATATAGTAAATGCATATTACTATTTTCTCTTCTGATGATGAGGGGAAATATGTTTCAGGTGCCTAAGTAGTGGGTTGCACTAGGTAGAGTGATGCCTAATATCGCTACCGTTGCAAATAATATGCCAGTTCTTATTCTCTGTCTCCTTCTGACGGGTTTAATTATACTATATACGCCCGACGGTTATTCCACATTTTGTTATACTTTCGGTGATAGCGTGCCCAATCGGCTTCAGCCGTAGCTCGCCTATCAACTCTTTTAAAACTTCGTTCTATAGGTTGAATAGATATATGTTGAATGCTTGAAAACTGTCACAAACTACGTTCCGGAAGGTGCTACTCGGCACACTTCCAACAAATTATTGGAAAACGTGCAGTTCAAATATAAATGTTCTGAAAATATACCGATAAATTTAAATCTTGCGACCA
Source organism: Phalaenopsis aphrodite (assembly GCA_003013225.1). Classification (NCBI taxonomy): domain Eukaryota; kingdom Viridiplantae; phylum Streptophyta; class Magnoliopsida; order Asparagales; family Orchidaceae; genus Phalaenopsis; species Phalaenopsis aphrodite. The sequence goes on along the minus strand of NEWO01000089.1, from coordinate 2,451,913 downwards.
ATTAACCTGCATATGAAGTTTTCATTTTAATTTTATAATTTAATTTTATTTAACATAAAAAATGAGAGGAATGTGGGATTGAATAGAAGGGTTTAGTGTTAAACCTGACTTTGTCTGAGTTTGTCAAATTCATCTTTGTACATACATTTCCAGACGACCATGTACATTACCACTATTCATTCCACTTGCTTGTTATTTAAGTGAGGTGAATCAGACTTTAAATTTTATGTGTTTATGTATAGAAATAGTTAATTTAGTACTTGAAAGCAAGAGATTTGCCTTGTTATTTATTAGGCAAATCTCTGTACATACATTTTCAGATGGCCATGTACATAGCCACTATTCATTTCACTTGCTTGTTTTTTAAGTAAATGAGGGGAATCAGACTTAAAATTTTGTGTGTTTATGTATAAAAATAGTTAATTTGGCACTTGAAAGCGAGAGATTTGCCTGATAAATCACGATTGGTTGGAACACGAAGGGTGGGCCTACCAACATTTAAGTGCTCCCAACACCATGTTTGTAGCAAGTTCAAACACCCAGCAGTATTCTGATGAGTGAGCTTATTTGGCAAATTCAATTCTCTATATTGTTGTCCAAGCATTGCACCACCCAAAGAAATATCTTCCAAGCTCCTCTAAGTTTTTCATTAATGCTAAGTATTCTAAACATACATGCGATCCAGACGTGTCTGAAATAAGAAAACACCCAATTATAAACAATATATAGGCCCTTACATGACTTAAAAATTTCTAGATGAGGTAAATCGTTGGAAGACTCTATGTAAAATTGCCAGTAGAGCCAACGAAGTTGTATGATTGTCTGTGCTTCGGAACGTCCCATAAAAAAATGTGATGTATTGTATGATCTATAGGATGATGATAGAAAACATAATCTCTACGGTGTTCCCCCAACAAATCATCGTAACATGCTATCCAACTTGGCCCCAACGCAAATCTGAACCAACAACATTCGACCATATCAGGACATTTTTGTCAGTCATAATACCAATAAGAATCTGAACATCTTGCAAAAATAATAGTCATCTCACTTGAGACAAATGAATTTTTTGTAAGATTAGAGAATGATAATTAACATGGTAATATGTTAATATGTACTCCAATTTATCTTGCCAATAGGTAAATGGAATGTGTTGGTTAGGAGGCACCATCACTCGACCGTCGTTGTTAATAGATGTTGATCTAATTTAATATATTACAAGTGTCTGACACAGTCTACACTGGTAACTCGCAGGGCATGAATAAAACGTGGGCAATGCACCTTCCACTCTCATGTCGCTAGAAAATGGTTGGTCGCTTGAAGAATATTTCTCTACATGAAATCAATTATTTTAGTAGTTATGATGACTTAATCCAATTTATAAAAAAAGCATGTACTTTGTAAGACCTGCTCTGGGTTTACTGCTTGATGAGTTTTTCACCTAACGATGTAATACTTGGTGGTGTGTCTGCCTGTAATGTGCTGCTATCCGCTTGAGCAATACGTTTGCCACGGCGGCGGTAGCCTCCCAAACCTGTTGCCTTGGCTATCTATACGTAACACTTAGAATGCTTATAAATGAAAAGTTAAATATGGGGAGGAAACATATGAATTAAAGTCACATTATCTTAATGTGGAGTTTAATTGTAATGCATCCGTAGTTATGAGAACTTTCAAGTGAGGAGGGGGTACGAAAACAACTTACATCCCAAACTTTCCTTAGGCAGTTTAGACATTTTTGATAATGTTCTCTGTATCTTTAAATGCATTGTATTTTATTCACATATATCCTTAAATAATGTAGGGTGTGTTTGGGGTAGCTTATCAGCTGCGACGCGTTTTGAAAACGTCGTCTAACCGTTTGGAAGAAGCGTTTGCAAAAACGACATTTGGCTTTTTACGCAAACGCGCGTCGCGGGTCAAACCCCTCGGTCCGCGTTTCATGATAGATTTTGACGGGGTTGCTTTCTTCACATATCGCTTGCCCTAACTCCCTCTTCGCTCCCTCTCGCCTGTCTCTCTCAATCCTCTCTCTCTCGAGCGCTTCTCTCCCTTTCTCGCGCGCTTTGACGTTATCCTCCTATTCTTTTTTTTAACCCCCAACCTTCGCTACTCTGTAAGTACATTTGCTGATGGAATGGTTTGTATTGTGCGATATTATGATCTTTGGCTTGCAGTTTTTGTTTATGCTCTAACAGATCTGGTAACTATCTATGGATCTGGTTTATCATTTGCAATACATGGTATTTTTAAGCTAGTTGGATTGAACTTTATGCAATATTTATTGGCTCGAGTTTTTTCCTCACTCTTTCTATAAAATGATGAGGTCAAATGGAAAAGAAACAATGATCCCTCACTCTTCTAATCATTCCCTTCTATCAATTTTTTTGAGATCTCCTTTTATATATAAATTTTTGTAGCCTTTGTTATGGTTTCTTTGAGTTTTTTCTGGGTGCAAAACGAAATTTATAGATCCTTTGTTATGCTCTCTTTAAGGCTGAATTGTGCATTTTATGCACTTACTTTGGGTGCAAAATGAAATTCTTATTTTGGATTCAAGGAAAAATCAAAATTGAATAATGACATTGCTGAAGTAATTTTTTTGGTTCTAAACTATCAAGTATACGGTCATTATAATTATGTTGCAAAAGACACAACTGCACAGTGGCACGAGGGTCATTTATTCTGTCATTTATCTAGAAACAAATGCAAATTAGTTGTTTTCCAAACGCACAAAACAAACAACTAGCCATCTTGTCCAGATTTGGGATAGAATGATCATTTATTCAGAAACAACTGCAAATCAGTTGTTTTTCAAACGTATAAACCAAACAGTCAGTCAACTTTTCTGGATCAGCTGCTGATCACTAACTTATCAGGATAAGCTGCTTATTTGGATAAGTTGCAACTGCCCCAATCAGACCTTTATTCTAATTTGTGTTTCCATCTAGGAGGAAAACCTCTAAAGAATAATTATTTAAACAAATTGTTGACTATCATGATATATGTAATGAAAAAGTGTATATGTAGCTATAAGAACTTCCAGGTAGGGCTGTAAACGAGTTGAGCCTGAGCGGGCTCAGGGTTGGCTCGTTCGATACTGGCTCGTGTTCGAAATGGCTCGTGAAGGTTGCGTTCGTGTTCTGCTTGATAATATTTTCCGGCTCGAGTTCAGATCGAAATTGGAGGAATCGTAAGAGGAATATGTCTCGGAAGAGGAAGAGAAAGAGGAAGAGGAATAACACGCCCTAAGCTCTCGCCGCTGAAACCCTTTCGCGATTTTGATTGGAGAATGAGATGACTTGGAAGAGGAGAGCAGCGAACACAAATGACAAACCCTAAGCTCTCGCGGTCGAATGCCTTTCGTGATTTTGAGAGCAACGAGAAGAGGCGGAACTTGGAAGAGGGAGAGCCTTATATGTTATATTAAATTAATTGTATAACTTATATTATATAAATATATTATATTTATATAAGTAATATTTATTAATAATTTCTTATATATTATAATTTATAGGATATAATTTTTTTAAAATTTGATATTTTTTTTATTTTAAAAAGTTATAATTAATTACCATTTATAATATTTAATTTTATGAATATGCATTATATATGTGTGTATATTTATTTATCTATTTCTTTTCTAGCCAATTTCGAGCCGAACACGAGCGAACAAATGTTTGTTCGTGTTTGACTCATTTATATTTTGAGCTTAAAAATTTGTTCGTGTTTGGCTCATTAAGCTTAACGAACAAGCCGAAAACGAGCTGCTTAACGAGCTGTTCGCGGACAACGGGCCAAATTAGCAGCCCTACTTCCAGGTGAGGAGGGGGGTACGAATCACTTACATCCCAATTTCTTCTTAGACAGTTTAGGTCTTCTTGACAAAGTTCTATGTAGTTTCAAATGCATTGTATTCCATTCACATGTCCCTAAATAATTTATTTTAATTTGTGTTGCCATACTAAGAGTAAATGTTCTAAAGAATACTTATTTAATAAAAACGTTGACTATCATGATATGTACAATGAAAAAATGCATCCGTAGTTACAATAACATCTAGGTGATGAGGGTTTACAAAGACCACTTACATCTCAAGCCTTTCTTAGGCAGTTTAGGCTTTTTTGACAAAGTTCTATGTAGCTTCAAATGCGTTGTATTCCATGCACATATATCCCTAAATAGTTTATTCTAATTTGTGTTACCATAAAGAGAGGAAATGTTCTAAAGAACACTTATTTAATAAAATTGTGACTATCATGTTAAAAAAAATAATTCGAACAAGATAAGAACAACATCGAAAAAAAAGCAACAAAGCAACGACAAGAAGAAAGTAGATGAAGCTGAAGAAAGGAGGAGGAGACTGGAACTAGAATAAAAAACCAAGCAAGAAGCAGGAGAAAGGAATAGAGGAGGGAGGGGCGAAAGGAATGGGCAGAGGGGGGAGGGGGCCTTCAAAACATGTCAGAATAACAAAAACCTCCAATCTGCAGCAACAAGAACAAAAGGCATGTGGCATGAATCATCAACACAATATTTCCACCCAAGTTTCTAAATATGAATGAGCATTTTTCACTTCAAAAATCGAAAATTTGACCTATTTAGGCCACGTCTCCTTCACATTCCATCTTCTTAATTTATATGCAATCAAAGGTTTAATTTTGAGGGCATTGCTAGTTGCAAATGTAAGATTGTTATGAAAGTAATGTGTTGTTGAAGCCTTTGAATGATTTTATGAATGCCAGTCGTATCATTGAGAGTTGGGTGAAGGAGGAGAACTTGTAGGAGAGCATTACAATAGCATCTAATTGTGGCCCAATCATTAAAACATAATTTTTTCTGCAACTTAGAAAGAATGTCTCCTTTGCATGACTAAAGAAATGGTTTTTACTCCATTCATAAAGCTGAAGCTGTCAGAGTGGAGGGATCCACACATTGAGGTTTCTGCACCACCTTACCCCCCCCCCATCTTTTCTTCTTAGCACACACTTGGGAATGGAGACAACTGTTGCCAAGAAGGTAGTTTTTTTTGTATGTGGGATATTAAAATTGAACTGAAGACCCAAAACTAAATATTAAAATTTTTAATACTAAAATCTGAATTGTTATTTTAAAACTGAACCACATTAAAAAATAAATACCAGGTCGGTTCGATTCGGTCACGTAGAACCCATTGCATCCATACTTGTGACCCATTTTACAAATTGAGTTGATAGTGCATAGATTGCAAGTAGAACGAGTGTCTAAACTCTTTCGCCATCAGCCAATGTTCAATGCACCGTTCTTCTTTAATGCTGAATCTGTGCCTTGATCTTGCAATTTTGAATTTTTTCTAGTATATGTATAATTCACAAATATGGTGCAAGTGATAAACGCTCAAGTTTACTTATTGTTTTAATTGCAATATGAACCCCATGCTTCATTAGCCCATACTACTTTAGAAAGAAAAGCTATGGTCGAAAAGGTGCTCTGCACTCTTGCTTTGTTGCTTTGATTTGGTGTTCCCATGGCATTGCCAGCTTTTTTCGACCATTGAGACTCATAGTCATCCCATCTTCAAGGAATGGGTTATCTATTGAAAAGTCGAGCGAAGGCATCGACATGCCACTCGACAGATCCAACTTGAGGAAATAATTTGGTTTCCCTCCATCACTAGGTGTTTCACAGACACCCCTGAGGTTCCACATCAGGGACCAAGTATTGATTATACAACCTAGCTGACCGAATCAGCCCTACCAAGTCCCAGCTTTTTTCGACCATAGAGTCTCATAGTCATACCAAAGGGCTCTCTTGTCAAGGAATGAGTTATTTATTGAGTTACGACGATTCACCCTTTGCTTGACAGACTAGTCTCATTATGCTGATAGAAGCACATCGTCTAGGGACGAAGAGTCGATAGCCAAACCAAATAAACCAACCGGCAAAGTCTAGCCGACCCGAAGCTAATCAAAATAAACCGATCAGATGCACATTGACTCAACCTAGCTGACCGAATCAGCCCTACCGAGTCGAAGTAACGCTAGCTCAGCCGACCAAGTGGTAAGGTAGCCAAGCAATACACTCATACATGTAAAATACCTAAAATATTCTATAATGGAGAAGAGACAGAAATGTAATATCACTATTATACTCTCTCCGGTAGAGATCATTTTATGAGAATGAGACAATGTGTTTTACTATTCACTTACTGTTCATTTCTCTCTTTATTTCTCTCGTTTCTTACATTATAATTCTTGAGATGTGATTTACAGACAAATCAGGATTCAACACATCAAAATTGTTTTGAAGAAAAATAGGAATTTGAACCTTTTAGCTTTTGAGTATTCCTTATTATTATTTTAACCCCAACATATACCCTTACTTTATTTAACTGTTTGTGTTGGCACTTTTATTCTATTCAACTGTTTGTGTTGGAATTAAAAAACAGAAGCATTTGCATAATTACCAGTCAATTCTTATGTATTTACATATCTAACACCTAAACTTTCATTTTTTACATTTATATCAACTGAATTGTTCATATCTCATTAAAAAAATATATATATATCACCATTCAACTTTAAAAAATGAATCTTGTAGGGGGTTCTTTGTAAAACTCCCTGTAAAATTGACGGCAGAGATAATGAAGCGGTATGATTGTTTGTGCTTCAGATGTATGATCTAAAGAAATAATGATAGAAAACATCATCTCTGGGGTGGTTAACATGGTGGCCAACATGGCCTCAGCACAAATCAGGATCAACAACATTCGGCCCTACCAGGTCATTTCCGTCAGTCATAATACCAAAACGTATCTCGACATCTTGTAAAAATGATAAATGATATGTAATACTCCTTGTAAAATTGCCGGTAGGTGTTATATATGTAAACGCACAAGAATCGAGTGGTATGTATGTAATTCTTCCTCTAAAAAAAATAATATTAATTTGATTATGCATACATTCTCATTCATGTGATTATGATGTCAAAATATTATAAATATAAATATAAATATCAAAATTTAGGGGTTAAGATATGTAAATACATAGAAATTGTGTGGTACATATGTAAATTTTTATTTTTTAAAAAAATACAGGAGAAAAGTTGTGGGCTGAACCTATCTTTTATAACTTTATGCGGCTGCTGCTTACAATTCAAAATTGTGAGAGATCAATTCGTATTTCTCTGCGACTTTTCTCCATTGTTATTTCCTATAAAGTTTTGGAATTTCATCTGATAGTGATAGACTTGAGTAGTATAAATGTAAAAAAAAATAAAGTTTAGTGGTTAGAAGCATAAATACATGATAATTGGGTGGTATAATGTAATTCCCCCAGATACTTTAAGCGATTAAAATTAGGGCTAATATGTAAATTAATATTTTATCGGCACACAAAGTGAATTTACCGTTAGAAACAATAGTTGTTAATTTAAGATAGTAAATTTTGTTAAGTAAATAAATAAGTGTTGATAGATAAAAATTATATTGTTGAGAAATTAGGGCGAAGAAAAACAAGAATCGACACAAATCCAGAAGAATACAAGGAGATTTAACGAGGTTCGATAAAGATGCCTACGTCCTCGGAAGAAGAGCGACGATTTTTTCTTCAATTCAAAAAAAGTTTATAGAATTCAGAACATTTCCCTTTTTTTTTATGATACTGCTGGTTTCCTCTTGTAAACCCACTTGCACCTAATGACCCTCTAGAAGCTGAACTAGCTTAAATGTGCAATTTTTCTGCAAAGACTCCATCATTACACCTATCCATTTCTCTTTCTCCTGACTAGTGATAAATCTTTGAAAAGTAGATGGATCATCATTGCTGATGAGAAGTGCATAAGAGACCAAGTCTTCATAACCTAATATGCTAAGAGACCTTACATTGGTGTGTCTCTGTCTATATTGTATTTTGCAAGTCATTTGTATTGGAATCAACATATGTTGGTTCCGAACTTTCAATTGTCTCAGTTGCTATTGGATGTTGTTCTAGATCCATCTGCACTGTATCTGAACTGGAACTATTCCCTTACACCTTGTCTTGATTTTGCTCAACATGAACTGCTCATCAAAGATTGCATCTCTATTGATCAACATCTTCTTTGTAATCAAATCTCAAAACTTGAATCATTTCACACCTTTTTTGTAGCCTAGAAAGATGCACTTCTTGGATTTTGGATCAAGTTTTGATCTTTCATCTCCAAGTACATGCACCTAAGCTGGACAACAAAAAATTTGTAAATGATCGAAATTAACTGGATTAACTGTCCATACCTCTTCCGCAACCTTGCCACCTAATGATGCCCGATGTGACTATTGATGAGATAACTTGTCATATTCACGGCCTCTGCCCAAAAAATTATAGAAAGCCCTACATTCAGTCTCAAGCATCTTGCCCTTTCAGTTAAGGGCATGTTCATCCTTTCTGCAATGCCATTATGTTGTGGTGTCTTGCACACTGAAAAATGTCTCTGAATCTCATGCTCCTAGTAAAGTTTCTGAAACTACAAATCTGTGTACTTTGTGTCATTATCAAACCTCAAATACTTGATCTTTTTGCCAGTTTGGTTCTCCATCTTAGCTTTCCACACTTCAATTTTGAGATGACTTCAAATTTCTGTTAAAAAATATACCCAAAATTTCCTGGAGAAATCATCAATAAATGTAACATAATATAAAGATTCTCCTAATGATGATTTCCTGGTTTGACCCCATACATCAAAATGCACATTATCAAGAATCCCTTCAATTTTGTGCTTTCTAGTCATGAAACTGACCCTAGTTTGTTTTCCAAGAACACAAAACTTACAAAAATCGAGCTTGCAACTTTAAACACTATGCAAGATATTTCTTTATGCAATTTTGCTATCACACGTTCACTAAGATACCCAGACGCATATGTCATTGCTTTTATTATCATCATCTGAGTCAATAGAATGAACTCCACCTACAACTGTACTTCCCAACAGTTTGTAGATATTCCCTGCAGTTAAGTTTACTTTCATCACAGTCAATACACCCTTAATAATTCTGATGGTTTCTCTATCTTCATCTATCTTAGGGATAAAATCATTTCTATGTAGAGTGCCTAAGGAAATCAAATTCTTTTTCAAATCTGGAATATGTCTGACATCGCATAATAATCTAATTGTGTTATCATACATCTTAATTCCGAATACACTAGTAACAATAATATTGCAGCATTTATCATCACCTAAATAGACTAAATCAAAATTAGTTAACCTATATGAAGTAAGCCACTCCTTGTTAGGTGTTATGTGATAAAAGCATTGTGAATCAAGAATCAATGCATCCATGAACTAAGTTGATGAAACTAAAGCATATCATCATCACTGCAATCTGAATTGTCACTCTGCACCACATTTACAGACTTTGATGATGAATCACTTTTCTCCTCAGTCTACTTCTTAAGCTTTGAACAATCTCTCTTCATATGACTCGGATCCTTGCACTTAAAACAATGAATCATCTTTTTGCTTTTAGACTTTGATATGAAATTTCGCCTTCCAGAGCTTTTCTTCTATTTCTTCCTTCCACAATCCTGATTACCCTTGACAAATTATCATCATGAGAGTTTTCCCCTACATTCCGCTTCTGCTAGTTGTGAGTCAACAATGCTGCAGTAATCACATCAACTTTGATTGCTTCTTTCTCATACGTAAGAGTAGTCACTAGGTGTTCATAAGAGGTAGTCAATGAACACAACAGAACCATTGTTCGGTCTTCATCCTCAATACCCACATCAAGCCATGATAAATCTATGATTATTTGATTGAAGTCATTCACATTTTACGCTAGATCAAAGTCATCTTGCATCTTCAGCCCATACAACTTTTGCTTCAGATACAATTTATTCGTCAGAGATTTGAACATAAACTGAGTTTCCAATTTCTTCCATACTTCTCTTGGAGATTTTAAATTCATTACGTGATACATAACCTCATATGTCAGACAACTGTATGGTTGATGCCGCTCGTTATTGCAATTCTTCCCAATCTTCATCCTTCATGTCGTTTGGTTTCGTTGCCCGTAAAGCTATCAAGTTCTTTTGCTACACCAACAAATCTTTCACTCTTGTTTGTCACAATCTGAAGTTCTCGGTTCCATCAAATTTCACCACCTCAAATTTTGTACCAGAAATTGCCATTCTTTCTGTAGAACTCGTTCCCTAATCCTTATCCAAAATGCCTCTCCTTTGCGTCGCAAAATTGTACAACACTGCTCACTCGATTCTTCACTTGGTTACGGGAACAGCTAGCGACCTCTGCAGAACTTCTGCGTGAATTTGCAAAACTCCTCGCGTGAATATGAGAAACTGCATCACGAATCCTCTTGCCAGGCCGCGAACCTCCGTGAATCTCCTTCGCTGAATCTTCTTGCCTGGTCGCAAACCTCCACGAATCTCCTTAGCTGAACCTTGTGTCGCCGAACTCGTAAGCCCTCTGAGGTGCTGCCTTTTCGCTTGGTCTCACGAAATCTACTGGTCGCAGAAGAAGGCCTCACCAAACACTCGATTCCCAAATCTCATGATTTGCCTGCTCTCCCTGCGCCGAACCGCTGAAAACCTTGCCAATCGAAGCCCTAGCAAAATTCGCGCAAAATCGCCGAATCTTCTTCTCTGTGTCGATCTTCTCTTCCATGTTTTTCTTGCGCCGAAAAATTCTTCTATGACCTAGAACCTCTCTCTGATATTACTTGTTGAGAAATTATGGCGAAGAAAAACAAGAATCAATTAAATATAGAAAACACAAAGAGATTTAATGAAGTTCGACAAAGATACCTACATCCTTGGGAACAGAGTGACGACTTTTCTTTTAATTTAGAAAGAGTACAGAATTCAGAATTCTACCTTGGGTTACAAACAAGCACACACACACACACACACACACACACACACACACACACACACATAGCCCTGGAGTAAAGTTTGAAGTACAATATGTAATTATAAATTTACCCATGTACCTTACCGCGGGGGTGTTGCCCCCACATCCCCAACCCAAATAACAAAACGCCTCTGATTGTATAAATTCTTCCTCTCCACTACATTAGCTAGCTCCGTTCCACTCCAACATCTGTCCCTCATATGATATATGAGTCATACTTAACATATATGTATACAAAACTTATGTGGATGAAGGGAATTGTCTAATAACCAAATAATTTGTTACAACTAATTAAATTCAGATATGACTTAAAAAGTATAATTTTTTTTTTATTAATTTTCAAGTAACTCTCACTTTGAAATGTTAATCAAAGATATAGCTTCATCTGGACAGCGCCTGAGATCCATCAGAAGAAGCAAAGAAGAATAAAAAACACCTCCGGTGGATCGCAGTCATTGTCTGGACGTAGCTTGTATCTGAGCGAATAAGAGTTTGGTTTGATGATTAGGCATTTCCTCTCGTGTTGAAATGTCACATGTTCGAAGCTCACTTACCTCCAAAAAATAAAAAAAAAATTGTCAAAGTTGTAATCATTTGTTATAGTATCAAATTAAATGGTTTATGTGTAGTTTAACTTTCTTAAAGATTATTAATAACCTTAATCAGTGGGATGAAATAGGAGTCATTAAATGCTAATTTCTTGTCAAGTCAATTGTATCCATTAAAAATTAGTTTAAACTAGTTATAAAATTGCAATGATGGATGGTCTTAACATCCCCACTTCTAATATATGTGTTATATTATAATTCCTAGTTTGGTTGTCTTCAACACATACTAATCTTTAGTATATCACCTTCATAATAAACAATATGACAATCAACAAAAAATGTGATACTGATGACTCATTCACTCCTCTCTTGAAGGGATAATACATACATTTCCATCAATTGGTATGAATCTCGAGATATGACATGAATCTTGAGATAAATTTTTTAAAAAAAAATTATTCAAATTCACATTAAAATTCACCCAAAGCACCAATTTCAGCAAAATTACAGTTAAACTGGCCGACTTAACGAGATAGACTCAGTAACATTAAAATTTGTCTCATTCAAGTCAAATCAAGCCCAGATCAAACTCTTATGCCATATTTGGAAGCTTTCAATGTCTAATTTAAAGCTTAAATGGATTATAAATTTGATAAGCTTATAATCAATCAAGTTTCTTACTATCATTTAATTCTGACATCATTAAGGCTCTCATATGTCCAAAATACGTTGTCTGATTAGTGGTGTAAACGAGTTGAGTCGAGTTGAGCTCAAGAAACCCTCGACTTGAGCCTTATCTTGATTAATTTTTTCGAGTTGGAGCTCGAGCTCGAGCTTGAGTTCAAGTCTACGAATTTGAGCTGGCTCACCGATGAACTTATTTATTATAAAAGAAAGAAAATAATATTAATTTTCGGTAGTATTTTGATAAAATGACAAATATAATAAGTAATTGGGAGAGAAAAAATCACTTAAATAAATAAATAATATTGTTTTTTGAATAATTTTAATTCTTTAAAGACATTGTTTTTAAAATTAATATATTTTGTGTATATTTAATACTACTATGTTTTTAAACGAGTCAGATCACAAGCTAACGAATCGAGTGGGGGCTAGCTTAAGCTTGGCTTGTTAGCTCATCAAGCTCAGTTCATGAGGTAGTTATCTAGCTGAGCTCGATCTGACTCATGAGTCAGCTTGGCTCATTTACACTCACAATTTCGATCAAGGAAATCACTCTGGGCCATCTGATGGAGTGGTTCTAATTCATTCCTTATTTGCATAAAAGTCTCTTCTAGACACTACAAATAGAGCCTACCCCTCTCTTGAAAAGAAACTTAGAACTAGAACCAAAGGAAAATGAAAGCTTGAAAGAGAAGAAGTTGAGGTCCAGTGCTCTACACTATAGGTACAACGAATGCCACCCACTCACATAGCTGCCGCCCATCATCGACCACCGCTTGCTAGTCGACCCCTGCCTTTGCCTGTTGTAATGAAGCCCCTTCTTTAAATCACAACATGCATCACAAAATCCCAGCATATTTTGCAAAGCAATGACACGCCCCGTAACTTCTTACAATTGTTGTACTCACAATATAGTGACATTCTCCAAACTCTTGAGGATCTCTTCTCGCAGCTCACCAATACAACCTACATCACTAAATACGACCTATGTGGTCCACAGCTCGTGCAACTCTAAATTTTGATCTCTGCAACCTACAGATGTTATCACAACTTAGACAACTCCTAACTCCGGCCTTTATAGCCTACAAACATTATGACAGCTCACGTAGCTTTCAGCTTCGTCCTCTATTAACTGTGAATGTCATCACAGCTCGACGACTCTTAACTCCAACTTCTACGACATATGAAGGCTATCACAGCTCATGCAACTTCCAACTCTAATTTATGTGGTCTACAAACATTATCACAACTCTTTAACATGACCTACATGACCAAATATAACTTACATGTTCCATTGCTCATGTAACTTCTAACTCCAACCTCTATGGCCTACAAACAATGTCTTAGCTCTTGCGCCTCCCAACTTTAGCCTCCACAACTTACATATGTTATTACATCTCCCTATTATGACATATGTGACCAACTATGACCTACACAGTTCACAACTCATGCTACTCCCAATATCGACTTTCGTGGCCCATGGATGCTACAAGCAACTCCCAACTCCAGAATATGTGGCCTACATGCATTACCACAACTTTTACAACTCAATACTATGGGTTTTGTGGTCAACCAACACTTTTGAAGCAACTCTCTACGACCCACATGACCAACTACTACCATGCCTTTCAACTACGAGCTCTATGACATGCTGATGTTACAACCACAATCTACAACAATCATGACAGACTCTGCCTCCATAGCAATCAACTACGATCTTCGCGGCCCATTACTGCTATTGTTGTTGAAATATAATTTTACACCAACATTATAATTCCTTTTCCCTAAATAGAAAAGTGAGTATGTGTATCACCATTACATAATAGATTATTTCAACTAGACCAGACCCCGTGATTTTTTGTCATTTCCAAGATTTTTCACATAAAAATTGAGTTGCCTCTTCCTGCTTACCTCTCTTTTACATGAGTGTGTGCTGAATTTTTGTGCAGTGACAAAATGCTAAATAATCATTCTACTATCACAGACTTTCTAAAGCACACTATTTTTGAAGCCACATTTTTTTCATTTATTTTGGAGATATAATTATTTGATTTAGTATGCTATTTGAAGAAATGATTATTGAAATTTAGTTTTATACTCAAATATCACTATATACTAAAATGAGTCGTCTTCTATGGCACAATATAAGGTTCAATAGGCTTTACGGGCTTTCAAGACCCATATCTGAATATCATGGATTCTTTAGCCAAGCCCATGACAACGACTTTATATATGCTTAAAAATACAAGAATTTAATACTGCTGTTAGAAGATTTAATTCCTCGGCAACGACACCAAAAACTTGACAATGATTATAGATTCGATAAAGATGTATATATAAAATATTCAATAATGGTAAAGTCACACTTATCAACGCAAGTATACGTATCGCTCAAGTAATACATGACTCTAATGGAGTCCTAGATATCGATCCCACAGGGAGTAATATTAGAGGCTACGAACTAAGATTTTAGAAAATCAATACTTAATCATAACATCATAACAATATAGTTCAAATTGCTTATCTATCACTAATAGGCAATTGAAATAAATATGTAATTTTAATAACTCTTAAGTAACTAATTATACTAATAAAGTTTCTAATGTGAAGTTCAATATATAAGAAAACATCATTCTCATTGTCAAGAATTTAAAGTGAATGGATAAAGTGAATTAGTTCAAATTGGATTGTGCCAAATAGGAGCATACATATTCTTTTCCCTTTGGTCTAGGCATAAAGAAGATTAACCAATCCTATGCTTGGTTATTGAATCTGCGGCTAGGTTGGGAGGATACCGGCTCTCACTTCGGAGCTCTCACGTTCCCCACACCTGAGGGCTAACATCTACACTTCAACACCCAAATGATAGGACAAAATTGAGGATTTTAATATGTCACTCTAAAATCTCCAATTCTACACCTGATAATTTTATTTCCCTATTTATTTGCACCCAACTTTCAAGGGCTTTGACCTCCCTGAATCTTGGATGTAATCTTCACTTTAGTTGTAAAACTCAACATATATTAACAAATTAATTGATCAGATTGAAAGTAAATTAAGATTAAAGTGAAAAGATCATCACAACTTCTTTAACATTTTCATAGCTCAACCAATTCAAATCATCATTTCACAAAATCTCAAGACAAGGAGAAAGACAGATAAAACTACTCAGAACTCATGGGGAAAATACGAGAAAACTCAGAATTTACATATAGAAACAAAGTCATACAAACTACAATAAGTAAATACCACTTATCTTAAATTCCTCCCCAAGCAAACTTCTCGAAGTTCCTCTGAATCTCTTCCTTTCTTTACAGTACACAAAATTTTTCTTCGAAACAGCAAGGGGAAGAAATCTATCACTTTCCCTCCACTCTTACAATCTCTCGAAGAATTCCTCACAATCTAACCCTAAATTAAACTCTCTACACGCTACTGGGCTCTTGAACTTCTCTGAACCTCTCCCCATTTTCGGCCAAAATATTCTCTTAAAGTTGTAGAAGAGTTTTTCCAAGAGTTGCCTAAGCATCCCTTTAAAAATCGTCCACATTCAATGCACCTGTTGAGTTAACCGCTGATCTCGCCGTCGGCGGCCTCGAGGGCATTCTAAAATATTTGATCTGGACTCTCGGAAAAATCTCGCCGTCGGCGCCCTAGTTCAAATCTTAATATTTTGGTACTTTTTGCTCCAAATTCGCTCCTTTTTGCATCTTTTTGCTCCAATGACTATAATTCATCATATCTGCAACAAAACATAAAAAAATACTCTTCTTTAAAGTGCAATATCATTAAAATCAGTATAAAATAGGTATGCAAATATCAACATATTTTCCTTTAGTCAGCCCACCTATTGAAGTGGTTGAGTTAAGCTCACTTTGTCGAAGTGGTCAAACCAAGTCCACCTACCAAAGTAGACAAGCTAGTTCGCGGCAAATGAGCCAGTGGAAAAATAAACATCATTATCACATGTTAAATGTGTCAATCCTTATATATGACATTAACAATCTTTTCACCAAGACACCATTGATAGATGAAGAACTAGACAAAATATAATGTATAATTATTTTTTCTCATGTATAAAAGGGAGGTCAAATGAAGCTTTGAGGGGATCAAGGATTTAGAAAGAAAATGAAATATGAGAATCTCTCTCTCTAAGAAACCGCGTGGCACACACAAACACACACACGCTCTCTCTCTCATTGTCGTGAAGCGGATACTCTTCCTTAGAGCTAATTCCTACCCACCCGGGAATCCTAAGATAAAATAAAGTGAGAAACATGAGCTCTAACACCACATCCATTATTTCTTCCATAACTTCCTTCTAAAAATTGGATCTTTATCTAGTTTTACGAACTCATAAATTGTACGAGACCCTCCATCCTAAAATGATTCAACAATTTTTTTTTCCAAAATGATGAATTATATGCGATTTCTAAGAATGTAGTTTCATAAAGTTCCTAATATTGAGGACGTAAACTTTCAAAATAAAATGCATGTGAATAAAAAAAAGAGGTCAATGGATCAACAATGTTAACATAAAACTTTAATATCAAGATATCAATTAATTGGAGTTGAAGGATCATAATATAATGATCTTGATGGTTATATTATTATTAGAGCTGATTGGATGTTAGTCTTTAAGAGGTTTGCTAAGATTACACATCACTTTTGTTGGTTTATATAGAATTCTTGATATTTCATGATATTGGAAGCACATCATGCATTTAATTGTTATACATCATGGATCAAATAGAATTAGATTGCAATTGTATTTCATATCAATAATAAAAAAAGTGAGGATAAATTTGCATAGGATATGTATTTGTTTCTTATATATATATATATATATATATATATATATATATATATATATATATATATATATATATATATATATATATATATATATATCATGCATGATCATAAGAAGTTCTTAGTTGGAGAGGAAAAACAATATCTATAGAAGGATTTAAACTTATATTGCAAAATATTTTGTGCAATCACATAGAACCAATAAAAAAAATGAATACATAAGCTCAAGGATGTATAAAAAATTTAACATTTATCACATCGCTGAGAGATGCTTCTTAAAGATTTATAATATGGTTTTGGATTTAGAACTGTATGAAATTTTTTAAAATGTCCCTATTTATGTTTGTGAGAATGTAGTTGATGCATTATTCTAAGCTATAACCTTATACCTTCTAGATTCATCATTCAATGTGATTGCATTTTTTTATGTGAGCGCTTTTAATGATTTCCTTCTAGCACATTGACCTTACGTTTAACTGATTAATATATTTTGGCTTTGATTATGATATGTTTCATCTTTAACATTCAAAATTTTTCAGTAGATTAGTTTTTCATTTTTGAAAAGCCTAGTAGATATTAATATATAAAGTCATACTTTACATGCAATTTTTTATATAACATATAGTTTACAAAAGTTAGAAAATAAAAGAAATATAATCCATAAGCCTAAGATTCCATGGAATAGTGTTAGAACTTGGAGTGTAGTAATCTATGGCTCATAACAGTCACACACATATATAATTCTCTTTCAGATTCTCATCAATGACCTCTTATGCTTGTTGGGAGATGCCCACCATATTGGCTTATGCCTTGTTCTATAAGTGCTATGATAAAAAAGGAGATGGAACATAATACTATTTTGCATAATGGTGAATCAAAGATAAAGTGGCATATTTTTCCCAAAAGGGGCTAATATAATGATGTCATATGATGTGTTGATCTTTATAAAGTAAGTTGATGTTGGACCACTTGAGAATAGCTTAAATAATGGCCACTCAACATATGTAGGTGAATTGCTCCGACCATTGATGTTTTATGAAGGTAGAATTCCAACATATGGAAAATAACCAAGATCTTTATATATTGATGGTCTTGGCTTCCCAACTATAGAGAGACCAACCAACATAATGTTATCATTCTTTCGAGCTTCTTCTTTTATATGCTATTATCCATGTATATACCGTGACAAACATACTGTTTCGCTCCTCAAATTTGTTTTAAGCATGATGAATAAGGGTGTTCTTATCTCTCTCGTACAATTCTTGCAGTACCTCATGAAACACTATAAACGACTGATGTTGCATAAACAAATTATTAGCCCAAGAAATTTAAACTTCCACTATTAAAAAACTAAAAATTCATGCACCTACCAACACATTTTCTTTTGATGTGCTCAAGCATTAACCCTAGGTAGCTCTTTTGGAGACTGCAATAAGTATAAGTATGACGACAACCTTTACCGGTAAAAGTAACATATGAGCTAGTGGCCATTATTGTCACATCTTACATCAAGTTAAATGCCATGTGTATGTTTGTTTTCTCATACTTAGAAATGTGTATGTTAAAAATCAACTGATCCACATTTTCTTTCACATTGGAATAACCCACTCTTCAATATTAGTGTTTTATTAGTTTTAAATCATTGTGATGCATTGCTTTAAACTATCTCATTATGTGATTTGGTTTGTGCCATTCAGCTTGACACCTACTAATAAGGAGCATGCATAACTACCAAATAACAACCTGAAATGTACATCAATTAATATCTGGATGATATATGTCTCTCAAATCACCTGTGTGGGGCTCAATAATGTAAGTTATAATTAGTTTAACTATTACAATACGACTTACATTAGAGGTCAATAAATATGCTGACTTGGCTTGGTAACAAACTGTCAATCTCATCCCTATAAATTTTCAAGATGGTTAACCACATTTTCTTGATTTGATTCCCATTCCATATTCAATATGAATAACAAATCTATGGCTAAAATAAATCAAAGTTATAAATATTTCTTCATGTACTTATATCCCACACTCTTCTACTAAAGCTCTATGACATAAGACGTGTAGAGTGAGCCATTATGTAAATCCTCTCAAAATTATACTTACAAATGGGACAAGTAACAAGTAATATATACAATATCAGACTTGGTGTTTTTCTCTAACTCTCAAGATTGATGTGCCAACCTACCACACCTCACCCCGCCCCCCACACCACCCAACACCCCCATCCCCCGCACGCGCGCACACACACACACACACACTCACATATTTATGTATCACCTTAATTTATATATTCAAACAAGATAGTAAAAACGGTTTGTTGTTCACGAACAACTTCTGTTGGATTTATTAAATAGCTCTCATTCGATTCACTCACTGAAGAAATGAGCCCAATATAAAAAATAATATTTTTTTAATGAGCTGAATAAGAGTAGAGCTTGAACTAGCTCAAATTGGGCCCATTTACAACACCATGTAAATGTAGAGGAAATATGTATAAAAGTGAGAAACTAGGTAGAAAGGCCGCTAAACAGTGCAGCGGCGCTCTCTCACTCTTTGGCTGCTTCCCATTCCGCCATCAGCGGCCTGAGATTAACCTCAGTATGGCGGATTCGCGCCCAATCCTTCACGGCCACATGAACGGCATAAGTGGCGGCGATAACCGGAGCTCTCAACGCCCCTCTCCGGGTTCCTCAAAGAAAACCCTCGAATGGGTGCCGCTCGAAAGACATCCTATCTTCAGCAAAAACAGCAGCACCGCCATTACCGCTCCAACAAACATCTCTTCCTCTACCGGTGTTATTCAAAATCTCCTGGCATGGGATGCCGGCTCCTCTCGCCTTTTCCTCTGGGATGCAGGCTCCCAGTGCGTCCACCGCCTAGCCGTGCGCTTCCGCGATCCAGAGCCCGCTTCCTGCTCCACATCCTCCTCTTCGGTGGTCGTCGAGGGGGCCTCCCCATCTGAGGTCTATCTGTCTCCTCTTCTGATGAAAACCCTCAACACTGACATGCTATTTAGAACATTATGAAATTTTGGGTTTTTTGCTCGTTAATCAGGCAATTTGGCGAACATTGACATGCACATTGGGCTAATAGGGTTTTTCTTTGACCAGTTTTTAAAACGAAATATAAAGTATTTGTTTATCTAGAAACCACTTTTTATAAAGATGAACCACAACTGTTCTTATTGTTAATCAATATCTGTTTCAAAGCCAGATTTTGCATAAGATAAGAGAAGCTTGACCTATGATTTTTTGTTATATCAGTTCCCTTATATTCAATATATTCCGAATTTTTGAAGATTTAGACAATATGAGTTACACCCCTTGTTCAGAAGGCGATACACCCTGACAACCTAGGTCATGATAAAATGATGTGAACTTGTATTGTATCCTCAAAGGTAAAGATTATACACAAGTAATAACTAAAATAAACAAGAAAAAGATAAATTTTAAGTCAATTCATATATAAGAGCCAACAACTGATACAATTGAAGGAAAATAAGAAATTGACATAAATATAATAGAAATGATAGTAGAGAAACAACCACTCAAACTCAAAAAGAAAAAATATAATAGCTAATGCAAATAATGAAAAATACCAAAAACTAAATCTAAGTTGAGAAGTCTATTTTTATGGAGACAATCATCCAACTCTCCGAATGAAGTTTGCTATATATAAATATCAATGAGTGAGTTTAACAAATCAAATTCAATAAATAACTACTATTTATTTAAACATAAAGGACAAATGAACTGATGAACTGCAACTACAGTATGAATAAAAAGATAATTTATTGTATGCATAACCGAATTTGCAAAAATAATATCAAATGCTCATGATTACGAATGTGAGTGACTTAAAAATGCTCTTCTAAGTAAATATTTTAATGGTATAGTACAGGGTTTTCAGGTTTGTTTTTATATATATAAATTATCAATATTTTAACACTCGTTGATAAAATACACACACATACAGGCATACGTAATTACATATATAATCATTTTTTTACGTCATCCTGAAATAACGAATGGTAATCACTAATCACATAAAAATACAATGATTTCTCTGAGAATTCGTTGGTTCTGATAGCCATGTTAAAATGGCTCAATACCGATATAATAACATTCTAATATCATGCTTATTATATGCACCATAATTAAAACACATAGTGTATAATTATAATAAGTCCAACACAGTTATGAATTTGTGATAATGAGATTTAAGACATTATAAAAGAAAAAAAGCCTGAAAACACAAGCCAAGTAAAATATGCGTTTATGCAGCAATAAGGTGAGACTAATTACTCATAAAAGCCATTATGAACAAGAAATAAAATTCACTGTAAGTATATTATCAAAATTTGAAGTTTAAAATTGACAAATTTGTATTAACTTCGAATCGAATATAAGTAGTAATTATAACGCCCCAACAACGAAGTGTACATTTATCCCCTAATAAATAACAAATGCTTACATCGAGGTGACCAATATGAAATTTCCAATTTATTTAAGCAACACCTGATGATGTCGCTCAAATAGCTTGAACTTCCTGTTCTTAAAATTCATTAGTTGTAATAGCACATTAGTTATTATTATTATTATTAATTTTAATATTAACATAAATACATAAAATTTAATCTATGTAACCCAATTAATAATTTAAATGAATGAGCTGAAAATAAAGAAGAGGGAAAGGAAAAATATTTTGGTTGGCGTCCCTCTTGATCAAGCAGGAAGGGACATAAAAGCGAAGAGTGCCAACAACAAACTAAAGCAAAGGAGGCAATGGAAAGGGCTTGATGGTTGCTATCGGCCAAAGAAAAGAAAGGAGTTTGTAGTTAGGGCTTTGGAAGGAGTATAGATTTGTTCAAGAGGTATAGACTATTGTAGGAGAGGGCATGCAAGCAAGGGCGAGCCCTTTGACTTTGATAAATAAGTGAGCTAGTTTGGTAGCAAGCATGGGAGAAGCCCAAATTGGGAAGTCGGTTCACACGAAGGAGAGAGGTAAGTTGTGTGATTCAGAAAGGTGACAGAGTGAGAAAGGAAGAAATCATATGATGAACCCGATCAAGGAGGAAGGCAACGAGGCAGGATTTAGTTGTAGGTGATTTTGTGGGTTAAATGTGGAATTAATGGAGAAAAGAAAGGAAACGAGTTCCAGTTCTTAGATATGCTGCTAATCCTGTATGACCATACTAGTCATCCGACTTGGTTATTAAAAGTATGAAGGGATTAAAGATTCTAAGAATTGTTTATTAATTGTTTAGATGGAGTTCTGGTTCATTTGCGTGGTTGTGTTGCTCCTATAATTTATGTTTTGCAAATTTTCTGCATTATGGATTGTTAATTTGTTTGTCTATCAGCTTGTTCTTGTTTATTTTGAGAAGAATAAAATAACCTATGACCATATTTGTCATTTAGGAACATAACACAATGCAAACATGATTTAAAAATTTCATGTTTTTTATTTATCACATATGTTCTACTAAAGTAGGATAGCTTTGGGGCATCCCAATACTCTAGTTCAATATTCCTGCAAGCATGAATGCAATAGTGGAGTCATAAAAGGATATAATTTATATGTTGGGTTTGCCTTGTTAGCACAATATAAATATTTAGAAGTTGGTCTTGTCTTGCTTAAAACAATCGACACGCACAAATATTCACAAAATCTAGGGAAATCTACATACATGCCACACAATTCTTATTTATTTGCATATCTAACGCCCAAAGTTTGATATTTACATTTATGACACCTGGGTGTAATAAAACTATGCAGGAAAAAGTGTAATTCACTTTTAAAAAGATTGTTATAGTGGTATTTTTGATGCGATGTTAAAAATTTGAGTGTTATATGTCGGTCAACTTTTGATTGATTTGAAAAATATGGTATATGAAAATAATTTTTGAAATTTAATTTAAATATAATAGTTATATAGTTTGAGTTTTGAAAGTAGTATGTTTTAATTTTTTTAAAAAAAATGAGACCAAATGGATCTCATTCGTCCAATAATTTGCATAATCGTGCCCAATACCGCGAATACTACACCCTCCCGAAAGATAAGGGTAGACCTCGGCGATAGACCCAATCCTGCAAACTAAGAGATTTGTGACATCCGTTTGGTCTGCGAACCTTTTTATGTATGACCGACAAGTTCCCCTATCTAATATAAAGATTAAATAGAGTTTATTTTATCTGAGTTTCAAGTTCCCTATAGAGGCAAACCTCTATAGTTAATTACATCTCAAATTACTGGGGTCACTTGAGAAAACTCTCGATAATGATCAGTGGTTCTAGTCTTCAAGAGTTCAAGGTTTAGGTTTTCACGGTAGGACGAGGAAAATCAAGGGGGAATGACTCAATACGGAACACTTATTTTCAGGAGTCCAAATGAAGGAAAAGGTAGGGGATGTCATTGATTGAGGTAAATCTCGGTGACTTCCCAGACTATCTCACTGTGTGGCTACATTTTTTAAGACGATGTTATTCAATTGTTCAATTCTGTCAATTTTATTATTTGAGATTTACACTTGCATAATACCTGATTATGCAAATAACCCGCAGAGATATGAGGGTTTACATCGTATCGTACGACAACCTCAGAACATAAGTCGAGTTAGGAGTCATGTCGCACAACATGGTTGTACATGAGCCTAAAAAGGGAGTGTGAGGATTTATGTCGCGCTAAACGAGCTACCTCGAACTCCTATGGGTTATTATTATACTAGGAAGAGATAATGCTGAAGAAGATCTTCTTGTTGCTCGCTCTAAGCTTCTCGTCCTGCTGCCC
>NEWO01000089.1:2395387-2425435 GCA_003013225.1 Phalaenopsis aphrodite | reverse complement strand
ATAGCAGAACACTCCGGGAAGCAACAACAACACAAATATAGTTGAACAGGTCCGTTCATAGGCTAAAAGGTGCAATCAATTAGAAAAGTAAGAGAATTCAATTTCATTTCCTGTAACTTCTTCTACCCTAAGTAGCAGACTTTACTTGGTTCCCTCCTAAAGCACTCGGGCTTTGAACAATGAAATCACTCCTTAGAAGGAATGATGTTAATTCCCGCATGATTTCAACGAATGACAATTAAAATACAGACCACTTAATCCTCATGTTTTTTCATTTCCATCTCCAAAACAACAATAACAACTTACCTAAGCATGAACATGTGTATTTAAAAAAATTAAAATGGTGATATTTGTTTTGTGCTATGAAGAATTTGAGTGGAATGTGTGTAAACATTGAAGTTTGGGTGTTAGATATGTAAACAAGTAGGAGATAACTAGCATGTATGTAAAAATTGAAGTTTGAATGTTGGATACGTAAATATGTAAGGATTGAGTGTTACAAATTTGAAAATTTCCTTTTTGAATTTTAACATAATTATGAAGCTTTCACAATAAAACCAAAATCAGAGCTCAAATCTAAATAATAAAGAGCAATATCAATGGATAAAAGAAGCTCATAAAACCAAGCAAAGCAATTAGGATAAAGCTAATGGTGATGACAAATTTAATCTGTATAAAGGAATGTGTAAATAGCGAATAAATTATTAGATTCAGGATAAAATTTATATAAAGGACGCAAACCTGGGACTGTAGTAGAGGATGCAAAAAAAACTTCTGGTGACTGTGAGAGTGCTTCGATGCAGAGAGGGAAGATCGTCGGGGGAGTCGAGCGGGCTGGGGCGAGGCGAGCGACGTCTGGAGGCACGTCGAGCGGGCTGAGGCGAGGCGAGCGATGACGTCTGAAGGCGCGTCGAGCGGGCTGAGGCGAGGCGAGCGACGTCTGGAGGCTCGAATGGAAGGGTTTTGGGCGCAGGAGGAAGCACTCGATTGAGCCGACCGAGGGTTTTCTGTCGAAGAGCAGCGGCGAGCAAGAGGAGGAAAGTGCGAACTCAAAAAAAATTCCCTGCCGAAAGGAAATCCAACGGGATTTGTATCCCGCGCCTCTCTAATGCCGTTACAGGTGCATGGAGCGGGCTATTGAATGCCTCCCATACAGGGGCAGTTATATTAGGTAAACATTAACTCCTAATCAAATCTAATTAAGATGAAATTAGACAGTAAAATTTGAATTTTAAAAGTTTGAAATTTGAAATAATCATGGCTTGTGTTCAGCCTGTGTCGTGCCGAATTGAGCCCGGGCTGAACCCAAACCCGTGCCCCGCTAATTAAAAGAAATGCGCATCAATTTCCGTGCAGTTCGCGCGAGTGTGGAACCACAATAATATGAGTGTCTTTTCAAGCTAAAATCGACGTTCCAGACGCGTCGGCGCTGTCCGTTTCGTCATTTGGGGTCGTCCGGACGAGTTTGCCGGCGGGCAAGTCAATTTAAGCCAAAATTGTGTGGTGCAACGAGTGCGTTGCGGAGTCACCGATGGTTCACCTAAGGTCGTATGATCCTGTAGGAACTTATTTTCGGGCCCTCTACATGCTGGTTCTTAGTCCTTGCAACTAGAAGTTGAGTGCTTGAAACCACTCATGCGAGTTCTTTACAAAAATGAGTAAAGAAGTGGTTTGAAGTTCTACGGGAGTGGGTTCCATTACTAGTCCGCTAGGATGGTCAACAAGGAATTTCTAAGGCTAGATTTTGGGTTATGGGAGTAGGAGACCAAGACCTCACTAAAAATGAGGTCAACATTATACATGCAAATATGAATGTTTATGTGTTAGATATGTAAATAGATAACAATTATGTGGTATGTATGTAAATTCCCCCAAAATTTAATATATAACTTGCTTTTCCATGTTAAAAACAATACACGTAGAAACCTATCCAACACACACAAGCACACTTGTACTTCCATGCACACAATTTGATAATTCTTTAGGATTTCCGTTTTTTTGGCTTACTTATTCAGACGAGAGATGACATCATGGAGTTATGGCCTAAAAATGCCTAAGTGTGCATCACTTCGAAACGTTCGAAAAGATGTCAATTAAAAAAAGATGTATTTTTGGTTATAGCCCAAAATCATCTAAGCATTGCTTGATGTCCTAAAGGAGGTGTCATTTTCTTAAAGATATATCATATTGCTGAGTAATATTGTTCTATAGATTCAGGGACAAATCTTTAGAAATCTAAATACATGTTCTAGTCAAAAGATTAGAGTTAGGCATTAAAATCCTTAGACACATGTAGCATCAATTAGTGCCCATAAGACAATAATAACAATTATAATTTTATCAGTACTACAAAAATAGAATGGACTTGATTTACTATAACGTGTTTCATGACAATTCAATAACAATAACATACTATTACACATTTTAAATGCCATGCTACACATTATATGGTACAAATATAGTGATATGTTGTGAATCCTGGTTTGTCTGCGAATCACACCAAAGGAATATATTGTTAGGAGAGATAGATAATGAAAGGAGTGAACATTAAAACGTTGTATTAATTGTGTCCTATTCATAAAATGATCTCCTAGGGTATAATGTCACGATGTTACATTTTTGCCCCCCGCTTTAAAGGGGGTTGTACAATATATTCTTGGTATTTGCATATGTGAGCCTACCACTCAACTGCTCTCTAACTAGGTTGGATGAGCTTAATTGGCTTCTAGTCGACAAGACCAGTTCGGTCGGTTAGGCTTGGTCTGTGTTGCTAGTTGGCTAATTGTTGACCTCATTTTTTGTTGAGGTTTAGTTTTTCCTCTTTAGTAGCCTAGGGTCTAGCCATAGGATTTTTTCTGTTTATTATTTATAGAAAAGTGGACATGAAATCCTCACAATTAGAAATTCCAAACTCTTCTCCACTCAACTTGAAGTTCCACATATTGCTCTCAACCTCTAAATACTTAGTAGGTGGGGTCACTATGGGGGAAAATCAAGATGAGTCACCCTTAAGATTGCTGGACCTTAGGGTTGACCTTGGTTGTTGGTCTGGAGCTAAGACACTCACTACACTTATCTGCACCCACAATCATTCACAACCCTGAACTCAAATTTTAGCCTAGATTCCTTAATCTTTTGGGATACTCATGTAGATGGTCCCCTAAACCTACTAACCATAGGGCTATGGTTTAACTAAGACCACTACATAGAAGACCCAAAATAGGGTTTCCATTGGTCCATGACTTATTGATGGTGGTTGACACTCCAACTCTACCAAGCTGCCCCATCATACCAAAAATACCCATATTGACATTTTGCCTCTAAACACCCCCAAATTACCTAGACATCTTTGGAAACCTAAACTTTGTCAAAACTCCCAAGTTTTCCAAAATACCCAAATTTGATCAAAATTCATTTCAAACCTTTTGAAAAACTTCCAAATTGTCCAAAATCACCCAAAATCTCCAAAGATGACCAAATTACCAAAATACCCCTCAATAGCCCAAATTTTCAAAAATTTCAAAAATTCACAGAAAATCTCAATAAATCTTAAATATTCCCAATTTCATTTCTCTCAACTACCACATGACCCAATTTGACCAATTTGACCATCTTTAACCAAAATCCCCAAGTTTGCCTTTAAGGATCCAAATTTTCCTAAATCCAACTCAAATGTTTATCAATTTGATCTCAATTGACCACAATTTCAATCCTAAACTCAAATTCACTTTTGATATGACCAAACTAAACCAAATCCAAGCTTAATTAGTTCACGGTTTGAGCCCAATTTTGAGTTAAGTTAAAGCCCTAATCTTGGCCACATGACTTAATCTCACCAAATTGAATCTATAGCCTAGTCAATTGGCCCCAATTAATGTTGTAAAATCTTGATAACATTCCTATACATCAAAATCAACCATCAATTGGCCTTGGTGAAGTCTCAAATCCATTTGATTTTGGCCTAAATCCAAAATTTCCAAACTTAGCCCCAAATTGGCTAAGTCCCCAAATTTCACCCAATTGATATCCTTAACTTCTAAATTGGCATTCAATTTATGTTGGAAACTCTTCATGTGGTCCCTATTGACCATTTATAATAATCAATTTGGACTTAGCCCAAGGCTAACCCAAGCTAGACCCAGGCCTAGCCCAACATGACCAAATTGATTAAAGTTCAAAATTCCCTCAAATTGACCCTTCAATTGAGTTCAAACCCACTTCCATCATTCACCAAAGTTGTTCCTTATGATCATCTACACCAAATGCAACAATTAATTAGGTTAATTGACATGGCTAGCCTAGCCCAAACTCAAGTTTTGGTCATTTGCACTCACTTGGACCCTTTCACCAAAAATTGACTTAACCATGTCTAAGCCACCAAAGTAATGATTTCACAGCCACCAAAACCTTCCTAAAGATCAGGCTAAACCCTCCTAAAATCACCATGACAAGCTATGGACCAATGGATCCCCAAATTAAGGGATTTCACTCATTTTTGGACCTAACTTGAAATATCTCCAACATCATCACTTACCCTTGGGAGATAATCATCATTAGTCATCCCTTGACTCCCCTGAGCCAAGAGGTGACCAATGTCTAGTTTGCCAACCACCTTGGTGGCTGGAAAATGGCCAAAACCATGGCGAAGACAAGGGATTTTCACCCAATTCAAACCCAAAGGCCAAATCAGCCCAGCTGCTCATTGGAGCTTCTCTGCCCTCCACATAAGCAACCAAATGCACGCCTCAATTGGCCCTGACAGCCAGCCTAGGCTATTTTATTTAAATTCCCCATTCATGGCAAAAGAGAGAGAGCTTGAAATTCTCTGGGGAGACTCTGTAAAACTTCTTCAAGAGCTTCCTGGAGACCTCTTGAGCTTAACTAAACCTTAGCGACTCATATCAATTATTTGAGTTCAATTTTGGAGCTCAATTTCAAGGCCGAAACAGGACATCCTCCAAACCTCCACCAAATTCAAATTAATTGTACCCACAACATCCTGACATCAAGAGAAGAAGATCCCCCATAAAGCCCCATCATCCGACCACCTTAAGGTGGACTTCGACCAAACCCCCAAATCGGCCTTGATCGAATTTGGGTCTAGGCATTTCACCACGACCAGAGGCTCCATCACCAGGCTTCTGGCACCCACATAAAGCTTTTACAAACATCCAATCGAGGCACCCCCTCTTGGACCAAGGTATTCAAAGTTAACCCTAAACCGAGCTTCTTTTAATTATTCATGAATATAAAGTCAAATTAAGGGTTTATCAACCGTATGGATGTGTTCTACTAGTCAATACGAGCATTTTAAAAAAAGTTTCACTTAATTTCGTCAAGAATCGAGTGAGATATTAGCGTTTTAAATGGACGGTTTTCAGGTCCAGTTCATTTGGGACGATGACCCGTGATCGTTAGATCGAGCGTGTATTGATCGGGTGGCCCTGATCACGTCGGACAGACCGCGGTCTGACATGGGCGAGAATAAGCTGGCTGGCGGTGCCAATCACACAGCAACACGTGGCCTATTCGACCCGTACGAGGTTGACATGGATAAGTAGAAAAATATGGGTATTTTCTTATTTATTAATCTTCAAAACTTCAAAAATACATAACTTTGTGTAGAAAAATCACAAAAATAAAATAAAAATACTCTATTGCTCAGTGAGCAGAGGAGAACAATGTGGAATAAATTTCAAGTCCATTTGATGCATAAAATATTTTTAATTAACTAAACACTATTTGGAATCATTTGATTCTTTGTGCATATTGACACATCACCTTAGCTTAAAATTTTGACATGTTATAGCCTCTGTCAAGGGAAACATCCTCTGATATTTCCAAAGTCAGAGGAGGTTCCTATACAGCGTTAAATATTTTTCAAGTTTTTGCACATTATTTCCTTAAAATAATCATGAAAATTATCATATTGATTAGAAAATTCTAAGAAAATTTTGGAAGGTCTACCAGGACTAGAGAAGTTTTTGGAAATAATTTCATGGGTCAAGTCATTTAAAATGCTCTTAAATTTTACAAACACTAAATCACTAATATAATTAATTTTGAAAAATATAAACATTTAAATGATTTAATTTTTTATCTCCACTGTCATTTATGATCCAGAGAACTCATAAAAATTTCAAAATATTTTGAGTTCATTGGACAAGTTAAGTTTATTTTTAAAGATAAATACCACTTTTGGTATTTAAATAATTTTTCAAAAATCAAAATATAACTCAAAAAATTCTGAGATATCCAGCAGAAGTTTAATTAAGGATGATGTTATATTTTGATTTTTGAAAAATCATTTAAATACCAAAAGTGGTATTTATCTTTAAAAATCAACTTAAGTTGTCAAATGAACTCAAAATATTTTTAAAATTTTTATGATGAGTTCTCTGGATCATAAATCACAGTGGAGATAAAAATTAAATCATTTAAATATTTATATTTTTCAAAATTAATTATCTTAGTGATTTAGTGTTTGTAAAATTTAAGGGCATTTTAAAAGACTTGACCCATGAAATTATTTCCAAAAGCTTCTCTAGTCATGGTGGACCTTCCAAAAATTTCTTAGAATTTTCTAATCAATATGATAATTTCCATGATTATTTTAATAAAATAATGTGCAAAAATTTGAAAAATATGGATCTCTGTATAGGAACCTCCTCTGATTTTGGAAAATCAGAGGATGTTTCCCTTGACAGAGGCTACAACATGCCAAAATTTCAAGCCAAGGTGTTGTGTCAATATGCATGTAGAATCAAATGATTTTGAATAGTATTTAATTAATTAAAAATATTTTATGTATCAAATGGACTTGAAATTTATTCCACATTGTTCGTCTCTGTTCACTGAGCAAGAAGATATTTTTATTTTATTTTTGTGATTTTTTTACACAAAGTTATGTATTTTTGAAGTTTTGGGATTAAATCAATAAGAAAATACCCATATTTTCCTACTTATTCATGTCAACCTCGTACAGGTCGAATATGCCACGTGTCGCTGTGTGATTGGCACTGCCAGCCAGCTCATTCCCGCCCATGTCGGACCGCGGTCTGTCCGACGCGATCAGGGCCACTCGATCAATACACGCTCGATCTGACGGTCACGGGTCATCGTCCCAAATGAACTGGACCCGAAAACCGTCCATTTTAAAACGCTAATATCTCACTCGATTCTTAACGAAATTAAGTGAATTTTTTTTTTTTAAATGCTCGTATTGACTAGTAGAACACATCCATACGGTTGATAAACCCTTAAATTGACTTTATATTCATGAATAATTAAAAGAAGCTCGGTTTAGGGTTAACTTTGAATACATTGATCCAAGAGGGGTAGCCTCGATTGGATGCTTGTAGAAGCTTTATGTGGGTGCCAGAAGCCTAGGGATGGAGCCTCTGGTCGTGGTGAAATGACTAGACCCAAATTCGATCAAGGCCGATTTGGGGGTTTGGTCGAAGTCCACCTTAGGGTTGTCGGATGATGGGGCTTTTATGGGGGATCTTCTTCTCTTGATGTTAGGATGATGTGGGTACAATTAATTTGAATTTGGTGGAGGTTTGGAGGATGTCCTATTTCGGCCTTGAAATTGAGATCCAAATTTGAACTCAAGCAATGAATTTGAGTGACTAAGGAAGGTTTAGTTAAGCTCAAGAGGTCTCTAGGAAGCTCTTGAAGAAGTTTTACATAGTCTCCCCAAAGAATTTCAAGCTCTCTCTTTTGCCATGGAGGGGGAGTTTAAATAAAATGGCCTAGGCTGGCTGCCAGGGCCAATTGAGTGGTGCATTTGGTTGCTTATGTGGAGGGCAGAGAAGCTCCAACGAGCAGCAGAGCTGATTTGGCCTTTGGGTTTGAATTGGGTGAAAATCCCTTGTCTTGGCCATGGTTTTGGCCATTTTCCAGCCACCAAGGTGGTTGACCGGCCAGGCATTGGTCACCTCTTGGCTCAGGGAAGTCAGGGGGTGGCTAATGATGATTATCTCCCAAGGGTAAGTGATGATGTTGGAGATATTTCAAGTTTGGTCCAAAAATGGGTGAAACCTCTTAATTGGGGATCCATTGGTCCATAGTTTGTCATGGTGATTTTAGGAGGGTTTAGTCTGGTCTTTAGGAAGGTTTTGGTGGCTGTGAAATCATTACTTTGGTGGCTTAAACATGGTTAAGTCAATTTTTGGTGAAAGGGTCTAAGTGAGTGCAAATGACCAAAACTTGAGTTTGGGTTAGGCTAGCCATGTCAATTGGCCTGATTAATTGTTGAATTTGGTGTAGATGATCATAAGGAACAACTTTGGTGAAGGATGAAAGTGATTTTGAACTCATTTGAAGGGTCAATTTGAGAGAATTTTGAACTTTAATTAATTTGGTAATGTTGGGCTAGGCTTGGGTCTAGCTTGGGTTAGCCTTGGGCTAAGTCCAAATTGATTGTTATAAATGGTCAATAGGGACCACATGAAGAGTTTTCAACATGAATTGAATGCCAATTTGGAGGTTAAGGATATCAATTGGGTGAAATTTGGGGACAACCGATTTGGGGCTAAGTTTGAAAATTTTGGATTTAGGCAAAAATCAAATGGATTTGAGACTTCACCAAGACCAATTGATGGTTGATTTTGATGTATAGGAATGTTATCAAGATTTTGCAACATTAATTGAGGTCAATTTACTAGGTTATAGGTTGAATTTGGTGAGATTAGGTCATGTGGTCAAGGTTTGGGGTTTTACCTTGCTTCAAATTTGGTTCAAATCATGGGCTAATTAAGCTTGGATTTGGTTTAGTTTGGTCATATCAAAAGTGAATTTGAGTTTAGGATTGAAATTGGGGTCAATTGTGATCAAATTGATGGACATTTGAGTTGGATTTGAGGAAATTTGGGTCTTTAAAGACAAATTTGGGGATTTTGGTTAAAGATGGTCAAATTGGCCAAATTGGGTCATGTGGTAGTTGAGAGAAATGAAATTGGGAATATTTGGGATTTATTGAGATTTTCTGAGAATTTTTAGAATTTTGGGCTATAGATGGGTATTTTGGTAATTTGGCAATCTTTGGAGATTTTGGACAATTTGGAAGTTTTTCAAAAGGTTTGAAATGAATTTTGATCAAATTTGGGTATTTTGGTTAAACTTTGGAGTTTTGACAAAGTTTAGGTTTCCAAGGCTGTCTAGGTAATTTGGGGGTGTTTAGGGGCAAAAGACCAAGATGTGTATTTTTGATAGGATGGGGCAGCTTGGTAGAGTTGGAGTGTCAACCACCATCAATAAGCCATGGACTATGTAGTGGTCTTAGTTAAACCATAGCCCTAGGGTTAGTAGGTTTAGGGGACCATCTACATGAGTATCCCAAAAGATCAAAGGATCTAGGCTAGAAATTTGAGTTCAGGGTTGTGAGTGATTGTGGGTGCAAATAAGTGTAGTGAGTGCCTTAGCTCCAGACCAACACCCAAGCTCAACCCTAAGGTCCAACAATCCTAAGGGTGACTCATCTTGATTTTCCCCCATAGTGACCCCACCTACTAAGTATTTAGAGGTTGAGAGCAATATGTGGAACTTCAAGTTGAGTGGAGAAGAGTTTGGAATTTCTAATAGTGAGGATTCCATGTCTAATTTTCTAGGAATAGTCAACAGGAAAATTCCTATGGCTAGACCCTAGGCTACTAGAGAGTAAAAACTAAATCTTAACAAAAAATGAGGTCAACACTAACCTAGTCTGACTGTCAAACCCCTTAATAATAGATGAGAGACTTTTGGACGTCGTCAACATGATTGGAGATACTGAGGGACCATGTCTTCCCTTGAGTCAGATTTTTTGTAGTGGTTGACTCAGATGTCTCTTTTTCTCATTTTTGATCAAAAAGTTCTGATTCAGATGATTTGGTATTTTTATCCCTCTTGTGGCTCGGTTGGCTTTGACTCCGACGACTGCACTCGACCAGATCACTTGGTCGGATAAGTGGGCCACACATTCTTTTGTCAGTGAGCCCTCCCTCCTCATACACTTCTCCTATGGATCGTCAGCCGTCCTCATGATCAATGTTGATACTTTTTAGATGTACATATTTTAGTTTTTTGATTCTATTACTTCTTGAAATGACTCCGCAATAAGAATAAGAAATTCTAATGCAAAAAGTATGTCACATTTATTATTAATCAATGATTCAATAATTAAATTCTCTTGATTTAAGCGCCTTTGATTCCTATAAATAAGTCGTGACAAAACTCTTCACATTCCATATTCACTTTGCATCCCTTCTTGTTTGAATCAGTCACCTTCTAAGCATTGTAATAGAGAACATTCGAATCCCTAGGGCGATATATCCAATAAAGATCTGTTTCGTGCTGCTTTCGGGAGACCGAATGAGCGATGCTGTCCGGAAAGTGAAAGAAATAAGAAAACCATCGTTAAGAAGAGAAAAACAGTCTTGTTGATGGATCACGTGGGGTCGTCTGATTTGTTACTCGACAGTCAGAAGGAATGCTCGGGCGGCCGACCCAACTATTGATCCATCGACTCAACCTTTTATTGCGACACAAGACCTGTTGACTGAATGGGCCACAAAAGAGATTGTTTTTACTTTGCCGCCGCCCGAGGCCCAAGAAAATGCTAACGTTCCGCCGTTGCTTGATGAGAGCGTCGTGTCACTTACATCATCTGAGTTAGATTGACTCCTTAGTATGAGGAATCTCGATCTTACTAGGTAAATTTTGATTTTTTTGGGGCCCTTTTTTTACATTATGTCTTGGTGCACTGACTCGGTTCTGATAGTCTCAGGCGACAACTACCTTTGACAAACTTTGGAGAAAACCCTACCACGGCGCCAAAGATGACTGCCTAGGCTCCAGTCAAGGGTAATCGACTCTTGATCGAGGATGATGAGATTGACCGCCCAGAAAATCCTCTCGATGCCCACGGTGAAGCAACTCATGGACGCCGGATATCTCCCGGTCCCTTGCTCAACCTATAAAAATCTAATTATTTATATTAGAACCATCACTTTCTAAGCCTGCTAGCCTAACCAACTAATATTCAAAAGGGTTTTATCAACCTACTCATCATTACATATGCATATAATGTTTTATATTATGATAATGAATTTAGTAAGTGTTTTATAAACAATATCACTAGTGCTATTTGTATATCAATTATCAAAACATAAGTTATAGGAGTAAAATTTATCATATTCAAAAGGGATAATGTGCATGAAAAATTAGAGCTGCTGCATGAATCAATTTAATGTACAAGAAATTAAGTAGTAATCAATGAAGGCAAACATATCTATGCAACTTACTATTTCATTATTGACATTAAAAGTGAGCTATGAACATAACAACTAACTAAATAATAGACATAACTGTCAACTTACAAATATCTCGTAACTTCTTAAAACATCAAAGATATTACCCCGAAAAAAGAAGAGCTCACTTACTGTCAAATAAATAAAAGTTACTAATCTTGTGTTGCAACTCTTGAATCCAATTACTAGCATCAGACGGGTATTAAGTCAACTAAAACATACAAAGTTTCAATCAATTGCTAATATTTAGTTATAGGCAATTATAACCCATAATTATTGAATTAGGTGGTAAGGAAGGAGATTAGCAGTACGAAAAGAGAGGAAGAGGATGAGGGTTAATTGCTGAAGAAAAAAAGAGGGCAAGTGCTTTCGATTGGCTGCTTCAAGGGAAGAAGAAATAAGATGAGGAGGGCTTGTAGCTCATCATCGGTGAAGGGGATGGCTTCTGCGCGAGACAAGAACAAAGAGGAGAGAGTCATTATTTGCAGCTTGGAGAAAGAATGGAAGGAGTGTGTGCGATGTCTTGACTGTTAAATCAAAACCCATTGCTGCTTGATGAGAGAATTGAGGGATTTACCCATGATTTGGATGGGCGAAGGTGGTCTCGAGCCTCTTGCGTGATTTGCTGAACCAATGAAGGCGTTTCATCTTATCAGGATGGTGAGAGCCGTCGAGGTTTGCGAGTTGGATAGGGCTGCGACAAGTCTTTGGACTGAATAATGGTTCGGTTAGTTCAAGATCTTCATCTCACATTCATTGCAAACTATTTAAATTTTATGTGCATACCATTGAAAATATATGACATGCAAAGTTGTATTTAAATTCTTCATTTGGATTGATTATTTTCAGATTCTGTAAACAAGGAACAATCATAACAAACATTGAGAGTGATTTGCATTTTTTCATATTGTTTCTTTGAACCATGTATCTAATATATAATTTTGATGCTTGAATTATATGTAATCGGGAAATATTTAATAAATGAAATTGGAACATCAATCCTTAATGAGCTTCTTGAATTTCTTATAATGGATAAGCTTATTGGGCTCGAAGTAAGTCATCTGAAAGTCTGTTGGAAGTGAAGGTTATGGTCTACACATATGGAGGATATTTTGGATATTTTTGTTTTCCCTTATTCAGGTGCGCATTCTCTTTGTTTTTATATACATATGAATTTCCTTATGGAGCAACTTGTAATTCTGTGAGAACAAATTAATTTTATTTCTTATAATATAACCAAAGTAAAATATCAACATGTTGGACCAAAACAAAGCCTTGGTTTTATTGCAGGTTTGATGGTTATGAACGAGTGCTTCTTTTGTGCATTATCTAGTTATTTACCTCTAGTGTTGCATGCTGTCATTGCATGAGAAAATTTATTGGATATTGTACCTATACGATTTCAGTATGCTTGAAAGCTAAATGATCATAATTTTGTTGGGCTTTAACCAATAATTGATTTTCTGATTCTAGCTATGCAAACCTTAGGGATTTTGACTATGTAAATATTCTGACCTCATCTTAGAGAATATAATATGTTACACCCCTACGTAATGCCTCAGGTACTCTTGATGGATATTGATATTCAACCTACAGTCCAGCAAATATCTCTTAACAATGATGGCTCAACATTGCTTCTTATTGGTTCGGAAGGACTGAGTGTCATGCATCTGCACGAGAGGACTAATACAATTGATGGCACAATTTCTTGCAGGTATAGTAGGGAAAACTTCATTGTATGTTTTAAGCATAATTTACTATTATGTTGAACACTTGTTTCAAGTGAATAAAGACCAATACCAAACTGTAGGTAGAATAAATATTTAATTTTGCTATATAGTGTTATTTAACCTCTTTTTTTGCTGTTTGAATATTCAGAATTAGTTAGCGTTTCATTCTACTTAAGAACCGTTTTTCTGCTTAGAAAAAGGACGTCTCTTG
This sequence comes from Phalaenopsis aphrodite, assembly GCA_003013225.1. Classification (NCBI taxonomy): domain Eukaryota; kingdom Viridiplantae; phylum Streptophyta; class Magnoliopsida; order Asparagales; family Orchidaceae; genus Phalaenopsis; species Phalaenopsis aphrodite. The sequence continues at coordinate 2,412,203 of NEWO01000089.1, read as the reverse complement.
GTTGGCTTGCTAAGCCCCTATGTTGCTCGTATGGATCCTTGTTTTGTTTCCAGGGTTTCTATGGATCATTTCATGTTGTTTTTAAAATTCTGTAAATATTGGCCCATCTGCCTTTCCTAACTAACTAGTTTTTGTGCTTCTATTATTTCATTGTAGGGGATCTTATTTGTTGAGTTGATTAATTCTTGCACTGGATTTCCAGTTTTTCATTTTTCTGACTATTCACTTTCTATTGAATAAGGGCACATAAATTATCATTCGTATACCAGTATTGTTGATTTTATCTGCTCATCTTTATGCAGTTGTAATTGCTAGGAAGATTTGCTTTAGTTGGACTTGGGTTTCCTTGGTTAAAATGTGCATAACCGGCTTGTTCCCGATGTCATTTGATTTATTGTCTTTTATGCCGGTTAAATGGATCTAAAACATTAAAGTGAATTCCTGTCATTATTCTTTTGTTCGTTATTCAGTTTCTATATTTTATGTAGCTTTCAACTATTGTGAAGACTTCCTGTCATAATATAAGTATGTTTGGAGTAGATGTCATGTATTATTAGGCTAATGGAGTTTTTTTTAGCTTTATCTGTTTGAGTGTTTTATGGAGCTGACAAATGTTATAAAATTTCAGGACAGTATTACTTGGTTCGAAACTCTTTTCTAGCTATAACAATGGCTTAAGAATACTTCAAGCGACATGGCACCCTCACAGCAGTAACCATTTAGGTGTTCTGTCTTCAGATTCAGTGTTGAGGTACTTTTGAGCTTGTTGACCTGTGTTGTTGACTATATTGTGTGGACTGAACTACCTTCAAACTAGTGAATATTATACTTATTTAAGCTCATTTTGTTATCTGCGAACATTTTTTGCCCTTTATAATGTTGGTTAGTTACAGTTCTTTTTTAGTCTGATCTATTTATTTAATTATTTTTTTGAGACAATTAATTTGTTGCGCTTTAATGATACACATATTGCAATAACTGTATTTAATAGAAAAAAAGAAAAAAACTAGATATGTTGGTTAGAATAGAAACTATGTTGATGGCTTCGATAAGGGGAGAAAAATACGTTGTCTCATTTCGAGCCACAAGGGACGATATATAGTGAGAGTGAAAGATAGAGCGACGAGCAAGTGAGAAGAAGGGATCAACGCTAACTATGCACATGCTGAAGCAGTGACCGTGACGTGATGAGGGCACAACATGATTAGGCAAGATGACGCATCTTAAGTAGTGCTCATTTGCGAGAGACGAAGAAGAGAATGAGAAAGAAGCATTCTGTGCTTGTGCGAAGGGAAGAACTAAGCCGAGCATATTTAAAGAGTTAGGATTTTTTTTAATTTTATTTTTTTAGAATTCAGTCTATATAATTGAATTTTAGTTAACCATTAATATGAGATATTGTTGATTCTAGTCGCAAAGCGCAGTAGAAAGAAATCTTTTGGATTGGATTGAGAAGAGTGGATGACCATGAAGTAAAACTATAAGTTAAATGAAGATGAAGTTTTGAATTAATTAATTTAGATTGAATGCTTATACAAATATTAATATTAGATTATATTAATTTATGACAATAATTGCATTAAGAAAATGAGAGAGTAGGAAGTTGGTGATATCACGACCCCTACCCGGGGTTTGGAATTAACCAAGAAGGGAATAGACGGTAGGATGACGGGAATTAAGTTTTTTATTTTCATTTATTATTTATCACATGAAAGAGCCATAAATCAATTTAAATTAAAACAATATAATTAGATTTATTTGGTTATTGGTTTTCTGCGTCTTCAATAAACATTTTTCCTTTTATTGTTCATCTTTTAATCAATAAATTAACATGAAAAGTTAGTTTAAAAATAACAACGAGCTAATCAAACCAATGATTACTCATACGTTTAAACTATAATATTGCAAAGGGAAAGAAAAAATATACATGTTAGTTAAGTTTTCAAAAAAATCAATATAAACATTTAACATGTTGTTCAATGAATCTTATAATATCAATAGCATGTCAATATCGCTTTATATCTATACATCTATCCCAAGAGCACCTTCTAAAAATTTGTAATAATGTCTTACCGTAGAAATGTGAGACGCTTTTATAGGAAATAGGATCAAGCTGACGTGGAAAAAATAATGAATTAATCAAATGAATAGCCAAAATTCTCTATTAACTTTTTTCTTAAATTCTAATACTTATTTTGCCAATTATTGTATTAATTGTGTGTTGCTAAGTACGATCACAATGAACTCAAAACGAGAAAGCGTAGAGCTCATCAATAGAGGCGAAACTTGTACTCCATTATTTTGCATTATAGATTATATTTTCTATTATTCCATATTCTTTTTGTACTTGTCTTTTCAAAAATAACAGTGGACTTACCCCCCTATAAGATGGGCAAATGAATTCGCTAGTCGAGATTGGAGATGGGTTTGTCAGCTTGGCTCGGGATGAACTCATTAGGTTGGGTTCATGAAAAATTTGCTAGCTGGATTACTGTGGGGGCTTGCCATTAAAGCGTACAACTTGCCAAGGTCAAGACAAACTCATATGCCAACTAAAGGGAAATAGATTCAGCAAGCTCATGCACTAAACCTAGGAAGAGCTTGCGCATTATTACTTAGGGGCTTGTCGCTTAGCATAGATGGTCAAAGCTATATCAACTGTCACTGGCAGACTCACTCAAGTCCAACGGTCAACTATTAATTCGAGTTTGAGTTTGAACTTAAGCTACACTTCTTATATTATATTATATTATATTATATAATATTATATTATATATATACAACTATATACATACATACAAAAAGACAGATAGTCCGTCCATCCGTCCGTCCGTCCGAAGGACGGATTTTCTTTATAAGTAGTATCCTCTTTCTTATTAAATTAAGCAATATCCCTGCTCCCTTTTTTATTCTGTTTATTTCTGCAAGCTGGTTGGACCTAAAGCTAACCTGCTACCTATTGGAACTTGGATGACCTCTTGCCCCAACAAGCACCTAAACTTTCTTTACAGTGGCACAAGGAAAGCATCACCTTGGAACCCATCAGTACCCGCCATATCAACATTTAAGAAACTACTTATTCATATAGTCTATGTTATTTCTAAAATTCAGTCCAAGGATATGCCTGCCTTTGATGGTCTTCCATTCAGCTTTGACAATCAAGAAATTTGGGATGTCATTCTTGCTTTTCCAATGGATGTGCATGGGCACCAGTTTTTTTGAGGATTATTGCAGTTATATCCGTGATGTTAACATTTAATTCAAACTATTTGCTTTTGTGAATAACCTAAGCAAAAATTCTCTATTTTGCATCCACTTCTTGGTTACTTATTTCAAACTATGTGGTCCGCCTTGATTGCTAAAAATATCCAAGATTTTTGTTTGAAATGAGGGTCCAAATTCCTCCATTCTAATACACATTTATTGGACTCTCATTTCTACCATGTATAAGTAAGAAAAGCAATCAACTCCCAGCTTCACTAAATGTCAACCATAATAATTGTTTACTTGCGTTATCCTAATTCAATTTTCCAAGCATTCAATGAATGCCCATGTCCTGTTGGCTTATGAACCTTTAATGATGGTTTGTGATTTTCTCACTCGTCCAGTGGCATGTGGTGTGTTTTTGTCATATGTTTTCCTGGTAGATATTTTTTATCTTAATTTTGTTGTCATCTTATAAATTTTTTTTTAATGCTGTGTAGTTGTTTTATAAAAGTGCTCTAAAAATACATTTGTTGATTCATAATTGCAATGCATAAGTGTTGGATTACTGTTAATGATTAACAAAATTATAAATGAAAAAAGACGACTTTTTTTTCTTATTTTTTATTGAATTTAGGACTTACATTTTCCACTTTAAGCCTAAAAAATAATAGGTGTTAAATTTGATGATGAAAAGTCTGACAAGCAAGAGGCTTAAACAGAAATGTGGTCTTGTTATCTTATCAAACTATATTTGCAGGCTGTTTGACTTGTCATCTGACTTGGAACGAGCTGAGCAGGAATTTTATATTCAGCCTGAACTTGGACGGGAACAAACTACCGTTTCATTCTGCCCTGTTGCATTTTCATTTGGAGGTCAGCATTTGTGGGAAAGATTTTCGGTGAGTACATTCATTTTATTAATGCAGTAGTACTTATTACATGCTTAAGTATGCTGCTTAAATTTCCTCTGCTCAAATTGTCTTCTCCATTTTGCTTTGATTCTTGAATGAGTTGGTAACATCACTGTTCTTTTTATCTCAAATGGCACTGATGTATCTTATCTTGTATTGTCATTCTTAAAGATAAATAAGTTTCAGTAGTAATTTCTTTCTCAACATATATGTGATAATATAAAGAATTCTGAAGTAATAAATACTTAAGAGTAAGTTCATCTAAATTAAGATTCATTTGGGATGCTCTGGTGAGAGTGGCTTGGGCTAGTTCATTTCCAAAATATTATTGTGCTCCAACCTCTAACCGTTTTTTTCATAATCATAAATTGGAACACACTAAATTTTATTTATTTATATGCCTTATTATATGATGATATGACAGATTCATATGAGTGTCCCCTCATCTTGAAAAGAGATGGGATTTAATTTATTTTCTGCAATTAATGAGTGATCATCACAGTTGTACATTTGAGCTTAAGCTTAGCAAATAATGGCAGCTTCAAATTTTAATCTTTATGCCCTAAAGTACCTTAGTGGCCACTCATTCTCAGTCCACTTTCTCATTAAATTGTAGTTCTTACAGCTTGTGTGCAAAGAATTTTTTTGATAAGAGAAATTGCGTTTCTGCTTTGTTTGGATGAGCTTTATTTTCTCTCTAATAATAAAATATAAAATCATGAATAGTTAAACCACATTATTTCTCGGTTTTGGAAGTGTTATTCCATGATAGCTGGTTCACCCCCTTCCGTGATTTTTATTTTTTTTTGTTCTCACATAAAATAAAATTTTGATGCTTGTCAAAATATTCAACAAATCTAACAGGCATCGGAACTGGCTTGAATGCTGTAATGGGAAATGCAGTAAATGTTATAGCTCTTATGTTTTAATGGCATACATGCTTGACTTTGGCTATTATCTATGGTTTTTTCCCAAAGAAGAATTCCACTAAGGAAGATTTTTTCCAACTGCCAAAACACTTAAATGACTGACAGGTACCGGCTTTAAGGAAATTGTTATTTTTAGAATAAAATATTGCTCTACTTTTCAAAACTGCTGTTTCCAGCTCTCATATTGTACAGATATATTCAAAAAAAATGTTTCAGATTCTGCAATGGAAAATTTGATAATGTGTTGCCGTAGCCTTTTATGGTTTAGTAATATGGCATGCTAGTTTATTCTTTTTATGCAATCGAAAGTTGAGGCGGGAGGTGAGTGCCCCCTCTAATTGGAATCTGGATAAATTAGAAATTCATTCCTTTTTGCAGGTATTCATTCTGTACAGTAATGGTTCCCTGTACATTCTTTGCCCTGTTGTTCCATTTGGAAGGTAGTTATATTATTTTCAATCACTTCTGCTTCAATTTCTCTTTATTGAGATTTGTGGTTTGACTTTTGATTGACCTTTTCCTCTTAAGATTATTTGCATGTGAGTATGCCTGCTAGTTGCCTTACTTGAACTTTAATTTGACAGAAAAATAATGGAATTGATAGAATGATAAATTGATAAAAGAATGGAAGCAGCATTGATTTAAATTTCTTAAGCTCAGGCATAATACTAGGCAATTATACAAGTTTTCATTGTTTTTTTTTTATTTTTTTGTTACAGTTTTTGTAGTTGGATGCATGTCAAGGAGATCTATAAAGATGCTCATGTTTTTGGGTTGGGTTCGTCCAATCCAAGAGTTTCCAGAAACTCAGGTTTGGCCATTACTTGGTTAGAAGCAACGTTTCCTGAGTTAGTTGAACGGAAGATGGAAGGAGATGGTGTTTTTTTATTCAGAGCTCATCCTTATACTCCCATAGATGCATCTCTAGTATTGCAGGTATGCTCATCGTAAAATATTCAATTTCATATTAGCAATTTATTTCAATTTACCATATTTTTCATGATTAAATTGTCACATCCTATTTTAATCCTCTTAGTCAAGTAGGAGACGTGGCAAAGGTGGGCAACCCAATGAGATACATTTTCTTTGATCCTCTCTTTTAGCAAATAGGATCATGTGGGTAGAGAACAGATCCGCCTAGATTATCACAAAACATTTCTTTTCATGATTATCTACTATATCTTAATCATTAACACAGAGGCATTCATAATTTAATTTTTTTTAAATGTCTACAGTTCTAATAAACCTTTATAGATGATTAATACATACTATATCTTCCTACTTTACATTGTACACATTCTTCTATGACAATCCAAAAATGCGCATAAAAAAACTGAGATAAAGAACAAAACTTGGTCATTTTACTGTTGCTTAACTTAACTGGACAACAATTATACTAATATCTAATGAATTACAAAACTCAATGGGATAAATAATTCTAGATTTAACTTACAAGAAAAATGAAATAATATACATGTTGAGCTTTAAAACTATCATACATCAATAATCATAGATATAATTAACTCAATATAATAAATATTAAATTAAGACAAGATTAACAATGAACATGTAATGGGCTCAATTATAAGCAATCCGGATGAATATTTGCAATAAATGAAATACAACTACTTGTGTTCAATCATTCAATGCATTATGCTTATCTGTTTGAGTTTTGGCATGTTTAAATGTAGGGGCTTTCACATATGTACCACCCGATTCCTATGTATTCACATATCGAACACCTCAAACTTGATTTTTACGTGCCCCATCCCTAATCTTTGGCCATAGGTGGGGGTGGTTTTTAAGTCAAAATTGAAGTTTAGGTGTTTGATATGTGAATAGATAGTAATCAGGCGGTATGTATGTAAATATGCCTTAATAAAATATTGTCATCAAGACTTTCAGCCCACTATTACTAGTGGTAATGATTGGACTTGCTCCCACATGACAATAATCAAGACAGTAAAATCCAACTACGAGACAGATTTATTCTATCATCGTTCGCGAGCAGAATCATTGCAGTGTCGATTTAATAAATCCATATATATTGGATTTGATAAATCTTATTTAAAAAGTTGCAGCCAAATACTGCCTTAAAGTCATCTTGTTGCCTACTTCTGCTATTTTCTTGCCTTCCAAGAATTTATGCTCTTCCTTTTGCCTTTTTCATCATGATTAATCATTTCCTTTGACTTCGAATGGGGCCGTTGCTACCATTCTATCTTCCGATTTGGATCTTTCTCCTCCTTTTGCTGCAAGTTTTTGACAGATCCGACCTCTTCTCCCATATTGGCTGCTTCTAGGGTTTTTGATCAACTCCCATGTAGGCGTTTGCCACATATGTTATATCCATTGGAATTACTAAGCAACGTGCCTTCACTGAATCTTGATTTGTGCATCACTTTTCAGCAGATCCTTGTGATGACCTAAAAGGCTTATTGTTTAGGGTTTATGTGAAGATCGTGACACTGGTTATCCCACCTTGCCTTAAATGTTTATTTTCTTGTCAACAACCTTTTTCACTTGATGCAAGGATTTTATGCACAATTGTAATGAATTACTTTTTCTGTTTTCTTTTTTTCTCCATTGTAAGTGCTATATGTCTTTATAGCGGTATTGTGATTATCCAAATTATTGCTTAGTGACAATTAAGGAATGAAATATCTATTTTTACAGGGTCCTCTTGTAAATTCTTCTCATGGAGTAAAAACTGATGAGCCCAGTGCAGATTGTGAAGGTAAGTCTGTAAACTTACTTTATTGCTCTATTGACAAGGATTCAGTTGTTGTAACTGCTTGGAGCAGTGGGCAGCTCCAGATTGATGCTCTAGCAGATGAGATTCAGCCACTTTGGAAAGCTGGTAGCTCTCCCCATCTTTTTCTAGACACTTCCGGTAATATTGAGAGTGTGGCTGTGATTTGCCAATCAGATTTGGAAGAATCGTCTACAAACCATGAATTAAAAAACAAAGACTCCCCTCTATTATTGAAGTTGGCGATTGTAGACTTATCACTGCCTAAAAATTCATTGAATCAATGCCTGGTTTCGCTCTTTCCGGATCCCCTTGTTTCTGAGAGATTTTACTGTTTACATGGTGGTGGAGTGGACATGATTATCATACATGGTCTCCCTTTTTCAACTACAATTCCTAAAACGGAGGCGGCAACATCTGTCCGGCCAATTCTCACAACATCCTATTCTGAGTCTTCACCTCAGGCTCTCTGTGGTTTCCTCATGTTGGCAGATTCATATGGTCATTCACAATTTGTAGGAGTGACACCCAGTAATGAATGCCTTGTGGTGGAAATGAAGGGTTGGAATGAGATGCTTCCCTGCCACTTTGACTTGGATGTGAAACCTTCTGGTTCTACAGAGATCAAAATTTCTGATATTCTTAGCAAAGAACTTCTTACTGGTCCTAAATCTATCATCATTCCTCCATCAACAAGTCTCGGATCTTTGACTCCTGACTCTATTGAAGGTCGATCCACTCTCCATCATTATATCAAGCTTTTCCATGAAAACTATGTGGAATATGCACATAAGGTACCAAAGAGGATCCGTTTTCCTTGCAAACTGATGCTTTTCTTATCTCAATTTCTTACAATTTTTGTATTTGTGCGTATAATGCAAGATTTTGGTTAGTTCTAGTTAGCTTTAATTTTCATAGTTGGTTTTATATATTTTAGAGATAGTTTCAATTTACCTTGCAAATTGATGATTTTCTTATCTCAATTTTATCCAATTTTTGTATTTGTGTGTATAATCCAAGATTTTGGTTACTTCTAGATAGCTTTAATTTTTGTAGTTAGTTTTATATATTTTAGAGATAGTTTCAATTTGCGTCCATAACTGTGGTGCAATAAATTTTAGAGTACTATTATGCAAATTTAATATCCACACTTCTATTAATAGATAAACACATCTGCTATTTTTTAATAGAGTTTCTAAATGAGATGCACGTAATCTAATACAGCAAGTGAGAATAAAAATGCAAATCATTCGGGGTAAAGAAGCTAACACAAACACCTAATGACTATCAATGAGGATGAATAAGGAACTTATACTCAATTTCTAGAAAGTTTTAATTTTCTAATGGGATAAACATAACTAGAAATATAAAAAACACGATAACTAAGAATTTATGCATATAAATAAAAGTAAATATATAATAAATTTGGAAGTTACACCAGTCACGCAATCCCTCAATAGCTAAATAAAAATTTTAAGAGAATTAAAAGGATTGAATAAACTAAATAAATCTCCAGCTTGAACAAAGATATCGTCTCTTTTGGGATTGAAGTATTAGAAGGATTAAGAAAACTTCTTGCCCTTAAAGTTATATTTTTATTTAAGCCAATTTTTTTTTAATATGCCTCAACCTTTTTATTTGTAGATGCACTAGGTAATGCAGAAAGGAAGCATGAATCCTATCATGCCCCATGATGATCTCCTCTAAGTCGAGCATGAGACATAACAAAGGAGAACAATTTAGTTAGATATATTTCTCATTAATATTCATTCTGACTTCACTAGTCAGGATTGAGTAAGTAGAAAATTAGTTTTTCTAGATCATCATGGAATATAAATATGCTTTCATATTTATCTAAGTTGATTCTGTTGTGAGTTATGTGTAATTAGAGTTTATTGGATTTATTTGTTAAACATTGTAACACTTATTTAAACACATATGTTGAATAAAACAACAAGCTATTGGATCTACGATACATGGAAGAAGCAATGTCGTCTGTGTTGCGATCCTACTCCTGCTACGAGATGAGGAAGAAGCAAGTCGCAATCCTATATGTGTCAAGATTCTGCTCCCGTTCCTGCTACGGGACGAGGAAGAAGCGTAGTCGGCTGGTTTGTATCGCGATCCGGTTCTTGTTGCGAAACCAGGCAAGCAACTTCGGTACAGGGAAGCGTGAGCGGCTTCGACACCAAGGACACAATACAGTCGCGATTAGGGGCACTAAGAGGGACAAAGTTCGGTTCTGTGTCGCGCGAGAGCAGGGCGATGCTTCCGTGATTTTTTGGGTAGCGCAAAGGATCGAGCGGCTCTGTTGTGCGGGAAAGAAGATCGTGGCTGTGTGGTTTTGCAATAAGTCGGCAATCAACATTGCTAACAACCCGGTGCATTACGATATAACTAAACATGTGGAGATTGATAGATTCTTCAAGGAGAAGCTGAATAACAAATTGTTGGAACTAAGTCATGTAGCTACTAGAGAACAGGTGGTTGACTGCCTCACTAAAGGACGTAGTGCAGTGGAGTTAGCTAGATTATGTGACAAGATAGGCTTAGGAATATTTTTTGCCCATCTTGAGGGGGAGTGATGTGAGTTATGTATAATTAGAGGGTTTTATTGGGTCTATTTATTTTACATTGTAACACCTATTCAAACACATATATTGAACGAAATAGCAAGTTTTTACATCAAACAATCCTTTTGATTCATTTTGATCGAGTGAGTGGAAAGTTATTGTCTAGATGATCTTGGAATATAAACATGCTTTCATATTCATCTAAATTGATTCATCATAATTATTAAATTGGAAGCACACATAATTTAAATCATCAAAAAAAGCTTTTAAGAGATTTTATTAAAAATTTATACATGTGTTCTAAGGAAAATGAACCCAAGTAAAAGACTTCACAATCAGCCCATGCACATCTCAAACATCAATGCCTTCATGAAAATGGAAAGGTTTTCAAATGAAACAAAGTGAGCCACTGTTGCACGTCATAGGCTAAGTAACCTTTTCAAAATGGCATAAATGATGTGTCAATTTACTTAAAATTAATTTTATCTGCATCTGCTTTGACAATAATGCTAAACAATTGAGTCAAAAATGTAAGAATGTTATGAATATTAAGAAAACATGATTAATTTAAACTAACCCAACATTGATAAGCATGTAATGTTATGAAATACTTATCAATTGTTTTAAATTTCACGAAATCTCTTTCAAAATTCAAGATTCATCAACATATTATGTGCACATTCTTCAGTGGGCTGCTCGATGACGTCATAAATCCCATCTATTGAAAATTTATCCTCCAAGTCCTTAAGACCGAAGTTAACATGGCTTCTTCATCAAATACTAATGCAACACTGATTAAAATATGATTCTCTAATCAAGTAAACTTACATAAAATACTCTTTAGTGAAATTCACAATCAATTTTCTCCAGTTTTCAAAGACCTTCAATTTCTTTAAGCAGAGAAAAATCATTTCGAAAATAGAACTCTCAGTGCCGTGCCTATAAAGCTTGACCTCAAGTTCTAGCCTCTAATATGCACTCCCAGCTATTTCTAGTTTCACTTTCAACAACATCCATACTATTGGAAATAGATTATTATCATCATCCATACCAGCTGAAGTTAATAACTGGCCCCCTTGTGGCCCCTTCAAAAAACAGTCGTCAACCCCAATAACTGGCTTGCAACCTAAGAGGAATTCTTTTTTACATGCATTAAAAAAACATACATTGTGACAAATCTCAGTCTATCTTCCAATTTTGTGTCTTGTGTTGTTTTTATAGATATAGTTGTTCCTGGATTTATTTTTGTAATTTACAAGCAATATAATCCTGAATTTTTCATCATCATTCATGTGCACCGAGTTGCGTGTCTTTCTAACAGCCTTCCTAGCTTGTGACTTTGAAACGTGCAACTTCAATATATCTATTAGTTCTCTAAAAAATTTAGCTTTGCACTGCGGATTCATCATTTATTTATAAATTTCTTTCCTATAATTTGTAAAGGTTAAAGTTTTGTTATGATAACTCCATTGATAAGTATGCTCTTGAAACGATCTTGTCTACCATGAATAACTTCCATAATGCTTTAAAATGTACAAATGAAATGCACAATTAGGCTTCCTGCTAATAGCTTTGCATATTCTTTTATCATTTTTTAAGAACTTTATGCTCTTTTCCGTAGCAATTGACCAATTTTGCATTACTTATTTAATTTCCTCTTTATTACTAAATCTCATTTGCACTTCAAGATCATATTTTTGAAATTCTGGAATAGGATTGAAAACTAGCCACTTAATGATGTCATCTTAGTCGTTGTTATGAAAACTGACTTTATTGTTTGAATTCATACAATCGCTATCATAACATTTTTTTTTTCAACATTTCATTGGAAATTTGAATGCATTTTTCAATTTTCTACCTTATACTTGTGAATTTAACAGAAGGATCAACATACTTTCAAATATCTAATCAGCTTCATGAATGTCATAATCGCCGTCTATAAACTCTCCATAGTCATTTGAAACATTATAGTCAAATTCTTCATTATCATCATAAGAATTATTTATTTCATCTACCTTTATGTGTTTATCTGTCTTCAACATTTTCTAGTTCAACATCATTCATTTTACTCAAATCACCAAAGAGTTGTGCAAAATTTGTATCATCAAGCCATGTAAATATAATTTCATATACTCTAATACTTTGTGATATTCTCTATACAAACAATATTATTAATTTTAAGGCATTCAGAAATTGAATTGAAAATATTGAAGTCACTTCATACCCATGCTCGACATCGATGGACCATCATGCTTGCTGCCCCCTCTATTAATCATTTTTTTTAAATAGACCACTACTTCTAGCCTCCGCACTGAAAAAATCACAAACCAAATGCCCTAAATGAAAGAAGGAAACACTTCAGTTACATTAAATTAATTTACTAAATCTAAAATACAGAACAAAAATAGATGCAGAAATACATATGTACAAATTACAACCCATGAATTGAGTTTAAATTATTATACAAATTTATATTTAAACTCACAATTGAAAGAATCAACGAAAAAATATGAACAAAGTAATACACATCTTAATTTGCGTTGAAATGATTGTAAATAACTATGCACAACTCAAGAATGAAAAAAAAATTTGTTCCTTGTATAATTTGTAAAAGCACATGTACACAATACAATCTTTAAGCTTAAAATGCTATAGATAAATAAAAGCAACAAAATAATTAAAGAACATGCCAACAAAATGGGCATTTACATATGTACCGCCCAATTCTATGTATTTACATATCTTACACCTGAACTTTTAAGTGGTTCGCATGTAAATCTTCCAGAAAAATAAATAATAGTAGAAAATTATTTACAACCCTAGCCCTAACCCTCTACCTGAAACCCTAAAGCCAACCCTTGCCTTATGCAACCCTAAACCTTAAAACAAACCTAACCTATTAGCTTACCCAAAACCCACACCAACAATCATTAGTTATAATTCCTTTTTTGATTGTTTTAGGGCACACTTTGTAAAAACCAAGAGTACTTGATGCATGCTAACAATTTTTGACCTAATATGCAAATTATAATGCGTCTTATTATGCCATTAAAACTTTAATTAAAACATGCACGAAAGCCAAGGGTCTGTTTGGCATCACTTTTCTTTCCTTTTTTTTGTTTTTATTTATTTATTTGAAAATATATTTGATAGCTATAATTTTTATATATTTTTATTTTAGTTTTAGCAAATCAAGCGCTCAAAATATTTAAAAGATTCATCGAATGTTTTTAAAAATAACCACCTCAGTGAAATTTATAAATTTAAATCAAAACTTAATAAATGGAAAGTAAAAAAAAGCAAAAATAAAAAGTAAAAGTGATCTCACTCGCACCTAATTAAACACAGCACAATGATTAATTTGGTCGAAATAGGATCATCACGATTCATTTGACTCTGTTGATCCTACATGAGCTGTTGTTTTTTTTTTGGTGGAACCTAATAATAGCATTGCTGCCTGGATAATTACATCGAGAAACCTCTCAAGTTGCGTGGGGACATAATGAGCACAATTTGGTATCCGATTTCCTCTCAACCATCAATTTATTTTTTGCTTTTTGAATGTTAAAACCATCACATTGCTATAACTCAATTTAATCTAAGTTAGTAGCATTAGCATATATAAAGATTTGGGCTTTTACATACATACCCCCTAATTCCTTAGTATTTACTTATGTAACACCTATATCTTACTTTTTTACATTCATACCACCTAAATGTTTTATTTCACAGCAAAACTATCATTGTTTTGATTTTCAAAAAGTGAAATACACCTTTTCAAGCATAGTTAAGATAGCATATATGTAATTAAAGTTTAGATGTTAGGTATGTAAATCTTTCTTAAAAATAGCCATGTTTCGGCACATCGTGCAAATACCATTACAGTGACCATAATATTTCTCCCAAACGCAAACGAGATCTAATTCTTAGTATGTGTTCAGGTGTACATTGAACTCGAACAGCATGGTGAGTATGTGAAGACAATGACAGACACCCAACTCAAACGCCTGAAAGAGGTAGAACAGTGTCTTTTGAAGCTTGAGCAAAATGAAAATGGCGTACAAGGCCGGATCAATCGCGCCTTCAAGGTATACGAGCTATTGGAGCAGCGTCTGAAGAATTTTGAAGCATTACCTGCTACAAATAAAAAGCCACTTTCAAAGGCTGAAAGGGAATTCAATGCTGATCTAGGTACTTACTATATGACCTCATTTCTAAACACTACAGGCTTGTCTGGGATCAATTTAGCTTTTGTTTTGTGCTTTTTTTTTTTTTAATTCGATATAATTACATAGTAAACATTGCTATTTATAGAATCTAGCACCCGGGAGATATTTTTGAACTACTGAACCGATGTATTTACCTCGTGCCACGATCAACCATTGATAATTTGATAAAAATGAAAATATGGGCATGAATTTTGATATTTGAGTGAGAATTTGAAAAATGTATGAAGGAGAGTGGTTGATTTGTAAATAGTGATATTTTGGGTGCTATGTATGCCATTTAAATACATACCACACAATTCTTTTGTATTTATATATCTAACCCATGAACTTTACTTTTTACATTGATATCACTCAAATATTCCATTTCACTTCCTACTATTTTAGCTTTGAAAAAGTGAAATATACCTTTTTATTCATAGGTAAAGTGGCAGTATATATGTAAAAAATAGAAGTATAGATATACAAATTCATAAGAATTGAGTGGTATGCATGTAAATCTCTCTTTGTTTTTGCTTTTGTTTTTAAAAATATATTTGTTCAGTGTATTATTTTTATATTTTTATTATTTTTTTTTTAAACAAATTAACATGTTCATGGAAACACTAAAAAAACTTTCAATGTTTTTAAAAACTAGGGGCGATTACATACAAGACCACCTAAAACATTGTTGTTTACAAATCAACCACCCTCTTTCATCCAATTCTCAAATTCTCACTCAAACGTCAAAATTCATGCTAAAACCTCAACCCATATTTTTCATTTTTATCAAATTCTCAATAGTTTGCTCGTGGCACGCGTAAATTCACCGATTCGGTACAAAAAAATCACACTTAAGTGCTTAATTTGTAAATAGCAATGTTTCGAATGGTCTGTATGTAATTATCCTTAACAAAATTATCACACTTTAATCAAATATTCAAACATATTNAATTCATGGTAAAACCTCAACCAATATTTTTCATTTTTATCAAATTCTCAATAGCTTGCTCGTGGCGCGCGTAAATTCACCTATTCGGTACAAAAAAATCACACTCAAGTGCTTAATTTGTAAATAGCAATGTTTCGAATGGTCTGTATGTAATTATCCTTAACAAAATTATCACACTTTAATCAAATATTCAAACATATTATCTTTCAAATCAAAACAAAAACAAAACAAAATTTATAAAAAAAAAAATCCAAAACCAAAGGTGAAATACTACATAATCACAGCTGCTGTGTTTCAGGCACACAAAAAAAAATATTTGATTAATTCTGAATGTAATGCAGATAGAATTACAAATCTGGAGCTGGATGAGTTTCGTTCTTCTATTGATGCGTTGAGCACACGTCTGAAAAGATATCTTCAGACTTCTACAGCAAGTTCGCCAAACATGGGAAGGTTGGGTTCTGCAAGGAGTAAAACTTATGTTTCAAATGATCAAATTTCTCAGTTGATGTCTTCTTTAAGTCTGCTGTCAAATATCAACAGCGAGAGCATCAGAAAGCTCAAACTAATTGAAGATAGATTGAACAGCGAATAGTAATAGTTGTAGTTAGCACAGGCCATGATGATGATGATTCTGTATGCTGTGAATGACTAGTGTGTTGGATTAATGTTAATTTTAGTTGTTATTTTGCCATTGCAATGCAATGAAAGTCATTTTTTAATGAAGTTGTTGCATCCATCACAGCACATTTTGAATGTTGTTTCTACCAATTTATTTTATTTTAGGGGACTTCACATGCATTGCTCAATTTTAAGTTAGTATTTCTAACTTCTATATATATATATATACTTTGTAACACTCAAATCTAACACATCATGTTAAAAGCACTAACATTGTTAACTTTTATTTTATTTTATTTTATCTATTATTATTATTATTTATCTGTTTATGATAGTTTTCTGTCTGCTTTGTATTTCAGATTGTCACTATAATGGTGGGTGTGGAGTTATTTTTGAAACTTGGTTTCTTAAAATATTGTGGTTAGATAAGAAGATTGTTTGATTTTTTTTGAAAGAATAATTACAATTTTCATTTTTTTCTTTTTTTAAGAAATTATTTTTTTTCACGCTAACTTTGCAATCATCTTTAAAAAGTTACAACTACCCCAAATTGATCCGAAGTGTTATGTATTTCAAATTCCTCTAATTTGGGCAAATTAAGGAGTATTGTCATTTGAGGTGTTTTAATTTTTGTTTTAATTTATTTTATATTTATTTTACTTCAGA
>NEWO01000089.1:2371738-2391297 GCA_003013225.1 Phalaenopsis aphrodite | reverse complement strand
TGTACATCTCAGCAAAATTAATGACTATAATATTAACTTTGATCAAATTTAAGTTGAATTATAGGGACTCAAATGTCTGTCCTATAATCAAAAGAAATATTTTGACATGCTACCTCACTAGATTTTATTTCCTCTTCAAAAGAAAACGGATAGATTTGTTTCAACCATAAAATCAGAAAGACCCTTTGCATTGAGAAATCAAATCACTTTTTCATTTCACCTGTAATTTTGAACTCATAAACAGCATGCAAAGAGAACCATCATATACTCTCAATTAACATTTGATTTTGCTTACAAAAAAACTTGCTATTTTCCCAAAAAAAGAAAAAAAAAAGAAAAAAGGTTCTACTTACCCCTCCAAAAAATTGAGACTCAACAGCTACAACCCTTCAATGAAACCATCTTTTGGTAAATCAAAAGCAGGAAAGAAGAACCATCATATACTGTAAAAACCTAGCCAAAAATTCCCCCAATATATAGAAACCAAGAGAATGAGATCTACAAAACCTTAAAGGCGTTCTTTACCTCATTCCATCTTTATTACAGTCTAGATTTTGAGATTTTGAGATTTGCTTGAAACAGCTTTATCAGATTTTCCTCCATATTTCTTCTGCTGCTTCTTGTTCCCTTTGGAAGAGAAATCATCATCATCATCATCATCACTTTCATCGAATTTTCCTTTTCTTACATGCATTACAAAACATTATTTTCTTCTTCCTTTCAACCTCTTTTTCCACATCCTTGGAACCCGGTCTCCAAATAAACACAGAGCTATCAGGATTAACATAAATTTATAAAAAATCCGTTAAAACTAGAACTAGCACTTATAATGCAAAGATAAATAAATAAATTATAAAAACGGTAAAATATATAAAATACTGAGACTAGAAATAATAGACCTGGAGCTCCCAGTTGCCAGAATATCATCCCGATGGTGTAGTTTGTTTACTGGACTAATAGTGGTTAAATCTGGATCAACCACCTCTGCAACAAGATGACCTGTGCTCGTGTCTATGAAGTCAATGGGATGTAATGCCACACCATTATAATTCTCACTTATGTATCGACCAATAACCGCAAGCGACTCAGAAGGATCCTTTCGTAAAATCATTAGAAATTAGATTCAAAAACATAAAAATTCAAAAAGTGAAAAGATTTTCAGTTTATGATTTTTTTTTAAAAAAAAAGAGAACCTTTGGATCCCACTCAGCTCTAAAAGGAGTAAGGTGACGATCAAAATCATGGCTGTGGACAATTTCTCTACTGGGCAAATTCAAATTTCCAAATACTGAGTCCCAGACTCTTATTCGATTGTCTTGCGATGTCGTAAGGATTTTACTTCCAGTATGTGGAGAAAAATAGGCCGAGTTGACAACACGAGTATGAGCAAGACTGGCAAGAAAAGATCCAGTTTCTAGTCGGCGTATGTCCCACATATGAGCCTAAAATCAAGCAATCCAAGTGTTAATAGTAAGTAAATAGTACAACTATAGTTAAGGCGGAACCAGGTTATATTGAGGGTGGGCAAGAATTCGAGATTTGTCTATATAATTAGTGAAATTTGATAATTTTTTTAATGCAGTTTACATAATTTAGCAATTTTGTCTCTTCTCCATACATTTTTTTGCCCAATACTCTGAAGAATTAAATATTTGATGGTTTTGCCCACCCTAAAAAATAAAGCTAGTTCCTCGATATAAATTAAAACTATATTAAAAAATAAAAAGCTCACAAAATGATCATTTCCACAGCTCAGGAGGAGATCTGGTTGTGTGGGATTGCAATGTAGCCCAACAACCTTGCTTCCTTTTCTATGAATAAGAACTGGTTCTCCAATCTTCACCTTTGCCCTAGTATCAAACCTAAGAGTTTTTCAAAGAAAAAACTGAACTTGAGTACATGTTAAGATGCACAATTATTCACATTTTAAATCAAAGAAATTATTACCACTATGATCATAAAATATTTAATACTAAAGCTTACCCACCTCAGCATCTTAAAAGAAAATATTTAATTGGCAAGAATAAGTAGTAGGAATAAACAAAATAACAGTCAAATTCCCAAACAGAACTAAGGAAGTAGTTTTAGGTACAAAACGGTCAAATAACCAACCGGAACTAAGAAAATACTTATAGGTTAAAAGAAAAGGTACTCACTGGTAAATATAGCCAAAGTTATCTGTGGCTAGTAAAAGCCCTTTATCCGAATTAGAATCCATGCCATATAACATCCGCCATGTAGATCGACCCTACAAATCAGGTATAGCTTGAACTTGGAATAGGAATCATATCAGATTGTTCAGAATAATATGAGGAGAAAAATCTAATCTATATGCACTCACAAGCATAACAGTATTGAGTATAAAATGGTAAAATAAATACGTGCGATAGAAAAGATAATGTAACAGATTATTTGCATCCAACATAGACAAAGTGCTCGTTAGAAAACTTACGACTCCAACATTACTTCTTTCGAGTTGATCAATATGTTTTTTCTATACAAGGAGACAAAGTGGTTACAAGTGTATAATACCTCGACTTGTTGGGAAATTGCAACTTGTAAATGTCCTCCATGGAAAGGCCAAAGTTTCCATGGTTGGGACTTCCTTTTTTTAATTTTTTCTTGGTCAGTCCCTTGGTAAAGTGGAAATGCACACAATTAAATTAGTTAAAACAATTGCATATTTCTAATATTGTTGCCTCTTATTTTCACTCATGTTAATCTATAATAATATCCATATATCTAGTTGCTTCAACTATAAGATTTTTTCAGTATTTCCTCACAATATAACTTCCTCTGGTACTATCAATCATCAAATTACTTTAGAGCCCTATTCCAATCTTGTCAATGTTTGTCCTGACAGATAACCCCACTATTAGTAGTCGAAAATTCAACATATGATTAGAATTCAACTTGTCAAAGGCTTAGTTCATTTACAGCCTTAGTCATAATTTTGCATTTGGGTTGTTGTATTCCTCATCAATGTACTAGGAAGAATATATCCAGAAGAAAACTAGAAAAATAAATAAAATACAATTTGAGCGAAAAGATGATGCATGAATTCATCCAAATAGACTTCTCTTTATTTCACGCCTAAAGGTAGCAAATCTACAATGAATAACAAGGCTTATAAGCTTTAATTCAAAAAGAAAATGTTGATAATATCATATATTATGAAAAAAAAAACTATCTTAGAAGACCTTTACAACATAATCCATCAATCGCATTTCATTTTAGTCATTTGGTCTCCTTGGATTGATTAATTATTGAGCCACTACTACTAAAAGATATATAAAGCAAGCCGCAGAAAACCAGCCAGAAAAAAATTAAAGTAGGGCAATTACATAAAGACTGACCGAAACTTTCTATTTACAAATCAACCACCCTCTTTCATCCATTTTTCAAATTCTCACTCAAATATCAAAATTCATGGTAAAACCCATACTCATACTTTTCATTTTTATGAAATTCTCAAGAGTTTGATCCTGGCACGCATATACACATTAGTTCGGTAATTCAAAAAAATCAGCTGGGTGATTAATTTTTAAATATCAATGTTTTGGGTGATCTATTTGTAATTCTCCCATTAAAATAATATGCAAACAAACAATTTGGTGCAACTCTGCAGCGTATTCCACAAATGAATATATCATTCGGGTAATAGAATGCAAACTTTATATTCAATAACATTTAAAAGCATTGAATTGGTTCATCAAATCAAGGTCAACAATAAGAAAAAGAAAGATTTACATACATAAACTCAAATCTTATGCCCCCATTCGTTTGCATGAGAAGGTGTATTTCACTTTTTAAAGTTAAAATTGTGTTATTTTTAATGTGATATGAAAGATTTGGGTGGTATAAATGTAAAAAGTAAAATTCAAATCTTAGAAATGTAAATACATACAAATTGGTTGGTATATGTAAAAGCCCCAAAGAAAAATACAGATGAAGCATACGCAAAAAAAGACCAAAGCGAAGTGTAAATAAAAGCCTATACTACACTAAAGAACGAGTATCTACATTCCATCCATCAGGGTTAACATCGATCAAAAGAACTGCAATTCCAGTTTCCAAATCAGTGTAGCTAATTGTCCCATCTGAAGATGATGTATAGAGCATGAAATCATTTCTGGTGTCAAACCTGAAAGAGAAAACCGACATGAACTTGGATCTTACGTATGAAATTTTGAAAAAAAATGAGAAGAAAAATAACTGTAACTATTACTTCATGTTATTAACTATGTAGGAGTGTATAGATCCATAGACTGTCTTCTCATTTGGATTGCTGTAATCCCATATGCCAATTTGCCCTTTCTATTAATAAATAGTAGGTATCAGAGAAGGGATCAATGGAAATATAAATATTACATCTACTAAACATGCAATAAATTATTAATTGAAGACATTATTTCTCTCAACCAAACCAAATGAAAAAGTAAAGAAAAACATTTTATACCTTGTCTCCTGATATAAGTACACTGTTCCTAGTTGGATGGAACTCCAAGCTCGTCACGCGACGACTGTGGAACTTAACAATACCACGATCCAATTTATCAGGGACTAAAAATGTGTGTTTGATCTGAAAAATATATAAAATGGTTTAATTTTATAATCACATTTCTAGCAAAGTGATTTTAATAATAATATGAGCGAAAAGAAATCAAAAAATAATTAAGGTGCAAAATTTATCATCGCCTAGACAACATACCTACAAAAACTAATGCGTAAAACAAATACCATGTATATACGTAATTTCATGAAACTACTAACGCTCAAAATATATCATCACCTAGACCATATACATACAAAAAACAATGCGTAAAACAATTATCATGTATTTATGGAATTTCATAAAACTGCCAAAGAAACACACAATAAGATGCCCAACATTATGCAAAATAGGGCTTTGTGGAATGCAAAAAGAGCACACGGTAGTAAATACTTTAATGGCTTACTCATTATAATAGGGCATTATTCAGGCCTTTGATTTTGCTATTTAACCATTCTAAACATATTAATTTATTCGCTGGCATGTTATCCAAACCATTGATACCACTTATGAACTACAACAATGACACACAACTAGATTAGTTAGTGTCAATCTAAAGGGCAAACCCTACTGATTTTTCCCTCAATCAACATATAAATTCACCTTAATAATGAAAGCAACCCTTCGACAATTGACTTGCGCCAAGAAAATAGAATTTTCGATCATACCCTAGATACAAGTAAAATATGGACGGGTCAACTCAGGCTTTCAAGCCAAAATCTCCGTCCAAGTCAGTTTTAACATAAGATTGTTGGCCGGACCTCCAAACACATGCCAAAGTCCAGGTCTAACGCATCCAAAGTTAAGATTGATGATAAAAAATAAATGAATGTTAGTAAAAAAAAATCATAGATTATAATGGTAGACTAGTAGTATTAAATATTGAGGTGGTGTAGCATTAAATTCATATATTTGTGGTTGAACGCCAGTAATAATCACATAAGGCAGATTCGCCAATATCAAATCAAGGAAGAGAAAAGAAAAACTCTAAACAAGTATCACATGTGTGGAAATCTAGGACCAGCCTCATTTCTATGTTGGGCCCAGGCAGACATCCAAGGAGTGAATGGATTAATTGGAGACAACTTGGAAAACTCCTTAATTAGTTTTAATTCTCTTCCTATTTTTGTTTATTTCAAAATTATTTGATTTCTATGTTTAGGCTAGATATATTTGAAAAGATTGTAAATTAGATGAGGTTGATTTTCCTATATATGTAGCCTTATGGTTGAATATTGGTAATGAGAATTAAATAAGTATTTTCTCACATGTTTTTCTTCATGGTATCAAAGCCCTAGGTATGGCTCGTCTCGTCTGCTTCTTGGTTCGACGTTGTTTGAATCGTTTGAGGGCTGCCATATGCTTTGCCTGCATCATTGTTTGAATGACCCCTCATCTGCACTTGTCTACATTAACTGCAACCTCCAGACAAAGCCGTCGTGTGGGACAAAAGGGATCAACACGTTCGACTTCCGCTTTGTCTTCATCCTCGACGTCGGTCATACAATTGCTATCGACCGAAGTTGACCCTTTGTCATCAATTACTCGAAGACTTTAAGCCTTAGGATTTCTTTGACTGCCAGCATCGACCCTATAGGCTCTCTTCTGCTCGCTCCTACAGCCACCGAAGCCTCTTCAATAGCTGAGTAGCCAAAATTCCCCTTGCAGCTGTTGGAATCTCTCTAGCCAGCCTGCAGGCCTTCCTCCACTCCTTATAATAGCAATTGGACTCCGCATTTAGCTGTAGTCCTCCATCTCGCAACAAAAAACAGCAAACTCCTTTATGCAACCCTAAACGTGCATTGAGTTTATGA
Organism: Phalaenopsis aphrodite; assembly: GCA_003013225.1. NCBI lineage: Eukaryota > Viridiplantae > Streptophyta > Magnoliopsida > Asparagales > Orchidaceae > Phalaenopsis > Phalaenopsis aphrodite. The sequence continues at coordinate 2,384,931 of NEWO01000089.1, read as the reverse complement.
TCGGGTACAGAATGAAAACAATTAGTTCTACTCCGAAGTATAGTTCTAAATCAGAGACAAGGAATTCTGTCCAAACACCCCCTGAACTCTTCTTTTACCACAAACCATATATTCAATAGTCATAACATTCTTCAATGGTCCCAATACATGTTTATGTATATTCGTGAAAAAAGAAAATAACCATATCTCAAGAGAGATGACACAATTCCTGAGCTCCCTGATACTAATCATCACACATGGAGGATTCAAGACTTTATGATTATGTCTTGGTTAGTCAACTCAATGACCACTGAAGTAAGAGAAAATTTCTTGCTATACAAAATAGCCAAAAAATTTGGAAGGCTATAAGAAAAACTTATTCCAAAAATACTGCAGAGTTCTTTGAGATCGAAACCAAACTACATAATTTTCGTCAAGGCGAATTAAGTGTCATTTAATATTTCAACACCTTGATAAAGCATTAGCTTCAATTTGATATGTTTAAGACATATGTGTGGAAAATGTCCACATCATATCGTGATGTATAAATCTATCATCGAGAAGAACAAAACTATGAAATTCCTAGTAGGACTAAGGAATTTGATAAAGTGAGAGAGTGGATTATGAGAATAAGGTCTCTATCAACTCGTTAAGTTTTTGCTAAAGTTAGAAGAGAAGAGAGTATAAAGAAGCTTATGATAGCTGGAAATGGGATAAGCTCAGCTCTGTACTCCCATAATTCTTCCCATGGCTCAAAATTCAAGAAAAATCATCCCAAGCGTGACTATTGTAAGAAAATCGGGCACCTCAAAGATAGATGTTGGAAACTCCATTGAAAACCTGCTTATTAAAAACCTAGACATGAAAGTAAAGATCAAGAGAGCAAGAGTAATGTTGTAATCACATTTGAAGGAATGGCTAACCCAATCACCAAGAAACTGTTTGAAGTACTGAAAAAGCTCCTCGAGGGTAATTCAAAATAACACACCAGCCTCATGACACATCAAGGTAACATATCTTTCATCAGCAATAAGAAATTTAGACATTGGAGCATAGATTCACAAGCTTCTGATCATGAATGCTCTAGTCAACTATCAAGAGACTTCTACATCTAGATCTGCTATATTTTTTCACGATCCGGCCCGGAGCATAGAATTAAGCAAGGTGGGCACAGACAGTCAGATGGTGTGAATTAAATTTTTTATATTAATCTACAATTTAACAAATTAAAGAGTAAACAAACAAATTAAATTAAAGCGGTTGAATTAAAATTACTTCATTACTGGTTGTCTATGTCTTTTATACATGTTTTCTCCTGTCTTGTTCACCTTTAATAACTTAACTAAACATGAAAAATTAGTTTAAAATAACTGTGCTAAACATGTCAAAGAATACTCATACCCATAAGCCACAAAAATATATGCAAAATACATGTCAATTAAATTTTTAAATAAATCAATATAAATATTTAATATGTTATCAATGAATCTTACTATATCAATAACATACCAATATCATTTTATATTTGTACAACCGTCACAGAAGCACCGTCTAAAAATTATGTCAATTAAGACACATCAATATCAATATCTTTTTCAATATACGTGCATGAGTACTTTAGTGTTTTTCAACTAGTACCAACAAGGAATGACTCCATCATAGTCAAACATATATATACAATCACTCAATATAGATTATATCATTCACAATTTCATATCACACAACATGCAATACTATAATACATCAATTATTTCATAATATGTGACTATAAGCATTAACATCGAGATGACTGATACAAATTAATAATAGAAAAATCAATTTCACTAATCAAGCATGAATAACAATCCATACAATTGGTTTAGAAGAGATACTAAAATAATATTGTAATTTAATTGTAGGGGTAATCATATCGATGACGCTTAATTTGTTCTTGAATTTATATTAACTTCATCATTTTTTAAGCATAAAATAACCATGAGTATAAATTTAATTAATTTATTATCTTTATATTATTTAAAAATTTAATTTTAAAATCCTAATATATATATATATCTAAAATCTTTATTAAATACTTTTAATTAAAACTACTCACCCTTAAGATTCCCGATCGAGCCGTAACCCACGCAAAAGCTTTCTCCACCTATGGAATGTGTCCTCTTCTTCTCCCGTCGTCACCTCCCCCTCGATCTTCTGCTTAGGGCTACAAGCACACGTGACCAACGGTTTGGCTCCTTCCTACGTCATCCTCCTCTCCTTCACACGTAGCTCAATGCAGCTACGATCCTCATCTTCCTGACCGCAAGCCCGAAAGTTCCCATCTCACACGCGATTTATAGAATAAATTCCCCTCTTTGGCTTCCCTACTATTCGCTTCCTTTTCCTGACTCCTCGCTTCCACTCTCTTCTATTCGACTGCCCCTCACATCATTTTTTTTGGTTTTTCATTTCTTCTCCCTCGTAATGGATATAGAATTTCACAGACATGCTGATAGATCACACTAAAAAATTATTGGAAAAGGAGAAGTAGAGCTATCTCAGAATATTATTTTATTGCTATTTTATATGTTTCACAATTGAATTGTAATTTTATTTCAATCTAGTAAACTTACTCATGATACGAAATGTATAAACTAATTTTTTTACAAACTTTTGTGAACTTTAGGTAGTAAATTTGGGGGAGATGATTCACAGTGTGGAAATAAATCAAGGCTTATACTTGTTCAAGGAAAATCTTTCTCTAAACAAGTGATCCCATCCCCATCTCTTCCTTAAGTCTCTAAGGCTGCTAAAAAGCAAGTCATGTTATGACATAGTTGCCTAGGTCACCTAATTTCAATTGTGTTACAAAGTTGAATCATCATTTTTTTATCAATAAAAAACCTAATACTTCTCATTGAGAAATTTGTCAATTTATCAAAACACATTAAAAATGCTTATCTTGTGATCTACCCTCAAATCTTTTTTTTATTATCCATAGTGATATTCGAGGACCTTCAAAAGTAAGAACCCTAAGTGGGCTAGATAATTTGTCTCATTCATTGACGATCACACTATTACCATTTGGGTATTCCTAATGAAGAAGAAATCTAAAATAGCCCAAAATTTTCAAATCATCCATGGCATGCTTCAAACTTAATTACAATGCAAAATTGAGATCCTCAAAACTTATAATGCAATGAAATATTTCAACTTCATCCTTGAATTATATCTTTCAAAAAATAAAATCAATCATTTCAGTTCATGTATTGATACCCCGCAATAAGATGTGATAGCTGAGAGAAAGAACAGACATCTTTTTGAAATATCTAACTCAATTATGATTTTTCATCAAGTTCCAAAATATTTTTGAAGGAGAAAATTTCTTACTACAATGCAAAATATCAATCGAATGTATGCTCAAGTACTTAATTTCAAAACACTATTTCATATCTTGATGGATACATATCTCCACATCAGAGCTCTCATCTATTGTGCCACTTTAAATTTTTTTGGTGTGTATCTCTTGTTCACATCAATTTTCCAAATTGCACAAAACTTAATTGTAAATTCATCAAGTATATTTTCTTTAGTTATGTCTCCAATAAAAAAACCTATAAGTGTTACTCTCACTTGTTATCAGAAAACACTATAATTCCATGGATATCATATTTTTTAAAATCAATCATACTATCCTAAATCTGATGTTCAAGGGGAGAGTATATTAAAATCAATTTTGAGATGCATTTAATGACACATACACTACCTCACAACCTACCCCCTTCCACCAAGCCCTTTTATCTCCCAAACACAACTGCGTGAAAATATCCTACTTGAAAATACCCAACAAAACTAGCTTGAAGTTCATAACGAATAACTTCGTGTGTACACAATGAGAAAAATCCTAAGCAGGTGGAAGACAACTTGCAAAGACAGAACCGCTCAAACTAAAAATTGAGTCCACGTCACCTGCATTTTGGGTAACTCTAGAACTCATAAGTTATCTACTTCCTCTTCTGGGATTGAGGACAAGATAAGGAAAGTCATACTAAACATTCAATTGAAAATTATGTAGCTTATGAAAAGTTAACCTCACCTTATAAAACTTTTGTATCTAACATTGATAGTGTACAAATGCCTAAATACATTCATAAAGATCTTAAAAAACTAGAATGGAAGAAAGCAGTTGAAGAGAAAATTCAAGTACTAAAGCATAATGACACGTGGATTCTTATTAAACTTACTCGAGATAAGAGGTCAGTTAAATGCAAATGAATATTCAACATCAAGAGAGCTGATAGTGATATTGAGAGATTCAAAGCTAGGCTAATTGAAAAATGTTTCACTCAAGTCTATGGGATACTATCATGAGACCTTCGTACCAGTTGTTAAATTGAACAATACAGAGTTCTCTTAGTAATAGTTAACAAAGAGTGGAGATTGCATCAACTTGACATAAAAAAAATATCTTTTTTTGTGTGAGTCTTTTGAAAAAAGTGTGTATATAAATATCCCCCGAGGTTTTGAGTCTTTTTCCAAAACACCTGTTATTTGGGTGTGTTTTTTTAGATTTTTTATAATTTTGTGATATATTGTGTATTTTCATATCTCGCAGATCTTATACTGTTTTTATAACACACTCTTGGATGTGCAATCTTTTTGCTTTTATTGTATGTGTGTATTATGTTTTTCTTGTTGTTGTTGTGAGGGAAATTTTTTTAATCTCGAGATGTTTTTGCCTGTGTTTTTGATCTCAAGCGTATGTGCGCTGTGATATTTTTCTGGTGTGCGGGTGTGGCTATCTCCGAGGGGGGTTTTGGTGTCTCAGAGAGAATATACCTCTAATTTTTTTTAGAGGATGTGGGTGATTTTGTGTGCATCTCTTGTTATTGTGCTGTGTTTTCCCACAAAGTGTTATGGGAGAGTAGGGTGTATCTCTGTGTATGAGAGTGTGTTTTAAATTTTTGTGGAAACTCTTCTCTCTGTGTTATATTTTATTTTGGGTTTTGTATTCTCTCTCTGTTTTGCGCTCTCCTATATATAACCTTAATTAAGGTTCTTTTGGGGTTTTTTTTCAGGTTCCTGGGTTTTTTCAGGAGGTTTCTTGGTTCGGATTTATTTTTTTGGGGGACCCGGAATTGGGGGGTTGGGGGCTTCCCTTGTTGCAGTTTGGTTTGGTTACTTCCTTATTTTGAGTTCCCCCATTGTTTTTTTTTCCGTTTTTTGGAAATTTTTGTTCCTTTGAGAAGTTATTAGTTAGTTTTTCTTTTTTGGAGTTGTTGCAGATTCGGGTTTTTTGGCCTTTTTTTAAGGATTTTTTGAGGGGTTTTCAATTCAAAACTATTGATGGAATTTGGGTGTATCTCTAATAGGCATATACAAATACTTTGTGACAGTTAAACAAGTATAAGTATTGTCTAGAATCATGTGCATCATGGCAGTACCAAATATATTAAATTTGATAGGCATTTTATTTCTGAAAAAGTTAATGACAAAATTATACAACTAAGCTATATCCCGACACACCAACAAGTTGTTGGTATCATCCCCATAGCTCTTTCTATTAGTAATTTCTCAAAGTTAAATATCAAACTTGGTCTCTACAACATCAACAACCCAACTCAAGGGGTATTGTAGAACTCTAGGAAGATTGACCTCCTTTTCATGGTGGGCCCAGGAAGACCATCCAAGGAGCAATGAATGGATTAATTGGAGAGAATTTGAAAAACTCCTTGATTATTTTTTATTCTCTTCCTATATATGTTTATTTCATAATTATTTCATTTCAGTGTTTAGGTTAGAGATATTTCGCAAGATTGTAAATTAGGAGAGATCTGTTTCCTGATATATATATGGCCTTATGGTTGAAGATTGGTAATGACAATTGAGTATTCCCTTACAAGTTTTTTCTTCAAGGAAGAAGAATATAAAAATTCTAAGCAATTCTCACCTTCGGAATTTGAGACATCAGTTGTCGTTGAAACACATAATCCAGCTGCGTCTGTTTGCTTTTCCTAAGCGCTGGAACCACTCGGTGCTCCAAAGCCACTCTATCTGGGCATGACATTGCCGTGTGGCCTGAGACTCCCAATAAAATAGAATATAAAAAATGAATAAAAAATTCACCCATTTAAACGAAAAAAAATAAAATGCTAACAGTTCATGCAGCTTCTCAGCGAAGAAACAACAAATGGTTGATACAACTGCATAAAAACTATGGCTTTCTACTTAAAAACAGAGGCAGCTTACTGGACATTTTACAGAGAAAGCAAGGCTTCCTAGGGCAGTCGATGTAATTGGCCCCCAGGAATCCTGCCCAATGCCCCTCTTCCTTGCAAACCTAAAAGAATAGAAGATAAACAATAGAAGATAAAGGCGGAGAAAGATTGAAAAATTCAAACGACGTTCGATAGAAGGTGAATCATTAAAAACATTGCAGAATTTCTTGAGAGAGCTGATTATGGCGGGAGCCTTCTTTCCAGCCCCTTTCTCCAAAACAGACCCATTTCGCCCTCTCCCCTTCTTTTCATCTTCGTCGCTAACCGCATCTTCTAATCCCTCTTCCTTCGACTTCTCTGCTTCCTCTTCAGAAGAAGATGAAGCAGACAAGCTACCGTCGAGCGAACCGTCGATGATTGTGGGTCTTTTCCTAGGGCGAGAAAGAGCTGCCATTTTTCCGATGGAGAAGAGAGCAAAGCCTAATATAATATATTACAGTATTTATATTAGGAAAGACGACGAACTCCCGGCGGTCACTTCGCTGCCTCTCTGCGTCACTTTCATTTTCTAATTAATNGCATAATGACACGTGGATTCTTATTAAACTTACTCGAGATAAGAGGTCAGTTAAATGCAAATGAATATTCAACATCAAGAGAGCTGATAGTGATACTGAGAGATTCAAAGCCAGGCTAATTGAAAAATGTTTCACTCAAGTCTATGGGATACTATCATGAGACATTCGTACCAGTTGTTAAACTGAACAATACAGAGTTCTCTTAGTAACAGTTAACAAAGAGTGGAGATTGCATCAACTTGACATAAAAAAAAAATATCTTCTTGAATGAGAATCTTGAAAAAAAAGTGTACATAAAAATACCACCAGGACTTGAGAATCATTCCAAAAAACACCTGATATTAGGGTGTGGTTTTAAAGATTTGATAAAATTATGAGATATAATGGATATTCACATATCAAACAGATCATACACTGTTCATAAAACACACTTGGAAATGCAAAATTGTTGCACTGATAGTATATGTGGATAATATGATTCTACTGATGCTGATGAAAGAAAAATTCTTAAAATCAAGAAATGTTTGCCACTGAGTTTGAAATCAAAAGCATATGAGCCATGAGATATTTCTCAGGTACGAAGGTGGCAAGATCCAAGAAGGGCATTGAGGTATCACAGAGAAAATACAACTAAAATTTGTTAAAGAAGATGGGAGAGATTGCATGCAAATCTCCTGATACTGCAATGGATTCCAACAAAAAGTAATAGGAGAGTAGGAAGTATATCTATGAATAAGAGAATGTGTTAAAAATTGGTAGAAAAACTCATCTACCTGTAATATATTATATTAGGCATTGCATACTCTATCAGTATTGCGAGCTACCATATAAAAACCTAAATAAAGATCATTTAGAGATTGTGTTCAAGATCCTGAGGTTTCTCAAGAAGACTCCTAGCTACGAATTAATTTTTTGAGAGAACCAGAAATAGAGAGGTGAGAGCCTACACTGATGCAAGTTAGGTTGGATAACTCACTAATATGAAGTCCACCAATGGTTATTTTTCCCGTGTATGGAAAAGTTTGGTCACTTGAAAAAGTAATAAGTAAGTTGTCGTCTCTAGAAGTAGTGCAGAATCAGAGTATATAGCACTTGTCTAAAGAATCTATGAAGGGATCTCAATTCAAAACTATTGATGGAATTTGGGTGTATCTCCAATAGGCATATACAAATACTTTGTGACACTTAAACAAGTATAAGTATTGTCTAAAATCATGTGCATCATGGCAGTACCAAATATATTAAATTTGATAGGCATTTTATTTCTGAAAAAGTTAATAACAAAATTATACAACTAAGCTATATCCCGACACACCAACAAGTTGTTGGTATCTTCCCCATAGCTCTTTCTATTAGTAATTTCTCAAAGTTAAATATCAAACTTAGTCTCTACAACATCAACAACCCAACTCAAGGGGTATTGTAGAACTCTAGGAAGATTGACCTCCTTTTCATGGTGGGCCCAGGAAGACCATGCAAGGAGCGATGAATCGATTAATTGGAGAGAATTTGAAAAACTCCTTGATTATTTTTTATTCTCTTCCTATTTATGTTTATTTCATAATTATTTCATTTCAGTGTTTAGGTTAGAGATATTTCGCAAGATTATAAATTAGGAGAGATCGGTTTCCTGATATATATATGGCCTTATGGTTGAAGATTGGTAATGACAATTGAGTATTCCCTTACAAGTTTTTTCTTCAAGGAAGAAGAATATAAAAATTCTAAGCAATTCTCACCTTTGGAATTTGAGACATCAGTTGTCGTTCAAACACATAATCCAGCTGCGTCTGTTTGTTTTTCCTAAGCGCTGGAACCACTCCATGCTCCAAAGCCACTCTATGCGGGCATGACATTGTCGTGTGGCCTGAGACCCCCAATAAAATAAAATTTAAAAAATGAATAAAAAATTCACCCATTTAACCGAAAAAAAATCAAATGCTAACAGTTCATGCAGCTTCTCAGCGAAGAAACAAAAAATGGTTGATAAAACTGCATAAAAACTGTGGCTTTCTGCTTCAAACAGAGGCAGCATACCAGGCATTTTACAGAGAAAGCAAGGCTTCCTAGGGCAGTCGATGTAATTGGCCCCCTGGAATCCTGCCTGATGCCCCTCTTCCTTGCAAACCTAAAAGAATAGAAGATAAAATTGGAGAGAGATTGAAAAATTGAGGCGGGAATCGATAGAAGGTAAATCATTAAAAACCTTGCAAACTTTCTTGAGAGAGATGATTATGGCGGGAGCCTTCTTTCCAACCCCTTTCTCCAAAACAGACCCATTTCGCCCTCTCCCCTTCTTTTCATCTTCGTCGCTAACCGCATCTTCTAATCCCTCTTCCTCCGACTCCTCTGCTTCCTCTTCAGAAGAAGATGAAGCAGACGAGCTACCGTCGAGCGAACCGTCGATGAATGTGGGTCTTTTCCTAGGGCGAGAAGGAGCTGCCATTTTTCCGATGGAGAAGAGAGCAAAGCTCATGAGAAAAGTAGAAAAATGGCGTAAAAAGGGAAGACGGCGAGCTCCCGGCGGTCACTTCGCTGGTCTTCCGGCCATCAGTTGGGAGCAGTGAGGTAATAAATGGGAAAGCGAGCGGGACGATGACCTCTCAACGAACCGACTTACGCGCCTCTTTGCGCACTTTCAACATGTATTAAATCATCCATGTTGATAAGATAGAAAAAAATTGCCGGTCTTGAAATTTGAAAACCAATGTCAGATATATCTCAGCCAAAAATAGTATTAATTACATAAATGCCATCCAAAATATTATTATTTATAAATTTAATATTGAGGATTTTTTGAACTATTGAAATAATATTTATGTGTGCCACAATATTGAGAATTTGATAAAAATGAAATATTTAGGGTGCATTTGGGACAGTTTGTGTATTTCTGGATAAATACTTTATCCTGAAATGCGGCTTGTGGGTCGGTCGCGGGGTTCGACCTGCGGCCTGCATTTAGTGAAAAAATGCAACTGTGTTTCAGATAAGCGGGCAAAATGCGCGATCCAAACAGTACCTCAGTATTTTCAAAAAAGCCCCACAAGTTATAAACTGCCCCCAACGGGCCCTTAGATTGAGGTTTTACCATTTAATATGAGTGAGAATTTAAAAAATGAATGAAAGATGATGATTGATTTGTAAATATTAAATTCTTGATGGTCTGTATGTAGTTGCTCAATTTAAATAGTATTTCAATGAGAAGGGATAAGTATAGTGATATCAATGATGTTCTCATTCTCGTTCAAATGAGTATAAATTAAGCACCCAAAATAATAATTAAGAAATTTCTTGAGATCATTTAGGCTAATTACTTTTGAATTTTATGTGCTTATAATCCTAACAAGTGTATTGGCCAGATAATTTTACATAGTTTGTAGGATCATTCAATTCCACCCTCTAATTGTGAGAATATTGAGTTGAATGCCCCCATATCCTCATGACATCCAACATTGATTATCATCCAATGCATACAAATGGTTGGTATTTAAAATACACCAATCACCAAAATCCAACATGCCTTTTAATGGTATTATAAGCTCACCTTTTATTAGGTGGATGGCCAAGTAAACAATCTATGGTTGTTGGCTCCTTGAGCTTTTCATTGATTGTTATCTATTGCTTGCTTCCTATGAATTAATATTTGATGTTTGTCATCCACTTATGTTAAATGTATATCTTGACAATTGTTTGATCTAGAATACTATTAGGAAATGAACAAGTCAACCATCTAGTTTCTATAAATTTATTTTTCCTTAGTGGATCAAAATTGGTTCAGTTGTTTGCCTTGATCCATTCTTGTTAGCCCTAGACTAAAATTTTGTCTACCTTGGGAAGATCGGGTGATTGTAAGTTGTGTAGTGGCCCTCCATTATATTACTAGTCCTTTTTTAATTATCCAAAAATGGATCAGTGACACTACTTTGGTTTGTTCTACTTCACCTTACATGGTTTAGCGGACCTCCCAATCTTTGACTCTAGGATACCTTTATAGATACTAGGCAATCTAGTATTCTCCCTTAGCTTTTTTTGATTGAACTTAAATGCATATAGTGGTTTTCCTTGATCATTATCAAATGATAATTAAGCTTTTTGATTCTCATATGGCTTGTGCTTTCTTCTATGTTACTATGACAACCCCTATGTAAAAGCCAGATTCTTTTCTCTCCATTGGTGCATCACAAGCACAAGATGAAGAGGAAAAGTAGTGATTTAGTGAAGAAGAGAAAGAAAGTGAGAAGGGTCGAGAATCGATTAAGCTGGGAGGCAAACTTGTCAGTGAATGTAAGCTTGATTAAGAAAACTAATTTCAAGTGTAGATGACTTGTACCAGGGCAACCAAGTGAAGCATGATCAATGATGAGGAAGTTTGATCCTTATTTGTAGAACTTTGGAACCATTAGGATTTCATGACTTGCCTACTTGGAAGGGAAAAGAAAATATTAGTGCCTCATATGGATTGTTTTCTTCTCCATTTTTATAATGTAAATCGAACTTAATTGTGCTATAAGAAAATCCCTATTTATGGTAATAAGACAGCTCTAAAGGTTACTTTTGAATGAATTGGGTAATATATAAGATTTGGAATATAGTAAGGAATATATATATATATATATATATATATATATATATATATATATATATATATATATATATATATATATATATATATATATATATATATANACCAAAAAATTGCCGGCCTTGAAATTTGAAAACCAATGTCAGATGTATCTCAGCCAAAAATAATATTAATTACATAAATGCCATCCAAAATATTAATATTTATAAATCTAATATTGAGGAGTTTTTTGAACTATTGAAATAATATTTATGTGTGTCACATTATTGAGAATTTGATAAAAATGAAAACTTTAGGGTGCGTTTGGGGCAGCTTGCGGCCCGTGGCTCGGCCGCAGGGTTCGACCTGCGGCCTGCATTTAGTGAAAAAATGCAACCGCGTTTCAAATAAGCGGGCAAAACGCGCGATCCAAACGGTACCGCAGTATTTTCAAAAAAGTCCAACGCACTTATAAGCTGCCCCCAACGGGCCCTTAGATTGAGGTTTTACCATTTAATATGAGTGAGAATTTGAAAAATGAATGAAAGATGATGGTTGATTTGTAAATATTAAATTCTTGATGGTCCGTATGTAGTTGCTCCTGCCCTTTAAATTTATAATTTAAATAGTATTTGAATTTTATGTGCTTGTAATCCTAACAAGTGTATTGGCCAGATGATTTTACATAGTTTGTAGGATCATTCAATTCCACCCTCTAATTGTGAGAATATTGAGTTGAATGCCCCATATCGTCTGATCAACTCATGACATCCAACATCGGCTATCATCCAATGCTTACAAATGGTCGATATTTAAAATGCACAATCACCAAAATCCAACATCCCTTTTAATGGTATTATAAGCTCACCTTTTATTAGGTGGATGGCCAAGTCAACAATCTATGGTTGTTGGCTCCTTGAGCTTTTCATTGATTGTAATCTATTCCTTGCTTCTTATGAATTAATATTTGATGTTTGTCATCTACTTATGTTAAATGTATATCTTGCCAATTGTTTGATCTAGAATACTATTAGGAAATGAACAAGTCAACCATCTAGTTTCTATAAATTTATTTTTCCTTAGTGCATCAAAATTGGTTCAGTTGTTTGCCTTGGTCCATTCTTGTTAGCCCTAGACTAAATTTTTGTCTACCTTGGGAAGATCGGGTGATTGTAAGTTGTGTAGTGGCCCTCCATTATATGACTAGCCCTTTTTTTAATTATCCAAAAATGGATCAGTGACACTATTTTGTTTTGTTCTACTTCACCTTACATGGTTTAGCGGGCCTTTCAATCTTTGACTTTAGGATACCTTTATAGATAATAGGCAATCTAGTATTCTCCCTTAGCTTTTTCTGATTGAACTTAAATGAATATATTGGTTTTCCCTAATCATTATCAAATGATACTTAAGCTTTTTGATTCTCATATGGCTTGTGCTATCTTCCGTGTTACTAAGATAACTAGTGTCCAACCCCTATGTAAAAGCCTGATTCTTTTCTCTCCATTGGTGCATCACAAGCATAAGATGAAGAGGAAAACTAGTGATTTAGTGAAGAAGAGAAAGAAAGTGAGAAGGGTCGAGACTCGATTAAGTTGGGAGGCAAACTTGTCAGTGAAAGTAAGCTTGATTAAGAAAACTAATTTCAAGTGTGGATGACTTGTACCAGGGCAACCAAGTGAGAGGTTGTAAGCATGATCAATGATGAGGAAGTTTGATCCTTATTTGTAGAACTTTGGAACCATTAGGATTTCATGGTTTGCCTACTTGGAAGGAAAGAAGAAAATATTAATGTCTCATATGGATTGTTTTCTTCTCCATTTTTATAATGTAAACCAAACTTAATTGTGCTATAAGAAAATCCCTATTTATGGTAATAAG
>NEWO01000089.1:2282031-2323541 GCA_003013225.1 Phalaenopsis aphrodite | reverse complement strand
AACAAAACAACTATTGTTCTTGGGTGGCGACAGTAGGTTGGACGTAGAGAACAAGAAGTTTCTATTTTCTGGGTGGTAACAGTAAGCAAACAATGAAGGGGATGTGGGACCTATGTGCGAAAGGATGGGGAAAGGTATGGAAGAATAAACACCACCTAGAGATCAAGATACAACTAGAGCACCACTTGGAACCTTAGGATACAGCCTGTAGAGGGAGAAAGAGATGTCGATTGTTGTCCCAAATCAAATCACAAAAAAACCTAAATTCTAAACACCAGCAAAAGCAAATATCTATTCCTAGATAATTAGGAGTGGGCGCCATCTTAAAAAGAGGCGGCACTCCCAAGACTAAAGGCCCTCCTAGACCGAACTGGTCTAGGTAAAGTAGACGCCCCGTGATAATGATATAAATGATCTTGAAGGTCTACTTTTAAAAAATAACTAGAATTAGCATTTAGGCTTTTAAAATTTCCCCTATATACTAAGTAAAAAAAAAGGCCCCTAAATAAATCATATAACCAAAAAAAAAAAGGCAACAACCAATCTCATCTTTAATGACATATTTTGATTGGATGGGCTGATATTTTCCCTATATACTAAGTAAAAAAAAGTCCCCTATATACATCAAATAACCAAAAAAAATGGCAGCAACCAATCTCATCTTTAATGACATATTTTGATTGGATGGGCTCTGGTCTTTGGTGACGCAGGTGTTTTGATTGGATGGGCTCTAGTCTTTGGCGACACACATATTTTGATCGACGGTCTTCATCAGATTCACGTAGCATTTGGTTGTTATTAATTTTTGTATTCTTACCTTTTTTATGACTATCAGCTTACTGTTACTTTATGAAAAAGTTCAAAGAAACTTGAGATATTTAACACGAGGCCTCATTTTTTGCTGCTTTAAAGAAATTGATGGCTTCCAGGAGTTGTGCACATTACCATTAAACAATATATTTATATTAGGCCTTTTGTCAGTTCCAACTGAAACAAATTTAGAACTTTCACTGCCCGTTAGATTTTTTCACTGATTTGCTGTTATAATTTTGTGTTCCTGTTTGATCATGAATAATAGGGTCAACATCATGGCTGGACAGAAGGAGGATCGAATGATGATGACAGGATTGCACACGGTTTCTGACATTTTCTGCGTTGGTTGTGGATCCAATGTGGGGTGGAAATATGTAAGGATTGGATCTGCCTGTTTCTAGCAATTCCTACATCTCGCTATTTGCAGCTTTTCTTGACTTGATGACTATCTTCAGGTGGCCGCATATGACAAGGGCCAAAAGTACAAGGAAGGAAAATTTATTCTCGAAAGGTATATCTAAGTTTCTTCGTTCATTGAATAAGCAGTAATTGGGTATATTGCATGTCGGAAGAGATTTTCACTATTAGTTGGAGATTATTTGGGATCAATTTTGTTTTTTGTTTTTTTACATATTTTTATTTTTGTTTTTAAAAATAAATTAACATATTTTTGAAAATACTCAAAATAATTTTTAAATATTTTGAGTGTTTTTAAAAATAATTATACTTCAATCAAATAATCAAACATGTTTTTAGGCAATTGTGGCAAGGAAAATCTGGGTTCTAAACACGGCCTAGTCGAGGAGAGCATAATTTTATGTGAAAAACTCTTAAAAGGGAAAAAGAATTATAGGGCCTGATATAGTTACAAAGATGCATTATTTGTAGATATCCATTAAAAAGTTATCCACCTCTATGTAGTTAGGGTGTCTGGTAGAAATTGTCTCTCAGGTAGTCAGAATGAGGTCCTCTTGTGAGTTGATTGAGTTGGGCTTTAGTGGAGGATAATAAGTTTTAATTTCTTTTAAAAATTGGCTTTTGTTGTTCCTATGATTGTTTTGGTATTATTTGTTGGTTATTATAAAACTTTGGGCCTGTTGAAAGTAAACATTCATATGAGATTCAAAGAGTTTGGCTGATCTGGTTTGCATTTCGTTTCTCTTCATAGTTGTGGGTGTCAGTTTCTTAGTTTTAGTTTTAATGTTGTATTTAATTTTTTTTTTTAATTTCTTCCGATGTAAATTAAAGTAGTTATGTACTAAGAAATACTAAATCTACAGAACTTTTCAGGTATATAATACTTAATGGATGTGGAGTTTGCTGAAGTAATTTTTAACATCCATTAATTTCTATACATGGAATTTTGCGTTAACTGTTGAACTTGTAAAGGCTGTTGTTTCTCAAGCTTGTAAATCTCAGAACTCCACCCTGTTGGACAAGCTTTTTGATAATGTCATAAATGCATTGAGTGGGTATGTGCTGTTTTAAGCGCAGACAATGAAGCCACATGGGATGCAAGTGATGAAGCTACATGGGATTTTGTGTGATGAAGCTACATTTAGTAGTGCAAGCAGCATGACTGGTTGAGGAGTGAGCATCAAAGTTACATGTAGAGGTAAGGGTGTCAAAAATTGACTTTATACACTAGCCTGATCCGGACCTGACTCAAAATCCAAGTTCGAGTTGAACCAAATAAATTTTGGGTCGGTTTCGGGTTGTGAATCCAAACCCATTTAATTATTTTGTTTGGGTTGACCACCAAGCAGAAATTGACTCAAAATTAACCCGCCAACTCAAAATTGTCTCAAAATTGATCCGCCAACTTGAAATTTACCCTAGATATACTCAAAATTGATTCAAATTCGACCCAAATAATTATTAGGTCTTGTGTTAAATGGGTTATAGAGGTCGCGTTCAGGTTAGCGGATTGAAGGCAGGTTGTGTTTGGGTGGACTTTTTGACCCATTGAATATTTGAGTCCCAGTTTCGTATTAGGTCAATTTCGGGCAAAGTCAAGCCCGTCCTGAATTTAACACCCCTAGAGGTTCAATGACGTGGTAGCATAATTAGATGTGGTAGTGTGTTAACCCAACTACTCAAGGAGCAGACATTGAAGTTGCACAGTGATGCATGCGATGCAATTGCTTGAGGAGCAGATGCTGTAGCTACGTGAAGTTGTGTTGGCGACATTTTCAATGCGAAATAGCTTAAATGACATGATCAATTGAGGAGCGAGCATTAGTGTTACATGAAGCAGTGCATCTAACATCACTGGTTGAGTGAACAGTGGC
The DNA here is from genome assembly GCA_003013225.1 of Phalaenopsis aphrodite. Lineage (NCBI taxonomy): Eukaryota > Viridiplantae > Streptophyta > Magnoliopsida > Asparagales > Orchidaceae > Phalaenopsis > Phalaenopsis aphrodite. Next base: position 2,320,437 of record NEWO01000089.1, on the reverse strand, counting down.
GCTGCATGCAGAGGCAGGCAGGGCTTTGACTTGGAGTGATCAATAAGAATGCATGAAGCAATGTCTGCTAGAGTTCGATGGAGTAAGCTTGAGCGCATTACTTCATTTTCTAAAATTCAGGATGACATAGTCTGAAATAATGTCATCAGTCATCACCAGAGTCTTGGAGTCACACCATTGCCCAAAGGAGCTGGTGTCAAGATCAACATAGTGATATTGATGTTGTTGAAGTGACGCATTTTTCTCTCGAGAAGAAAAACGGTCTGATTAGTAACTTCTTGCTTCATTATGGAGGGCTTGAAGTTGAAGCGGCTATCATTTCAAATAATTTGGAGATTCTATTTTGTTAGTGAAAGTTTGATACTTGATCAATCGGGCATTTAGATGCATACCCCCCAATTCCTATGTATTTATATATATAACGCCTAAACTTTACTTTTTTACATTTATACAACCAAAATCTTACATATCACATAAAAAATACCACCATTTTAACTTCTAAAATGTAAAATACATATTTTCATGCACAGGTAAGGTGGTATGTATTTTAAAATTGAAATTTATGTGTTAGATATGTGAATACATAAGAATTGACTTGTATTTATAAATCTTCCTTCAAATTAATGGGAAGAACTTTACAATAGAGTCCAGCTTCCATGAACTCCTTGATACCATGGAAGCCCAAACCACCGTGAAAAGCACTATTATTATCATCAAATTCAAAAGGCATAAATGGGACTCTTGTGAACATGAAATAAACGCCAAAAACATACAAACGAAGTGACAAGGCGACACTATGACAATATTAGATAGAAGGCAACATAAAATACATAAACGGTCATCTAGGAAATGGGAACAAAGGTGGTGGTCGGAAAAGGTTGGTGGCTGCTGGAGGGTGAGGAATAACTGTGAAAAGCGCCAAATAGCAGCAAGGAAGGTGTCGATGGGGCTGATGCCAATAGAATAGCGGCTTGGAGATGTCGAACCGAAGTAGGGAAGGTGTCTGCAGGGTTGAGGGCAGCAGGGTTGTTGCTAGAATGAGTAAGGAGGGCCTAGAGAACAACAAGAAGAAGACCGGAGGGCGATGTGCGGCTGCTAGAAGAGGGGTCAGAGGGGATGCGGAAGCATAAATGTCTCGTTGTGGTCGAGCTACAGTCGGAGCATCACCCTGACCTTTGGAGACGGTCACTACCTCAGAAGAGCTACTATCGGAGCGCCTTCTCATCGTAGGGTACAACATTTGGAGGGAAAGAACGCCTTAAAGGCAACACTCAGAAATTTGCACTCATAAAAAACTGTTCTAACCTTAGCAAACATGTATAAATAAGACGAGGTTAATAGATAGATTAGGTAAGTAGAAGAATAAGCAATAAATAAAGGAGGGGTGATGGGAAAGGAAGGAACTTGAAATTACGATAGAAGTGGAAGGTGGTAGATAAGGTAGGAAATTAAAATAGGCAAGAGGGTTCCACGATTATTGTAGCAGCTACAGTATTGCATCCCAATTTTAGCTCTCACGTCAATCTGTCAGGGTTGAGGGAGTTGCGACCTTATTCATCGAAGCTTTTAAGGCATAAAAGTTTTGGTGGGGGTGGCTTGGGTAGGGGCGGATGCTAGGAAACCTGATGATAGGACTATGGTTGAGCTAGCTCTGATACCAAATAATATCGGAGAAAGCTCAAACCACCGTGAAAAACACAATTATTATTATTGAATTCAAAATGCTACAAACAAGACTCTTGTGAACATGAAATAAACGACAACAAACATACAAACGGTAAGTACAAAACAACACTGCGAAAATATAAGATAGAAAGCAACACAAAATACATAAACAAACATCTAGGAAACGGGGACAAGGGTGGTAGTCGGAAAAGGGCTAGCGATTGCTGAAGGGTGCAATGACAGCTGCAGAAAGCACCAAACAACAACAAGGTGTCTGCGGGGCTGGCGGCAACAAGATAGCGGCTTGAAGACGTTAAACAATAACAGGGAAGGTGTCCGCGGGGCTGAGGGTTGCAAGACTACTGCTGGAATGAGGAGGTAGGGCCTAGAGGGCAGCAAGAAGAAGACCAAAGAGTGATGTGCGGCTGCTGGAAGAGAGTTTGGAGGGGTTACGGAAGGATAAATGTCTCGTCAGGGTTGAGCTATAGCCGGAGCATCACCCAAAATCTTCGAGATGGTCACCACCTCGGAAAAATTACAACTTGAACGCTTTCTCGTCGTAGGGTACAACGTCCGCGTGTGTGGGGGTAGAACGCCTCAAAGGCAGCACTCAGAAATCTGCACTCATAAAAGACCACTCTAACCTTAGCAAACATATATTAATATGTAGATTAGGTAAGTAGAAGAATAAGCAATAATTAAAGGAGGGGTTATGGGAAAGGAAGAAATTTGAAATTGGGATAAAAGTGGAAGGTGGTAGATAAGGTAGGAAATCAAAATAGGCAAGATGGTCCCGCGGTTATTGTATCTGCTATAGTATTACATCCCAATTTTAGCTCTTGCGTCAATCTATTGGGGTTTAGGGAGCTGCGACCTTAATCATCGACGCTTTTAGGACAAAAATTTTAGTGGGGGTGGCTTGGATAGGGGTGGATGCTAAGAAACCCGATGATAGGATTAGAGTTAAATTAGCTCTGATACCAAATGATACCAGAGGAAGCCTAAACTACCATGAAAAACACAATTATTATTACTGAATTCAAAAGGGTACAAACGAGATTCTTGTGAACTGAAATAAAAGACAACAATCATACAAACAAAAATAACAAGACGATATTGCGAAAATATAAGATAGAAAGCAACACAAAATACATAAACAACCATCTAGAAAATAGGGATAAGGGTTGTGGTTGGAAAAGGGCTAGCGACTATTGGAGGGTGCAATGACAGCGTCAGAAAGCGCCAAACATCAGCGAGGAAGGTGTCTGCGGAGCTGGTGACAACAAGACAACGGCTTGGAGACGTCAAACCGTAGCAGGGAAGGTATCGACGGAACTGAGGGTAGTAGGACTACTGTTGGAATGAGGAGGGAGGGCTTAGAGGGCATCAGGATGAACACTAGAGGGCGCTGTGCGACTACTTGAAGAGAAGCCAAAGAGGCTGCAGAAGGATAAATGTCTCATCGGGGTCGAGCTACAGCCGAAGCACCACCTAGAGCTTTGGAGACGACCACCATCTTGTACGAGTTACAGTCAGAGCACTCTCCCGTCGTCAGGTACAACCTCCGGAGAGGAAGAACTCCTTGAACATAACACTCATCAAAAACCGCCCTAACATTAGCAAACAACATGTATAAATAAGAGGGGGGTAGTAGATAGATTAGGTAAGTAGAATAATAGACAATAAATAAATGAGGGATGATGGGAAAAGAAGAAATTTGAAATTGTGATAGAAGTGGAAGGTGGTAGATAAGGTAAGAGAATCAAAATAGGCAAGAGGGACCTATGTTTACTGTAGCAGCTACAGATGCATCCGCGGTACTATAGCAGCTACACTTCTGTGTCCCAATTTTAGCTCCTACGTGGTCGCTAGTGAGAGTGGCACATTCTGCCACATATTTCATCCCAGAATTAAGTTCTCCTCACATACTTGTTACTCAATCACCACACACTGAGCACGAGAAATGCAAGGGGAAGATTTCAAATGTAAGGGCTCAAAAGTTTTACTTTGGGAACCCACCTTTATATGCAGGTTTCACTCGGAATGTGTCAAAAGAGTATGGTTATCTATTCTACCAGAATGTAATGTGGAATGACAACATCGACATGATGGACCTACCAAGAGGCTTAATGTCGTACCATGAGGATTCAGGAGCTTCGACGAATGACGTCAGAATGACATTGGAGTTTTCCTCCATAAGCTGAACCAGCTTGGCCCAAACCGGTTCAGTTGAGAGAGGGGGCTGAACCGGCCCCCATCCCCCTTCTTTTCTATAGGCGGGAATTTTCTTATTTTCATTTTTCGTCCATCCCTCTTCTATTTATGTGTTTTATGCCTTACGGTTTAATTTATGTTATTTTTTTTATTTCAATTTGTGAGGACAGCCACTGGAATCATGTTTTCCCTTCAAGGGCTGTATTTGATGGTTAGGGTATTGTTCTGGCTGTATCCCTTTCCTCGGTGGTGATTGTATCTTTCTTCTTTTGCTCGCATCCTCCCTCTCGTTTTGGCCTCTGCTCCCTGCATCCCTTCAAGCCAGCCCGTACTACTCTCTATTCCTGCCTATCCTACAACTATTGTTCCTTTTTTTGCCCGCTTAACTGGCCCATCCTCTCCTTTGCTGCTGTGCTTTCGGTGACTCTGTCACTGCCCCCGTATTTCCTCTCCAGACCTTTACTGCCAGCCTTATTTACCCCCTTCACACCCCACCTGTATCGTGATTCCTTCCTGCCCTTCAACCTACCCCCTTCCTGCTACAACCACACCACCAATCAGAGCATCCCACCAACAGCCTACCAGCCAACTCATCCGTGGGCCAGCGCCACCCTCCCTGTTTCCGTCGTCCTAAGTTTCATTTTATGTTGTGTTGTTATTTTCCGTTTGTGACATATTGTAACCCTAATTCAGTATTAATAAAAGTTTGCTCTGCGTTTTCCGTTGAATTTCCTAGTAGTTCCGGTATCACTCTTGTTTGGTCACTGGTTCAGTTGATTCAAATCAAATAACATGCATGGATCAATTTCTTTAGAGCTGCTTTGAGATTTTTACTTTATTAAATTGATGATGATACTGAAGCTTAAGAAGGCATTTGATTTTCATTATTTTTCATCATATGAATCCTGAACAGGTTTAAGGTGTCTGGTCCTGATGGAAGCCATTATTGGGCCAACCATGAATCTCATGTTGGTGGAAGTGATGCAGAGGACGCGTGATTTATGCGTCGCGAATCGATCGAGTAAAATTGTATATTCTTTCCTTTATGTGTGACCATTCAATTTGGATTCTGGAATTTGGGGATTTGTTTCTTATGTATAAGCCTGAAAGCTTAAGAATGCCAAACTCATCTGTTTTATAACGTGCTCTTTCCCAGCTGGTTACAAGCTTTCTTGCACTGCCTCAATCAATTGTTTCTATTTTCTACATTCTGGCATGCGTTTGTAAGCCTTCTTAGAGATTGCATAGGTGTCTTTCGTGGTTCTATATCATGTGTCTATGGCTGCTAACTACCCGATTTCGAGCCAGGCTCAAATGAATTGAGTTCAGATTGAAATTGCCTTATGGCTCGCTATGTTCTATTCAAGCCAGTTCGGCTCAAAATTGTATCGAGCTTGATCCAACTTTAAATCAAAACGAGCTGGCTCAATTTTTAGTTATGTGGATCCGTTCTAGATCGTAATCGGTTCAATTCAGCTCGAAATCAAAACATGATGGCTCAAATTGAGCTATTTTGATCCGTTCTAGCTTGAAATCAACTTGTACCTTGTTATATTTGATTTGTTTAGCATTACACATAATTTTTCTAAATAAAAAGTACTTCGAGCCGATATTAAGCTAGTTCAAGCTGATCGTCGGTGTATGGCTCGAATTCGGCTCGAAAAAATAAATTCAATCCAAAGTTTTGGCTTTTTGCTCGACTTTTAAAATTTGAATCAATTTTTGTAATTAACGATCTTCAAGCAAAATTCAGAGCTCTTTCAAGCTTGATAATAATAATAATAATAACTTATTATAATGATTAGTTCATTTAGTTATATTAAATCAATATTGTATTGTTAATTTGGAGAGAGATATAGATAATAAATTTATTAAAAAATAAAATTTTATTCAAGTTCATGTTAATAAGCATATTTAAAGTATAGTTGTTAAATGAATAATATCAAATGATTAAATTGATTTTATTATATGCTTCACTACAAGGGAACATTGCATCCATAACCCTTCTCTTCTCATAAATTGCAAATATTGAAAGCTGAAATTTAAAAATTGCTTAAAAACTCTTATTAGTAAAAGATTTGCAGGGCATAGTGTATGAATTTGAGAGATCAACAATACATTTATGAATTCCCAAGGATTCAACCACACCCTTAATAAACACAAATATATAAAAAGCTTTGCTCATTTCTTTGTCATGCTTGATTTTAAAGATAGTAAGACCCCATTCTTTATGATGAAATATTTCATGGATAGTAGCTTTAATACAAGGGACTTTTTTTTTAATTTAATTTAATTAAAATTATGTTGAATTTAAAGACTACGATCGTTTCGTAGATATTTCTATTAAAGATTGATTCATGTGAAAATAGATTGCTTTTATATATCTTTCAATGATTGCCCAAGGAGATGTAAGATGATAATCATCTTCTGTAATTTCTATGATTAATTCATTAACAATTTTAGTGCAAATATTTTGTTCTAATTTAATAATTTATTCAAGGGATTTTTGTTTTAAAGTTTTTGTCTTTGCTTGTTGGATTTGTTACGAGGAACATTCTTTGATTTTTGGTTTTGGATCTACAAAGATCAACAACAACAACAAAGCCTTAATTAGATCTACATAGATAAGTTGTAAAATTGATTGTGGAGTATTATTTTATGTTCTATGACTTTCACATTGAAATATTTATTTAGATTTTTTTTTTACTTTGTACTAAAGAAAACTCTCAAGAACAATGATGTTGAACTCCACGACCAAATCTCCATCTAGACTCCAGACATAATGTTTTCTCACCTTAGAAGGATAAATTCTATAACATTATAATCTATATGTAATAAAAATTTAGATTTTAAAAGAGTCTCTTTGAAATTTAGTAATTGATCTTACCATTCCAAACATTTCTTTCTTAATAGCTTTTTACTTCAATGTCTTTAATAGGGGCTTGAATCTGAATGGCCACAGGAATCGAAAAAATTATTGCATGCGGACACCGCGTGCAAAGATGCATGCGGTGTCCGATCTACAACATAGATCACGGTGATCTACGGTGAAAATGTATTTCGGTGAGCCCCACTTTAATTTTTTTTATTTTTTCTTTTAAAAAATAAAAAACTGAAATACATCCTCACCATAGATCACCGTGATATACGATGTAGATCGTACACCACATGTATCTCTACATACAGTGTCCGTATGCAATAATTTTTCTAGGAAGCCACCTCAAGTCAATACTTGAATGTCACTTTTAGCAAAAGATGTTTAATTGCAACATGAAATTAAAGCATCAAATTGTTCAATGATTTTCACCTTCAGAATAATGATTTTCAAAACACTTTTTTTTTTCTAAATAAATTTCAACAATTCTTTCACCATTAAGCATAACAAAATGAACCAACAAAGCCTTGGGCCGTTTGGGATCATTTTAATTTTAATTTTTAATTTTATTTTATTTATATTTTAATTTAAAATAAAATATGTTTGATATATTTGATTAAACTATGATTGAATTTGAAAATATTCAAAATCTTTAAATATTATTATGAGTGTGGTCAAAAACATATTAATTTCTTTTAAAAATAAAATTTAAAAATATGTAAAAAATATATCAAATAAATATCTATTTTAAAATAAAAATTAAGAAAATCAAAATTGATCCCAATCAATCCCTTAAGTAGAAAAAATATTACATCCAGAGTCCAGATGCAGCTACATCCGAACAACATTCACGATAAAACAGACGAGCAGAGAAAAAAAATCCGTTGTATCGTGTTCGTTGCCTGGACGTAGCTTTGCATCTAGACTCTGGACGCAATATTTTTTTCATTAAAATAGCTTCTTATACTTCGAGAGATTAGAAAGACAGATTGCAACTAATTTAATAAATAGAAAAAAATCATAAATATGTAATTCCAGACTCATTTTTTTCCAAACAAAAAATTAACATAGAAACAGAATTACAAAGAGAATTAAATGTCTCCTAAACTTTCAATATATGCAAAAAACATATTTGCATATCCCATCCATCAAACAGCTATTCACTGGTGCAGAGAGTAATTATATGTTATATCCCAGGTTTATTTGAAGATTTTGAGGGTCAAAATGTTAACTCCAAATATAACTAATTATGATGTACAATAATAAGCATGATAGTCAAGAGCAGTTCATATTAAGAGGAGAATATGCATATAAATTGCAGGCGTACCTTTGATGATTGATTGATCTATCCAAGGGAGTAAATTAAACGGCCGGAGAGATCATTGCCCACAACTCTCACGAACCTTTCCAGTTGCAGCTCCAACTCTTTGATGAATCTCTTGTCAATGGCTCCATAAACCTGTCGAAAATTCTACATGCAAAATAAGATAAAATAAATTATTTGAGCATTAAAGGTTTGGGCTCCTAACAAAAGCCAATTTAACTTGTGTGATGTTTTTTTGTTGATGAAACAGTTATTGTCTAATTTATTTGTTTATTTTTGTATGAGATGTTATTTTTATTTTTATTAGTTCGCATAAATAAAATGGAGATTTATCTCTCATTATTAGGGGCGGATCTAGGTTATGTCCAATATAGGGCAATTGTCCCGCATGAAATTTGCAATTTTTAAATATAAATAATAAAATTTTAAATATATTTTTTAAGGTAGTTTAGAAAATTTAGTAATTTTGCCCCATCTCGTTATTTTTTTTTTTTTTTTTTGCACAATTGTTAAAATAGGGAATATAGAAGTCTAGGGGTTATTTCTAAAAGAGATTGTAAGGTTCTATAGAAGCCCAACTCATGAAATCCATCGTGGCTTCCTAGTGATTTTTTATAACCATAAAAGACTTTTTTTTTTTAATCACAAAATACAATTTTTATATGCTGAAATCCATCGTTTGTTTCTGAATGAGAAACAAATTGAGCGACGGTTCCGCAAGTCAATGATCCAGGATCACTCCAATTCGGTCGTGGCTTCCCAGGTAGCTCCAATCACGATTGTCCGGTAGTTAGTCCCGTCTTTCCAACTAGCTTGGGATCATGACTATTGCGCGAGGGAAGAGTTGAAATAGGAGAAAGAAGGGAGTTACAAAACAAGAACATAAGAAAGTTGGGACAATACAACTGATCCCTACTCAAAACATCCCTGAATCATCCAACTCCATTAACAGTCAAATGGAGCATTTGATCAAACTAATTGGATCTAGTTAATTCTCTTTTGGCCCGTCTACCTCCCATGTTCGTCAAGGTAAGTTTCTGATGGCACTCACTATTTTGCTTCCAAATATATGATCGGATATTCTCAAGCTTTCTCGACATATTCTCCGTGCTTTGAGAGAGATACTGTTAAAATTGTTGGTGAATCTTGTAGTTCCATTGTGGGTAAATGGTCAGTTGTTCTAACAGAATAAATTTAGAATCTTTGTTTCATGTGTCTTCATTAAAGTGTAACATCATGTCAATCAGTAAGTTGACATATGGCGTGATTGCTTTGCTCATTTTTTCCTGATGTTTGCGTCTTTCAAGATCGTTGTTTGGGGAGGGTGATTGGAACAGCTAAAGAGTAGTCGCCCTCTTTTTTTTTTCAAGGAAAAAGCAAGTTTGACAATGTCACTTCATCCAGTAGTTGAAGCCTTTCCCAGTCCATTGAATGTCATATTGTACTATTATACTGTCCTTTGGGCACCCCAGTTTTCAATATTTAAAACAGTTGTATCTTTTGATGTTTACTAATAAAAATCTATCTCGTTTCAAATGTGAGGTTTGTCAATTAGCTAAACATCATCGAGTTTCACATCTAACACACTCTTACACTCCGTTTGCACCTGAGACCCTCTCGAACGTCTGGCTACACCAATAAACGGTGGTTCATTACCTCCTTGATGATCATGCTCGAATGACACGAGTCAACATCTTTAAAAATAAATCTGAAGTTGTTGTCACATTGAAAAATTTTCATTCCTTCATTTTGACCCAATTCAAAGCATCAATTTAAGTCATTCGGACTGACAACAACCGTGGATTTTTTAATTCTATATTAGAGGATTTTTTATTAAGGTCATTCACCATCACAGCCACGTACGGATACTCTTCAACAAAATGAGGTAGCAGCCAAAAAAAAAAACTGACACCTTCTCGAAGTTGTCTGTTCTATTATGTTTCAATTGAATGTCCCTAAACGGTTTTGGAATAACGTCACACACACCAACACATCTCATCAATAGAGTCCCCAAAAAAATCACAAATTACGAACCATGTTAGCAGCCTTGAGATCTTGTTTTCCTACCAATTAGTTCTTCTCCACTTTAGACCACAAAATATTTGGGTGCACAACATTTGTTCGAAACACTACCCCAACTCCATAGTAAACTTGATCCCCGGTCAATCAAGTGTATCTTTCTCGGATATTTTGCCACTCAAAAGAGCTATCGGTGTCTCGATCCTATCACAAATAAACTCTATGTGAGTATATGTGTCTTCTTTGAAAGTGTTCCCTACTTTCCCAACACTACCTCAAGTGAGATGAAGCTAAATTTTTTGGACACTACTCCTTTTCTAGTTCTGTTGGATATGCCACCAACTCCTTCAGTCATTGTTCTCGAGGAACTATCTGTCCCACCGGATCCACCATCTATCAGACCAACATCTCCTCCCACTCTTCGTGTATATATCGGGTGCATCAAACCCTCAGATGAGACCCGTCCAAATACCCCTACTCTTGAGCCCGCTGCCTCTTTACAGAACATGGAATAAGCCCCGTTTGACATCCCTGGCACAACATTTGCGGAAATTACTCTTGCTCTGAATAAGGAGAAAAGTTCTACCATTGAAGTACGCAATCAGGCTTGCTCTCTTTATTCCATAGTAAAATATGTCTCATTCCACAACTTGTCGCCAACCTACAAAACATTTGTCATTTCTTTGACGGACATCATCTTCCATCTATTTTATTGAAGGAGCATTGGACTCTTCCTGGAAGGCTACAGTAATTAATGAGATGAATGCCCTTAGGCGAAATCATAAGTGTGATGTTGTTGATCTTCCTTGGAAATAGAAAGTAGTTGGTTGTCGGTGAATCTTCAACATCAAATTTAACTCCGATTGAATGAACGCAATAAAGCATGCTATTAACAAACTTCTGTTGCAATGAGGAGACATTTGCTCCAGTTGCAAAACTGAATACCATTCGGGTCCTGTTATCCCTTGCAATGAATTTGTATTGACCTTACTCCAACTGGATGTCAAAAATGCCCTCCTTAATCGCGATCTTATAGAGGCGTACGTGTCTCTACCTCCAGGCTTTAACTCTACTTCTTTCCAGAAAGAAGGGTGTCGACTGCGAAAGTTCCTCTATGGACTGAAGCAATCCCTCGGGCCTAGTTTGACAAGTTCACGCAGATAGTAGCGGGTCATGGGTTTTCTCAGGCTGAATTATGTTTTCCTCTCTTCTTTCGGCATTCCTCTAGTGGCCAAATTGTCATCCTTATCGCCTATGTAGACGATATTGTGCTCACAGATAATGATATGCCAGCATTGGAATTTGTTAAAGGCCTCCTCGTCAAATCCTTTGAAATGAAGGACTTGGGGTGTCTCTGATACTTCTTAGGCAGCATTTATCTTTCCCAATGCAAATATGTGATGGACCTATTAACAGAATCCAACCTTCTACATTGCAAACCAATGGTTGTTCCAATAGACCCAATCAGAAATTGGTTGATATTCCCAATGTTGTTCCTGTAAATAAGATACACTACCAGCGCCTTATGGGTAAACTCATTTATCTCACCCACTTCAATATTTGACACACGATAAGTATTGTAAATTTGTTCATACATGACCCCTATGAACACCATCTCGCACCTGTTCACTGGATCCTCCACTACTTAAAAGGTACACCAGGTTCAGGTTTGTTATTCTCACACCACTCTTATCGTTCTATTGCAGTTTATACTAATGTTGATTAGTTCAAGTCCGTCAATGATAGGCGATCTACCTCAAGGTATTGCTTATTCATGTGGAAAAATCTTGTCACCTGGAAAAGTACAAAATAGTCGATGGCTGCCCGAGTTTTGTTACATGCCATTGGGAATCTATGAAACACTCTGGCTACGCATCATGTTCCGCAAATTACATATGTCGATCTTTGCTCCTCTAAAACTGTTCTTTGATAATAAAGTCGCAATTAATATTTCTCATAATTTGGTTCAGCATGACCGCACCAAGCATGTAGAAATTGACTGTCACTTTATCAAGGAGAAGCTCAATTTCGGGGAGATTTGTGTTCCATTAGTCTCATCCAGTTGTCAAATTGCAGATATCCTCAGAAAGAACCTTCCTTGGCCATTGTTTGTCGACTTCAAATCCAAATTGAACATGATTGACCTCTATACTTCAACTTGAAGGGAAGTATTAGAAGATATTAGAAGATTTTTCTATTTATTATGTTGTATTTCCTGTTATTTCTTTCTATATGTATTTCTTAGTTTATGTCTTTCTTGTTTATCTTTTGGGTGTTATTAGGAAAAATTTGGGTATTATATATTTCATTTCATATACCCTTGTATTATGTATGTATAGGCCTTTTAATGCTCACTAAGATTATTCTGCTCTATTCTCAAATCTAATAGGTTACATAACAAATTTAACATCTTTTTTCAAATCTTTGGTTAAATAACATATTTATATTTTAAAATGATCAACATTTATACGCGCACTAATGCGAATCACAATCTTGGTGTAACCTCACTTATGCTAACAACATTAGGAGAGTGCAATAAGGGAGACTGAAAGTGGCAAAAGTTGGAACTATAAAATAATAGATGAAAATAATGAAAAACAAATCTGTGGAAATAAGAGATGAATAATAGTAAAGTAGCTTAGACTAATAAATAAATACATAATATATTGTTATTAAATAAGTTATATTTAACTAATTTTAATTATATAATATACTTGTTATCATTGAGCTTAAATCCTTTAACAATTTAATTGCTCAACAATAAACAAATTTATTTATCATGTAAATAAATGAATTAGAATGTGTTAAGTTTGATTTATTTGTTATATTTTTTTATAAAAGACTGCATTTTGGTGGGATTTGATATTATTTGTGACACAATTCATCAGTTGAAAGGTAAACTAGCTTGAGTCTCTATTTGTGATTATCGCAATATTTCAACTACAAAGATTATATGTCTTATAGAGGTTCCTACTAAATCTAGGCATGTTGCATTTTTAGTCATTCACAAAATACATCCCTGATATGCATAAAAATATTAAAAAAAAAATAGCCACTAACTATGATGAATTGATAATTAAAAGCAATTTATTGATATCAATGTGAGACGTGAAGTTTTGTCCATGAATAAAATAATGGCGCATTTGGATTCAAAAAATCTTCCTTTAAAAATCATTGGCAAATTAAATGCAAGAAAGGCATGACTATAAATTTTGGAAAGCATCAGATCTGACACATATCCTTCGTAGCCATGTTTCTCAAAGCTTTCTCATGCCAAATCTTTCTCCATCCATTCCAAGGGATGTAATCTTTCCTAAGCTTAAGAGGCCTAAAAGTTAAATCATTTACAAGCACTTAGTATAGTTTGACAATCAATCAAGGAGTTTTTGTAAGATTACCATATTGTTTATTTCGTTTTTTCCTATTATGATATTTTCTAAAATCAAATAGTTCAAAATCTATTGTTCTATAACTTATGTAATATATTATTTTATTCAAGAAAATATCTAACCAACATGTGAGGTAAGGATATGAGGCCCAAAATGAATTTTCAAGAAATGCATACGAATTTTGAGAGAAGTGTACATTTAACAATCATATATAATCAAATATGAGATGCTGAAAGCAATTGGCATTTTAGAAAGTGTTTGGCATGTGTATGACACATATGCACATACTTTAATGTTGGTGAGGTTAAGAAAAATCTAATAACACGTGTAATTCAATTAAAATATTAATATCCTCATGTTCATAAACAAAATATTACCAACAATTAAAAATTAGCCACCTAGGCACATACCTTGAATCTGAGCCGTGAACCTTGCAAGTCAATTAAAATATTACCAACATTAAACGACATTAACTCGTTCCGCAAAGGTTCACCACTATCTTTTGCTTCTGATTTAATATCCTCACGTTCATTTAGAATGCCTGCTTCGCTTTTTTCATCACGAGAAGTTCTATTCGATCCATTGTAATCAGGATAAGATGATGTGTCATTAGAAGATGATTGATGATGTTGGGTTTTAAAATCTGATAGGACAACATATAACTTTTTGTCAAGCAGTGGTCTAGCAATATCAAATGGTACCCACCTGAAAATCCAACACATAGCGAGTAACAAACATGGGACCGTGGCATCAAAGAACATTTGTATTTGAAAGAGATACACATGTTCGTTGCTTTGAAAAAAAGAAAGATTTAGGGTGCATTTGGGGCAGCAGTGCAGTGCTACACCACAGTTTTTTTTTATTTGACAAAACTATGTTTGGTCCAAGTTCCCAAAAAAACTGCAGCTGGAGGCTACGTTTTCCCACCAAATCTGACTACCTACGGTGACTGCTAGAAAGCTGTGGTTTGACTTTTTCAAAAATAAAATAAAGAAAAAAATTATAATTGTCACCACAATTTTTTGACCAACAGTGTCTTCTTTAGCAGCTTCGAAGAAACAGCTGCAGCTGCCCCAAACACACACTTATAGTAAAAATAGCCCAGGGAAGCTAAATTTTATACTTCAATTATTCATAGCTAAGTGGCATATTATGTCCTATTACATCATGAGTCGGAATTCTACTCCTTGCCATTACAGAGGAAGTTCTCAATTCAAAACTAAGGGGCATAATATGTCCTATTACATGATGAGTCTGAATTCCAGTAGTTTCCCTTACAAAGAAAGTTCTCAAATTGTTAACGTATTGGCATTTTTTCTGCAACTTCAGCTCCTAAATATAGCAATTTAACTGACAAATGCCAATATTCCTAGCTTTTTCATAGCATCAATTTCATTTCACTTTCTAAGTTGCATAAAGAGAAGATTGAGCAAGTTAAACTATCCGATGACATAAAAGGCAAGAACTTACTCATGACGAAGGGGACATAGAAGCTCGGATGGGTGATATGCTGCTTTGTATCTCATTTTGTTGCAGGAATGGATATAATAACCGAGATAATAGTACTGGAGGCTTGGGTGGTGAGCATGTGAATTTTTTACCCAATTTATTTCTTGTAAAGCTGAGTATTTTCCGAGTGATAGGAAGGCAAGATCAGGGTCCCAGAATAAATACTTGCTAGATAAGCATCTTGGAAGGATATCAACCACTCCAACAGCAACAAGTTTCCCATCAATAACATATTGCTGATGAAAAGAACCAAAACCACAAGGTGGAACACTCTTTGTACTCTTTGTACCACTAGGAGGAACAAAAATTATAGGCGTGTCCACCAGAAATCTACGGTAAGAACTTTCTGTTACTTTATCTGGTAAATCTCCATGGACTTTGATTTGATACCTTTTGTACAAGGCAAATTCAACAGGATCAAAACTTGATCTTTTCATTCTTATCTCCAATTTCTTTTTTTTTAATGGAATATTTGCACTGCTTTCAGTTGAGCAACTTTCTTTATCCTTACCTCTTACCCCTCCAAAAGTTTGTGTACACGCCACTGTATTTGAAACCAAATCTGAATATTCAGAATGTTCCGTAGAAGAACAAAAATTAAGATGGCCATTGCAAGCTTTTACTAATAGACCAAAAGGTGTATCATCCAATTTTATGGAAGATGATAGCATTTCAGCAATTATGTTGGGTGTGACATCCAATGATCCTCCATTCTGAATTGGATTATTCAACTGAGAAGGAGAATTTTTTCCTTGTGCGGATTGTGGCCGTTTTAATGATGCAGCAATCTGAAATGGGATGTTGCTCGTGTACAACAAGTCTTCCGTTAGTTTCCTTTTAGCTTGAATTTTTACCTTTTTGACAACTGCCGTTGGAAACTTAATAGAAGGAAAATCACCTTTATCAATGCAAGCACTAATGGCATTGTTGACCAAATTTGCCAAAACTTGCAAGAACTCGTCTTCATTGAACTTCTTTTCAATTTTACCAGATAAAGATTTTCCTGAAGATATTCCTGAGCTAGTAATTGCTAATGATTCATTGTTACATGAGTTAATGTTGCACTCTGTGAAGCCCACCTCTTGAAACTGGTGTAGTTTCCTCGGGTTTAATGTACCTTCTACAAACCTATCCACCAGTATGTAACAGCATTGTAGCCAATATGGTATAAAGATAAATGCAGGCATACGCAATGATCAGGATTGAAGTAGTGCAAAGGAAGTGAACCAAAAAATGGCTTAAAAAGATATACCTTTGCATTTTCTTCTGCACACGAACTTGTTCCCTTGAAGGAACAAAATCACATACATTCAAACGAATGGTATAAGGAGGACAACAAGTACTTTCCATCTCAGGTTTGTAGAGAAAACAGCCAGATCTCCTCCAGCCCCGATCAAGAAGATCTGAAATTCATTCATAATTCATATATCATTGGACGGAGGAACAACATTGTAATGAACCATGCCCGACACTAACGAGATTCAGATTTAAATAAATAAGCAGCTGAGTTCCTATAACTAGAGTATTTTTTCATGCTTGCATGAAACTAAAAAGAAATTTTCAGCACTTCTAAGACTATTTAAATGCTTTGGTCATGATATTTGAACAATTACTTAACCTTGGGAACTATTATAATTGGATCCAATCCTAATTATATTAGAAAGGATTAAGTCTTGCATGATATAATTTATCATGTCTTGACAAGCAAACATAAGCATGTGGACAAATAGAGACAAATAAAGACCAACATATAATGGCGAATTGTTACAGTGCAGAGAAAAATTAAAATTATATTACCACGGACATTAGGTGATAGTGTGAAATAAGTGAGCTTTAGAGAGAAAAAACATCCCCAGCTACATTGTAAAAGCTAATAAAATTGAAGACAACTAAAAGGAATAAGAGAAAAATCAGATAGCCTTTCTCAGAGCATCTTTGAAAAATGATAGAGAATATAGAAATGCAATTATTTGTCTCCTCAAGGCCTAATCAATGAGTTTGCGGCCAATAGTAACTTAAAAAAATAGAGGCAATTGCTATTTTCCCGAGCTTAACTAGTGAGCTAGGTGGCATAAAATAGAACTTGTTGCTTCATTAAGTCACTTCTGCAATCACAATGACCGATCATCATAAATCGATTGTCCGCAGTTCATGATTAATAAAGAAACTAGATGAGTAAGATAGAGTATAAGAGATGAGGAATGGCAATGAGTCACACAGGAGTGGTTTGGTCTTTGTTAACCTACATACACTATCCAGAGATGGAGCATGTTTCGATATTTGGAGAATGAATTACAGAAGCAATAAACATTGTGAACCCAAGAATCGATGCTTAGTTCTCCTTCATTCTCACCACTTTAGGTTGCCTTGAAATGGTACTAAAAATGATCTTTTAACCATGTGCTCTTTGATGGTCAAATATTTCCAGTGTCATTGGTTGAGAGTGATGAACGTTTGCACCTTTATGATGACAATTACTTGATAAATATCTTGAGGGTTCTTTCCAAGTCAACTTGCAGTTCATACCAAGCTGTTCACGATGCTAGGAAGATTGAATGTATTGGATTTCAAAATGTAGAAACTGGGAGAAATGAAAAGGAGAAATGATTGAAGAAGATTCAGCACAACAGTTTTGCTGAGTAGGTACACTCAAACAGATCAAATGTGTGGCTTCTCAAAGGTGGTTATTTAAAATTATTCGGCTGTTATACATTCAATATCTAAAATCCTCAATTTAAGCTTTTAAAGTAAGACACATGTACGGCTCTCCTGTGTTCAAGAAGCATGGGAAGAAGAATCACCATGATTAGTTCCCCCGCATTTAAAATTCGATTTACACGTGAATAAAGTTACAAAAGTTATCTAACTCTTCATCTTTCCCGTCTATTATCTTATTTCTATGTAATTCAACCCTTTTCCTTGTAACTTAAAAAAATATTTCAAATAATAGAATTTTGCTAAAATTTGCATTACATTGAAAGAAACAAAAAATCAGAAAACTAATCCAACATTATCATTCAGCAATGCAATTGATGAGATTATGGATGAAGTTGCGGCTTTTATGCCAAATAGGTACGTGTGTGGCTCTGGTAATAATGGATATTACACCCTGTACGATAGATTACACTGCAGACTTAATTATAAAAACTTATATCACAAAAGCATCTCTAGCTGTACATCTACCTGCCTCTCTGATGGTGAGTTTATAGAAATGGGAAATTTTAGGAAATTTATCGGTGAAGATAGAAGGAATCAAGTATATGAAGAAACCTAATACATGAGGGAAGAGATTAATTGTCCTGACAAGGAGATGAGGAACGAGTGAGAAACTGTACAAGGTCAAGCACTATTCCTAACCTTTAATTTTGCTTTATGTTTTAAAGTAACTTTTTCATCTTCAAGAATTTTACTTGAAGAAATGTAGATGTAGATTAACATTTTGAATATTGATTTTACTTGAAGTTATGTTAGTAGTTTCTTTAATTTTTAGAATTTTTAGTTTTAAGTTTAAAATTTTTAAGCATACCTTTGATTGTTCCTTAAGAAGAGGTTATGTTTTCTATGATTGTTTTGGTCTGATGATGGGCTTGGATCAATTATTTATTGGTTTTTCCATCCTACGACTTCAATCAGTTCACATATGATTACGAGAATCTTAAACTCTGACTAATTCACTTTTCTTATTGTTACGAGTTTTTAGGCTTTGTGACTTTTGCTCCCTACAAATACATTGGTTAAAAATGTTTATAAAGAGCGGCTCCATGCAACTTTATTTTGTACACGGCTTATCTGATAACAATCTCAAAAATGTGACAATAGGTGATATTTTAGGATTTTGCACTTGCTTCATATGGTACCATCGATTTCATGATATCATAATTAATTTGTTTGTTGATATATAATTATAATTTGGAGTGATTGTGAATATAAGTTTTGGTACATATTAAAACAAGAGGTAGATCGAATGATAATGAACATTAAAGTTTCTATTTTATTTTATGTTTAAGCGTTGGATATGAACAAACCTTTTTCCATGGTACAACTGGTAACTAATTTATGGAGGAAGCTATCTCCTTATATTGGTAGATTGCCAGTTCGAAAACTTCTTTCTTTAAGCCTATTCGATTTTATATTATTAATGCTCGGTGTGCTTAGGTCATTGCATTTGAATAAAACTCATAGTCTAGGTTTTTTAAGTGTTGTAATTTCTAGTTGACATGTGATTTTTATTTCTATGTAGATTTCAACCAGGTGCTTATTAAGTTAACATTTGAGTATATTATATGTGTTTTGACATTTTCATCAAAAGAAATGAACATGGTTATGTATGATAAGCTAAAGTATCTCGGATCAATTAAACAAAAGAATGAGCATGTATATTCTAGAGTTAAGTTTGGGTGATTAAAATAGAAAATTGCATTGAGTGTTCATGTAGACGAGAATAAATTCATAAGGAGAAGTTTGGGTGGTTAAAATAGAGAATTGTTTCTATAGTATTATGCGATAAAATGATATCATGGAGGGTTAAAACTCGAATTTAATAAAACCTCAATTTAGGTTGATGATGTTGTATGGATATGAGCATAGCCATAAAAGCCACAATGATATCTAAGTTGATGTGATAAAAATGAGAATATTAATATGAATGTATAGCAAAACTAGGAATGATAAATAAAGGGAATACTGAATTAATGGTTGAAAGTAACATATATTGAAGAAAAGGTAATTAAAAATAAACTCAGGTTGCTTGGATAAATAAACAAAGAATAAAAAGTAAATACACTAAAGAATTATACAAAAACACACCCATTAAATAGGTAGATAAAATTTGTCTGAAAGGAATATGATGTAAAAGGTGTAAACTTGAGGCAATGGTTGGAAGTAGTTCAAAATAATTTGTGAAAAATATGTTCAATGCCAACACTCGCAGAAATGAATAAAAATAAAAATTCATAAGCCAGCCCTAAATAGTATTGATAAAATAATGATGATCACGATGAAATAAAATCCATATTGTATATAATCTAGATTTTATCAATCTTGATAGTGGAAATTAAAATGAAAAATAATGTTCTTAATCATTGTTGATTGTCCTAAATGGCAGTTTATTTGTTAAATAGCTTTAGACCAAACATACCATATTCTTTAGACCAAACATACCATATTTCACAAATTGGTTCTATTTAAATTACATTGCTTTATAAGTGAACCAAAATAGTCCTTAAATGTATCTCTTCGCACATGTAAACTGAATGTCCAACCTATTATTTAAAATTGCATAATGTGAGGAATGTTTTTTACACAAAATCGCAATGAGACTTACATGTCATTGTCCGAAAGCGAGGTGTATGCCTCACCCAGGCTGAGGCGTGCCTTGAATTTTTTAGGCTATTCACAATTTTATTAAACCAAATTAAAATTAATATCAATATACCTCACATATTAACCCTCACATCTTACACATTAAATAAAAATAAAACAAAAAATATACATATAAATTAAAATAAATATAAAAGAAAAAAAATGATAGAAAAATAAATAAATAAAATCCTATAAATTTATATTTAATTAATTTTTTTATTGATCATTATTCATTAAAAATAGAAGATAATTGAGATTAAAGATGATGAGGAATAGGATAATATGGATACGACTAAGGATAATACACGAGATAAACAATTTATTTTGTCAATAATTCTAATAAAAATTAATTAGGTGATAAAATAATTGGGACTTTTAAATTTTAAAATTCAAATATTGATGGCATGTTATATTTTTGTTTAAGTGGATGGCGGTATGAGTGAAAAGAAACATTAATGTTGAACTTAGTATTGAATTTGTGAATAGAGCAGCTTGAATTTTATTGATAGAACGGGGGCATATATACCCAATTACAAAACTCACAAGAAAAGTAATAAAAACATAACAAAAAGAAATAGGAAAGGAAATAAAAACACAATATAAAGAAATAGGAAAGGAATAATGCATGAATTAATATAAATCTCTGCATTTAATACAAATATTTGCATAATTCTAATACTCCCTCTCAAGTTGAAGCATAGATTTCAGTCATGTTCAACTTGGATTTAAAGTCATCAAATAGTTGCTGAGCAGGATTTTTAGTGAGGATACATGCTAGCTAGCCACTGAAGTTTTTTCTTTAATGAAGTGTCTGTCAATCTTCACATGTTTGGTACGATCATGTTGGACCGGGTTGTGAGTGATGCTGACCGCGTCCTTATTGCCACAGAACAATTGTAGAAGAACTAAGGTCAGTATACGTAGTTTGCGGAGTTTGATGTGTAACCAGAGAGCTTCACAGAACCTCAAGGACATGGAACGAAATTCAACTCCAGCATTGCTCCAAACAACTATCGATTGCTTCTTATTTTTCCATGTGACGACATTTTCCCACATAAATAAGCAATACCAAGAGGTAGATCGTCGATCATGGATAGACCCGGCTCAATCAGCGTTTGTGTAAACAACAATAGAACGAGATGTGTAGCGTGAGAAAAGCAAATTTGAGACCAATGTGCCTTTTAAATAATGGAGAATCTATTGTACAACTTAGAGATAGTGCTCATATGGGTCATGCATGAATTGACTTACAATACCAACTATGTGGCATATATTGGAGAGTGTATGGGTGAGGTAGATGAGTTCCCCACAAGGCATTGATAATGAATTTTGCTCGCCTAAACAACATTGGAGACCAACCGTGCTTTGTTACACTCAAAGGACCCATCAGAGTTGAACTTGATGCTAAAAATCCATCGGCATCCTACTGCATTCTTTCCCTAGGAATATCTACATCTTACATATGTTTCCGTCGAAGGGCATTCATCTCCTCCATCACTGCAGCCTTCCAGACAGGATCTGCTAGTGCCACCTCAAAAGTAGTTGGGATTTGATGATTTGTCAGAACAGTAGCAAATGCTCTGTTGGTCTGTGATAGCCTACGAAAATAGACATATTTTTTCATGGAATAGAGGGAGCATGCCTGATTGCATACCTTGTTTGGAGAACTCACCTCCTCATTTACAGTAGGAGTTGTGATAGGGATGTCGCCCGGGGTAGATTCAAGGTCCTGCAAGGAGGTAACACGCTCCAGAGTAGGGGCATTGAGACTAGTGTGTAGAGTGTAGACGCTAAGAGTGGGAGGTGGAACTATCGGAACCGGGTTTACTCGGTGGTAGAAACAATGGGGAGAACATCAATAGGAGTAGGATCTGGAACTGTGTCCAAAAACTCTAGCTCCCTCTCACTTGAGGCAAAATTAAGAAAATATGGAACACTTTATAAAAAGGAGACATTGACACTCACATAGATTCTATTTGTGATAGGATCCAGAAACTGATACTTTTTTTGAGTGGCAAAGTATCCTAGGAAGACACATTTTATGAATCTGGGATCAAGTTTACTATAAGTGGGGTTGATGTTTAGAACAAGGTCGTGTACCCGAATATTTTGAGATCTAACGTAGTGAATATTCGATTGGTAGGAAAGTATGACGTTAGAAAGACCAAAGAGGTTCGGAAGTTATGAATTTTAGAGAGAACTCTATTAATCAGATAGGTGGCACTTTGTATGACATCATTACAAAACAGTTTTGGAACATTATATTGAAACATAATGAACGAGCAATGACGAGGATACGTCAATTTTTCCTCTCAAATATCCCATTTTGTTGAAGGGTATTCATACACAAGGTATGGTGGAGGATGCCCTTACCAAGAATTCTACTAAAATAGAGTTAAAAAACTCACGACCATTGTCGCTCCGAATGACCTGAATTGGAGTTTTCAATTGGGTCAAAATGAAAGTGTAGAAATTTTGAAAGGTGATAACAACTTTCAATTTGTCTTTTAGAATATACTCATATTATTCAAATGTGGCCATCAATCAAGGTAAAAAACTACCATATATTGGTGTAACTGGAAGCATCATCACTTTGAATGTGAAAAAGGAGTGAAAGATTTGTAATTGTGGGGTAGGTAATGAACTCGATGATGTTTGGCTAACTAACACGTCTCACAATTGAAATTAGAAAGACTTATTAGTAGACATCAAAATGTACAAATTTTTTAAATATTGCAAACTAAGATGACTCAAATAATAATGCAACAACAAAATGGGACATTCAGTGACTCGAAATAAGCTACAACTACTGAGTGGAGTGTTCTCGAGCTCCATGTTGTTCTCTTGGAAGTAGTAGAGTTCGGCTACCTGCTTAGCAGTTCCAATGATCCTCCCCAAGCGACGATCCTAAAAGACACAAACATCAGGAGAGAAATGAGCAATGCAATCAATGCCATCAGCTAAATTACTAACAAATAAAAGGTGACACCTCAACGGTGGAACATGTATCATAGAATTCAGGGTTAGTCCGATAGTTAAAACAACCGACCATTTACCAGCAATAGAACTACAGGAGTCTAATCATGTGGTCTATAGCACCTGAATCAATGATCCATGAACTAGAAGAGATAAAAGTTATGTGTCATTGGAACAGTACCTTGACGTACATGGGAGGTCGATGGACCAGCAGAGAACTGATTAGATCCAAGTAGATTGATCGATTGCTCTATCTGACTTTTCAGTGTCGAAGGATTCTGGAATGTTCTGGGTAGGAGCTGGTTGAACTATGGTAGACTCTGATGTTGTAGTGAGTCCCTTTGTAGTAGAGATTTTAGTCAAAGGTTTATGCGTAGGTTTTCCATGGACCTTCCAACACTTATCACAAAGGTGGTTGGGTTTATGACGGAAATCCCAAGTAGGGTGACCTACCTAAGGTGGCATTGAAGAGGGTTGAGCACTATTAGAGATCAAGCGGATGATTTGAATGAAGGAATGGAAGTGTCTATTATGACAAGTCTCCAGCCTTCTTCACGACGAATCTCTGTGAAAGTAGCGCGACGGAAGGCAGGGGATCCCGACCAAAAATATGGCCCCGAACTTCGTCAAGGTCGTTGTTGAGACCTGCCAGGAATTGAAACATGCGATCCTTTTCCACAATCTTCTGGAAGGGAGAGAGGTCAGCCAAAGAATCCCAGGAGTAGTAATACAAGTCGCATTCCATCCATAGTGCCGCCAGATCATTATAGTATTGGGTCATGGTCTTTGATCCCTATTTTACCTCTCACATTTTCTTAGACACCTCATAGAGTTGGTCAAAGTTCTCTACATCTGATTATGTATCACGGACTGTCGTCCAGAGGGCGCTAGTGAAAGGGAGGATCAAATATGGATGGTCGATTGATGTTTCCATGGAGTTGTTCAGCCATTACATTACCATAGAGTTCTCCACTTCCCAAGCTCCATAAGACGGGTCACTCTTTGGAGTTTCACAGATCATATCTATGAGATGACTGAATTTTTCACATCCTTTGATGAACAAAGACACCACTTGGGACAATTGGAGAAAGTTGTTACAGTTCAGTTTATGAGTTGTGATCAAAAAGTTCAAGTTGGTTTCTGGACCCCCGATATGCAGGTAGGGCTATAAACGAATCGAGCTTAGAGTGAGCTGAGCCTCAACTCGTTCCAATTTGGCTCGTGTTCGAAAAGACTCGTGAACAATGTGTTTGTGTTCGGCTTGAATAACATATTATTGTTCGTGTTCGATTCAAAATAGGCTTGGTAAAATATAAAATGCCGCAAAGTCGCTCCAATAATACTACAAACTGTGGAATAACCCAACGATAACACCCGAGAAACACCTGACTAACACGCAAATAGTGCGGAATAACACTGATAACTCCAATAACACCGCGGACGACGGCATAAAACTGATAACATTGCTGGTGTTACTCGATGTTATTTTGCGGTATTATTAGTGTTATCAACGTTATTTCGCGGCGTGGAATAACACCAATAATACCGATAACACGGCGGGTGTTACTCGGTGTTATTCCGCGATATTATTGGTGTCATCGGTGTTATTCAGCGACGCAAAATAACACCAATAACACCGTGGACAGAGGAATAACACTGACAACATAGCAAGTGTTACTTGGGTGTTATTCCGAGGTGTTATGCCGCGGAATAACACCAATAACACCACGGAATATCAAGTATATTTATATTTTTATTTATTAATTTATTTATTTATTTCTTTTTGAGCCAATTCGAGCCGAACACGAGTGAACAAAAATTTGTTCATGTTTGGTTCGTTTATATTTCTAGCTTAAAAATTTGTTCGTGTTCGGCTCGTTAAGCTTAAAGAATGAGCCAAACACGAGCTGCTTAACTAGCCGAACAGGAGTTGTTCGCGAAAAACTCATTTTTACAACCCTATCTGCAGGGGAATGAGTTGAAGTCGAATCTTAAGTGACATCAAGGGCTTCTTTTGAAATTGGTTCAATGTTGGAGAAGTCCGCCATGATTCTAACTGAGCCAAAGGAGATGTTGTTGGAATTTCAAGATAATGACGGGTTCCAGTGGGTCACCGACGACAGAAAAACTTACAGGTAACAGCAAGAAAGCTGCAGAAAAAAAATATAGGGCAATCAGAGGAAGCTTGAAGGGAAGCTGTAGGGAGCACATGCAAGGACAACCGGCTTGATTCTCCACCACAGAGACAGTCGGCTAGGTTCTCCACCACAAGGAGGTTGGGGAGGCCCTGCAGGGCAATCGATCTTGCAGCAAGGAAGGGAAACTGCAGGGATAGCCGGCAGGATTCTCCACCACAAGTAAGTCGGGAAGGACCTGTAGGGACAGACGGTCTTGCTACAAGGAAGGGAAGCCTCGGGGAGGACCTGCACCTACAGGTGCCTGAAGAGGAGGTTGGCGGCTCTGAAACCTTGCAGAGATCGCCGATGACAGCTGCAGGGGAGGTTAGCAACTGCAAAGGTGGCTCTGATACCATGTTAAATTTCTGAATAGAGCAGCTTCAATTTTATTGATTGAAATGGGGGTATATATACCCAATTACAAGGAAACTCACAAGGAAAGTAAGAAAAAACAGAATAAAAAGAAATAGAAAAGGAAATAAAAACAAAATAAAGAGAAATAAGAAAGGAAATAAAAACAAAACACAGATAAATAGGAAAGGAATAATGCAAGAATTAATACAAATCCATGCATTTTATACAAATCTATGCATAATTTTAATACTTATTTTGATTATTACATGTTGATGTTTTAGTATATTATTTTAAAATCATAGTTTACTTTAATACTTTAATATTTGTATAACTCATCTTATTTCATAATTTAATATTAGAATATTAACATGTTACTTCCAATTTTATGTAACTTATTATTTTTTTACTTAGTTAGAATGTTATTATATTATTTTTTATTGTGTTAAGAAGTTAGAATGTTAATATATTATTTCTTAATTCACACTTTATAGTTTATACAAATTTATTAATTTACACAATTTTTAAATTTGAGGTTTACGTCTCAAAACTCTGATGCTTATGCATCGCCTTACGAACATAGAATGTTTCAGTATCCAATTGTGCAATTTTAAACATGTACATAGTTATCACTTCATCATTCATTACAACCATTAAAGTTGCATATCATACACTACATCTTTGATATACCAATTCTAAATCAACAATCTTCTAAATGTTTTCTCTATTATTCTAATTTTTCAGCAATTTAATAGATATATCATCAATTAAAACTATTATATACAGCAATTCTAAGCTAAAGCACCTCACTTTGTGTGTCCTTTGTAAACATATAGACAACTACTATAAAAAAATATGCAATTTAGGTTAATTCATAATGTAATCATATTGTAATCATTGGGACATTTTAGGCATCAAAATTCTATTGCAAATATTGATTAACAAAACCCTTTCAATAGCCCCCATAATAACTCTCCAATTTATAATAAATATCACAATTGAACCTAAAAGCATACATTTATGCATTTTATTTAGAGCAGAAAAAATACCTTAAGAGTGTTGTCTATTTTTCAATAAGGCCATAACACAACATTTTCAAATATCAGGGATAAGCACAATTTTTAAAAGTAGGCTAGAATTTCATATCACCTATTAATGAATAGAATCAATATAACCTTTTTTTCATTTTCTCAAGAAGTTGTCGATGGTTTCCTTAGTGATATTAACTATATTTTTGCTCACCCCATTCCAACAAAATTTTTACTCTAATATTGTTGATGACAAGACAGCCATCTAGGAACAAATAGCTCTTAAGGCTTGGATGGAATCCAACCTCAAAATCTTAAATAGGCTCAATTGACCAAATTTCTAGAATTATCTAACAAAATCTAGGATTTGAAATTTTTTGAATAAAAAAAGAAAATATATCCATAACAAATATATGATTATCTATAAAATTTTCTAATAGTATAAATTAAATTATATTTAGAACTTTTATGCGCAACAATTCATGTTTTTCTATTTAGAACTTGTTAATCCAATGTATGAGGTTTGTCTTTTTTAGCAAAAGCAAAGCTAAGCCTACATAATAAAGTTTAGAATGGCAATTAAACAGGCAGCATTTAAGGCTTGGTAAGTATGCACTCCATTGGTTAGATTTTTTTTTTATTGCTCATTGAATGCTTGCAAAAGCAATCCAATTGATCCCAAAGAACAATCAAAATAAACTGAGTCATGCAAAATCTCTATCAATAAATTATTCATAAAAATTTCTTTGAGAATTATTTTAGACAATGATGACAGATAAAAAGGATGAAATGATCTAGAATAGTCAATCAAGCCATTTTTAATGGGAAAGTTATATTACCATGCTAATTTGCAAACAAAATGAGAAACTGAAAGCAGTTCATTAAAAGGCATCACTTTTCAATGTTGCCACCATGCTGGGATGAAAAGAGCCTGAACTTCTATGATTTGGAGGCTTTGTTGACTGCACTAATTTAGGAAATTGCAACAAAATCTACCCTCTAGTCATAGCATAGCATACAGAAAACATTCAACAGTTGCAAAAGCACATACCTTGATAGTCATTTGCTTTAATGCTCTGAGCCCACAATCCTGTCCAATCATTTGTCGGTAAATTAATTAAACAAGTAACTAATATGTTATCAAGTTGCATTATCAAAACATGGCACTAAAATTCAATTTAACTTTATAGTGTAAAACAAGTTAGAAACCATGCATGACTCGGCAGACTAAGATTCATAAAGTTATTGGTAGTTTGCTGGTTTGCTATGATGCTTTGCAGATGAAGATAAGAAATTCTACGGAAGCCAGAAAAAAAAACGTAAAATAAAATGTTGGTGATGCCCTCTCTCATCCAAATGAAGCAAAACCAAATAACCCCCCCTAATATCGATCAAAAACATAATCTCTCCTTCAAAACCCGACCAAAAAATCATTCGCAACCAACCAACCAGACAGAGGAACAAACTGGGTAAATCAGCACGCTCGCAACCTCTTCAAATCGATCAAGTACAGAAAAGCAGAAGATAACAATAAATAAAAGAGATATTTAAAAGATCCGACTGACCATGAGAGATGCTGGTGTAGGAGGAGGATCTGCAGTACCCGCATGAGCTTCTCAGCTGGCCGTGATCAATCAAAACCGTCTCCCCACATCCTCCTCTTCTGCTGCTGCTCGCTCCATCATTCATCTTTAACTTTCTTCCCAGATCGATGATTTGCGCTTCAGCACTTCTTCTGCAACCTCCGAAGTACAAAACCGCCGATCGATTTCTCTCTTCCCCACTCGAACGCCCGTTCACTGCTTGGAGGATATCTCCCTCGAGCGCCGCAGCAATAGAAGAAGTATTTTCTTAAATTGGTTCAAGCTTCTACTTCTAATGTTTACTTCTATGTTGTCATTAATGGTAAATTAAATACCTATTTTTCTTCTACTTCTTATTTGTGGTTGGCATGTCCTCTTTCACATTATTTATTCACTATTGTGATGGATGCTCTCTTTTATTTTAGATGCTCTTACCACAAATATACATCGTGAAATCTTTTATGTTTTTCGTGTATTTTAAGTGGATGACTTTTTTATCGGTGGTAAAGTTGATTCTGCTCTTATGCATAATATTATTAATATCTTAAATATTTTTAGTCGAGTTTCTGACTTACGTTAATTGTTGGTATTGACAAAGGCATAAATTAATCTAATAACTGTGATATCATTTTGAATGAGTTTGAAAGTACTTTTCTTAGCCTAGCCCTAGCCTTTAAGATAGATTCATAGTATAGAAATCCATAATAAGTTCATATATGTGATTTCTTATTGATTATAACATTAATTAAACCTTAGAGAATCAAACCTGATAAACATAAGCATAGATGGTACCTTATATAAACCAATGATTTAACTTGAGAGTTTCTTAGATGTTTCCTAATACTATTTTTACTCTTTATTACACATCCTTGATAAGTATAGAGTATTATACTAATTCTGAGTTAATCTAAAATCAAAATCTAAAACCTAATATAATTTTATCCAAGCCATATAGATCCATAGAGATGCCCAATTCAACCTAGTTCCAATGTGTTAGGATTCATCCTAGGGGCTTTTGGACCACTTCTTGATTAACTCTTGTGCCTAATAGCTTTGTCAACTCAATTTGACCAAGTAAACCCACAATGACCTAATGGAGCCAACTACTCATCTATTCAAGTAATTTAATTTTTATGAACTTAATATGATTGTATGACATTAAAAATCAAACTTGTCCCACATCTAAATCAAATGACCCTTGGACACTCAAATGAAAGCATTTGAGTTATTTAAGAAATAATGGTCTTATTAAACCAAACCAATCTATTTAAGCATGATATCGATTCTAAATTATTCTGTTGAGTCTCAAAGGTGCTTTAAATTTTATTTGGACTTAATTGGGGATTTCGTTCATCTATTTTGACTAAATGACACAAGTTAACCCATTAAGGTTCTTAGAACCAAACTAGTTTTCACTCTTAAAGGGATGACTCCAAAAAACTTAGGAAGACTTAAGGTTCCATAAAGTAGAATTCAAGCCCATTCGATACCATGACCCCATGAGACCCATTAAAGTCTGTGTGAAACTCCTTAAATGCTATGAAGTTGAACTCTTAAACATCGACGTGCATTTTGGTGCAATGATTGGAGATTTGGAAAAAAAACTACAAAGTTAAGTGTGTTCATGTTGCAGCACTCTTGGGATGGATGACCTCTTGGTAAGTTACATCATGGGTTAAAACCATGAGGCCACTAGGCCAAAGCAAACAATAACTCAATGGGTGAGATTTTAGGCTATTTCAGTATAATCGAGTCAAAACCATCCAACTATTCCAAACTCAAGAAAATATAGATAAATGCTTTCTAAGGGCCTAATATAGCTACATAAACTAAATCCAACATTTAAACCCAATATAAGCTCAATAGACCCTTAACCCACTAAAAAACATTAGTCATTTTTATTTTTGATTATCAAAAGAAATCTCAATTTAAACCAAATTTTATTAGTCATTATTTTAGGTAAAAAATGACCCTCCCAAGCAAACTCAACAGATCTAGAATGGCCTGAACCCTAAACCAGTCCAACGCGTGTGATCTTAAGCCTAGCTCAAATGAGCTTCCATTGTCCTTTAGATTTTTTCTAAGGTTTTCTCCAAATCATTCCAACTCTCTAGATGGTTGATTAATGACCTTAGGATCAAGTGAACATGAATCCTCACTAAGGCAATTTCCTTGTTCAAATCCAACAACCTTTTACAAACTACAACTATGCCAAGGAGCACTTTCAATCATTAACTAAAATTCCATACCAATACATTCTAGGCATCAATTCATGTTAACATTCTTGCTATTGCAAAAAAATGGTATGAGATTGGTCCATAAAATCTCCAGATTCTAATGGTTGATGCTTAAAGTAATTTAAATTCACTCAAATCCTTTCCTTAAGATTCTATCAGCCATCCTTTACCTTTCCCTAGTTTAACCCACCATTTAATGTGATGGTGAGGGAGTTTTACGTGTGTTTCAAGTCAAATTTTTACAAGGTAAATGAAATAAAAGATAAGCCACTGTGTAAACAATGAAAACTTTGAGATCAAAGGCTTGATATTTTTATAGGCAAAAGTCTGTATTAATAATTATGTCTTTTGATAATGGGAGAGCACTTTCGATTGTAGCTAATCATTAAGCAAGCTAAGTGTTCAAGCTTAGTATATAGTAGTGGTAGATTTAAATGTTGAGATTATAAAATTATTATTTTGAGCTTGACGAAATTAGTGAGGGCAATCACGACAAACAACTTAAAATTTCATGGTTTTATTATCTCAAGCTATCATGGTCTCATCTAGTCTATTTAAACTAACTTGACATAAAAATATTTATTAGCATCCATGGGTTGCTTCATCCAAAAGAACCTTATAGACCTAGGTCAATGTTTGTTAAAGGGGACAAACTCAAGTTGACTTTTGTTAACAAGGAGCTTTGTGTCATATCATTTATATCCTATGATTCACAGATCAAGTGAGTATATCTATCGAGCAATATGCAAATAAATATGATTGTAATATAGTGAAAACCTATTTTGCCAAATTATTTGGTTAAAAGACTCTAGTCATAATCGCTTCATTTATAGAGCCGATTGGACTTCGACAAACCACACATACATATAATACGAGCCACATCTTGTCTTTAATAACCCCAACTACTAATGTACATCCTTGCCATCATCATGGTCAAAATTCATCATAAGCTTAGTCTATAAATAGTCATATAGCTAGTGGAGCTGATTCAAATTCTTGTGTTCAAAACGCCTCCTATACTCCTTGACCATTCCTAATCATTCCTAAGAGTCAACTACACTTAACAAGACAGAGAATGACCAAGGCTCCCTAGTTTCATCTCGGCCAATATCAAGAAGGCAATCCAATGCCCCTACAATCATTGAGACTAATAAAGCACTTCTTCCCAAAATAAGGAGAACCCTTAGTAGTAAGCCTAATAAAGCAATTCTTCCCAATATAAAGAAAACCCTTATTAGTCCTTAATTGCTCAAGTCCTTATCAATGAGATCAAGTCATATATTCCCCATTGGTGTTCAACTCTACTATTTAAGTCCATATGAATGATATCACACAACGTGAAAAGAGGCACACACTCATGACTCAAGATCCAACTACGTAATGAACAATAAAATTATATATAAAAAAAAACCAAGAAAATTTACCAAGACATTTAAAAATTATAAAAATCAGATAAAAATAAAAAAATGCACATAAATATATTTTTGATTAAGGAAACAAAGCCCTTTCTATGAAAAATAAAATTGAAAACTAATTACTTGTCAGTCAATTAATTATAATTAAATAATTAATTTAATAAAATTTAAAGAATATATCACATTTCATAAAAAAAAATATTTTTTCAAATTTCATAAATAAAATCTTCTTGAACCAAGTATTTATTTATGCTTATTTTTTTCAGTAGAGTTGCATTTGCTCGCTTCCACTACAAAAAAAAATTGTGTTTTTCATTATAGAATATACTACTTATATTTTATCAATTATATATTTAAACTAAATACTGATACTTATTCTAAATTATTAACTACAATACTTTAACTTAATATATATATATATATATATATATATATATATATATATATATATATATATATATATATATATATATATAATTTCATTCACATGCACTTGATGCATGTGCAATCATACTACTAGATTCAAATCTGAATGTATACATAATAAATACACATTTGCATATATTTTTTGATATGAACCAAGCCCGGGTTGGCTAGTTGGCTCATTGAGTACAACCTAAACTCAAGCCAAACCAAAGGTCCATCAAATACATATGCTAATCTTCAAGCTAAACTCAACCTTATAATCTAGATTAAAAAAAAATGGATAATCACATATAGACCACCCAAAACATTAATATTTATAAATTAACCACCGAGGTGATTATTTTGAACTATCAAACCAATGTATATATGCATGCCACGATCAAACTAATGAGAATTTGATAAAAATGAAAAATATGGGTCGGAGTTCTGCCATGAATTTTGATAATTGAGTGAGAATTTGAAAAAAAAAATGAAAGAGGATGGTCAATTTGTAAATAGCAAGTTCTAATTGCAATATATGAGAGAAAATGAGCCGTATATATATTACAGATAACAAATGATAGGGCCTTTCCCACTTAGACATGAAGTGCCTCCATATCATTACAAGCAGAGATAACATGGCTTAGCGTTTTCCCTATACAGATATCCAAAGTAAAGCAGTATTAATTAGTGACAAAGTATTATAAAAGTGGCATTAATGTTTAAATAATCTGAACAGAAGGGTTGGTATCTCCAGCAGCAGCCCTGCTAGTGAGAGCAGGCCTCATGATAACAATGGCGGATTCGTTCGCCCCAGCTCTCAGCGCCGTCTTTCCGGCTTCCAAGAACCTTGCGACTGCGTCCTCGGCATAGCGATTAGCTTGACCAACTGTCATGCCCTTTCCAATGTGAGGGTACGCGTTAAGAACGTGATCTCCATTGAGCTGCGAGGCGAGTTGGATCAGCTCCTCCTGAAACTCGGACAGAGATGCATCTTCCTTGGGACCATGGGGTCTCAGAGATCTTGTGACTTGTGGTAGTTTTTCTGCAGTTGAAATGGGTTGTAAGTAGATGGTGTTAAGAGATGGCTTCAGTGCAGCTGTTGTGTATGATCTCATGAAAGCAAACATTAATCGAGATGAGCTTGAGTTTATCGTGACTCGAGCTTTGGATTGATGTACAATGATAGGTTAAACTCGAGTTGGAGCTTGATTTAGTTAATCATGGTGTTAAGTTCCAGTTTGATTAACTGCTTATGTTTTGAGTTCATGCTAAAAGCAAGTTTCATTAGGTTGTCTAAATGCTATAAAATGATAAAATAATGGCATATCTTTGGCACAAATTACTTAACATGAGAAGCGAACAAAATAACAATAGGAGCATTTACATACATAACACCCAATTCTCATGTATTTACATATCTAACCACTAAACTTACTTTTTACATTTATAGCATCCAAATTTTTCGTATCATATAAAATATATCAGTATTTTAACTTTTAAAAAGTGAAATGCACAATTTCATGCACAAATAAGGAGGCATTTATATCTAAATATTGATGTTTAGTGTTATATATGTAAAAACATGGGAATTAAGTGGTATGTATGTAGATCTTCCATGATAACATATATCAAGAGAAGTGTAATATATACGTTAACATTAGGCTCCGCATCAAATCCGACACCAACTTAAGCGGGTAGATGAGCCAATTTAGCTTGTGAGCCTGCTCAAGCATTACGTATTTAAAATATCATAAGCCAACATAGTTTCGAACCTGAGCAACTTAAAAAGCCAACTTGATCACGAGCTCGAGTTTAAGTACAGAACGACTGAACTGATTATGTTGCCAGACCGTTTTGTTAGGGTTGTTTTAGAAAAATATTCTCATCCTAGAAGCCTACTTAAACCTACTGTTCATCGTGAGTCATTGGGTCCACTAGCTAGCCCCGCCTTCCAGGTTCCCATTGTCATGGCACTCACGATTCAACCGGACAAGTTGAAAGAGTGAATCCTTCTTCACCGAAATCACAGATCAAGAGTTCAAAAGACAATTCCAACCACAACAAAACCATCATTACCCATTCTTTGCATTCTAAGTTGAGTCTATGATCTTCTTCATTCCTGTACCACCAAAATCTAAAACCCTCCTCCCTAAACCATTGACATGCTCTCCAATGTCAGCGAGCCCTATATTTTGCCCCGATTAACAGTTTTTTCCAAATAGTATTGGTTAGCTTGCTGTCGAGAAAGCAATAGCAACCAGACTAACAGCCATCTTCCCAAACATTTGATTTCTATTTTATATGGAGAAAGAACAAGTTTATTTCAATCTGTCATGCAGACCTGAATTTACTCATAGATGTTTTGAATATAAAATGTGAAGGAAATTTAAAGTAGCAACTCATTATTTTTCATTTTCTAGCGTGTCTGTCTTGTCAACAATAGAACGTGAATGTGATATGAATATAGAAGCAAAGGTAGAGAATCATAAAGAGATGGTCAAGCTATTGGGGGGATTCCAAAAAGTAGAGAACAATTATTGTTAGAATATCCTGAACCATCCCAAATGATAGTGTTATGAATCAATTATGTAGAGAAGGGAAACATGCCAACAATACAGCGATAGTAACTAACTAGAATCTTCAATATTATTTGTTATAATTAAGAAAACTGATGACTGCAATTAAGATTAGAGAAAAATCTTAAACATAGTGATATAGTTTATTAGGTTCACTGCCATTATGACTGCATCAGGTCTCTCCAACTTCGGAAGAACTCAACTAGAGTTTGCCAGAAATCACAATAGCGACATATACCATAAAAAAAATTATAATAATGATAATAATAAAAATATTAAAATAAAATTTAATCCCCCTCACGACACCTATTGGTAACCGACGCATCGCTCACGTGAACCAAAACGATCAATATTTTCTTTCCTCGTTTCATTTTACCGAACACATGAAGGGATGAGAAAAGAGGAAGTGGCGACGTCATGAGGAGGAAACCGAACCCTAATCAAGCAGTTCATGTGGCACAAGCCAAGCAAGCGAGCCTGGTATGAGCAGAGGAAGAGGAAGGAGGAAGGAGAGTCAGAGATCAGGGAAGAGTGTTTTGAATCTTGGGAGTGTTGCATGTGTAGTGTGGAAAGGAAGATGACACCTAGGAAGGAGCACACCCGTGATATGCGAGCAAGAGCAAACTATGTGAACCCTAGCCATTCGGTGCGGGGGCCAGAAGGAAGGACCTTGCATGAAGAAGGAGAGGTGTGAGCTTCCTGTACAAAGGAAGAAGACAAGGTAGAAGCGAGCCGCGTGTGGAAAAGAGAGGAGTCAAGTAACTCCTGTGCAAAGGAAGAAGAAAAATGAGGAGGTGAGGTTTTGTGCGAA
Source organism: Phalaenopsis aphrodite (assembly GCA_003013225.1). Lineage (NCBI taxonomy): Eukaryota > Viridiplantae > Streptophyta > Magnoliopsida > Asparagales > Orchidaceae > Phalaenopsis > Phalaenopsis aphrodite. The sequence goes on along the minus strand of NEWO01000089.1, from coordinate 2,284,519 downwards.
GTAACAAGAGAGGAAGCGGTTTTCTGTAGGATAAATCGAGTCGAACAAAGGGAGAATGAGAAGAGAAATGGAAGAATAAAAGAAAAAGCATCGAAGCAGAAGGTTTTGTTGAGTAGGAAGGCTTTATTTTCTAGGTTTTCCATGGTTCTCGAAACACCAATTTGAGCTGAAGTCATAGAATTGAGCTCACAGGTAGATCTTTATGCATTTCTAATGTATTTAATTTATCATTTTGCCTTAAGTTTAAGATAAAATGATAAAGGCTTGTTGTTGTTGTTGTTGTTGTTGTTGTATTTTATCTTAAGATTAATTTTTATGCTATAAAAATAAGATTCAAATTATATAATCATAATTAAATAATTATAATTATTAAAAATTTATGGTAAATTATTTATATTAAAAAACAATAGGTAAATGATAACATTAATTTAATAAATAGATTAAATCTTTACATTAAGCTGAAGATTTATAAAGTTAAATAAAGACACATTATTAACAAATAGTAAGATTTAATTATCATAAAAGTAACAAGAATATTTTATAAATGATTATAGATTTTCTGCTGAAGAAAAGTTGATAAAACAGTTAAGTGATGACATCTTTTAAGCTTGAGGTGAGTACTGGTACTTTTAAATTATAGTAGTAAATGACTTCTTCAAAATCTGATACACACTATGAATTGTTTAGATTATATCAGCTCTTTAAGTTCATTTGATCATAATGAATTATATGCCACTGATATTTGAAATCAAATGCACAACATACTAAATGGTGCGAAAAGAAAATAAGAATGAGATTTATTATTTTGATTGTTTGCATGTACATGCTTGGCTATGATGGAGTCACTCATTTATGGTACTAGCGGACAAACGATAAAGTAATTGTAAACGTAAATGGAAAATGATATTTATACAGAAATACCTTAAAAGGTACAATTTTATATGATACTCATGTGGCAGATGTATAAAGATTAAAAATATATAGTTATGGAAACGATAGAGTAAGAAAAAAACAAGTTTTTAGAACTTCATTGAATGATTAAATTAGATAGTACCAACCGTCAAATGCTATTATATTTTTACACAATTTAATTGACATGCATAATGTTTTTTCTTTCATTGAATTACTACGGTTTAAGAGTATGAGTATTCACTAGCTTTGTTCAGCTTATTATATTTTAAACTATTAGTTCAGGTTTAAATTATTTAATTAAAATATAAATAATAGCGGTAGAAAATTTTTATAGAAGACATGGGCAATCATAAATGAGATAAAATTTAACAATTTTATTGTAATCCATATTTTTATATAGTGACTCTTTCGTTATTAAAATATTAGTCATTGACAATTTTTTTTCTACCGTCTGTCTCGGGTTGGGGCATGACAGAGGATGACAGTGATAGATGTCATCTATGATTCACAAATACAAATACAGGAATATAGATATAACATCACATAGACACAAGACATATCTAACATTGAAAATATAGGATATGACGTGTTGGGTATGACATTATAAAATGTGCAATACACATGGACTACAATAAAGAAATATAAATGCTCGTTGTGCCCACAATTAGGGGTGTCAAAAATCGAACGGACACGCCAACCTGGCTCGAAATCGACTCAAAAAAACAAGGTTAAGGTAATAATTTTCGAGTCAGGATTGGGTCAGAGAATTTGACTCATTTATTATTCGGGTTCGAGTTGAACCCGAAAACTGAAACATGACGAATAAGCATGAAATTTCAAGTAGGGCTCGGATTAGCGGGGCAAGCTTGAGTTCGGGTAGGTTTCGGGTCTTAGTTTTTGACCCTTTTATTATTCAAATCGGGTTTGGATTGACCTTACTCGAATCAAATCATTTTGGGTCGGACCTGAAACCGACCCGTTGACCCGAATCGACATCCCTACTCACGATCTTAAATGTTAACCATGTGAAAGAGAGAAAAGGAAAAGACCAAAATTCAAAATCAAATGTCCTATCATCAATAGAATGTGAATGTGAGCCACTGAATTGTAAGAGAATTCAACTCAGCTTAACACTTCATCCAATTGTTGAGGATGGTCATCCATGATACAATTAACCATGTTGCTTGTGGTCAATAGACCAACACCGTTTGCAATTTCTTCCTTAATCGACACCAAAACCAGCAAATAAATTTCACAGCTATGTCCAATCTGAGGCTTTAGAGAATGTCATGGAGACACATGATATGCAGAAGAATAGTTTAGCTACACTAACCACATCAAATGTCTACTTATAGGGAATAAATGAGATACTTCTGAAAAACGGTCCTTACCACCATTATCAAAGCAGTTTCGTCTTCGAGGTCAGCAGTCTCAGCATGAAATCTAAGCTGATATCCTCCCAGATATGATCAGATAATGGAAATGCATGTATGGTGTTTTATTTTGTGTTGCTACCTTGCATGTTCGACAAATGTAATAAACAATAAATATCTCTTCATAATTTTGGATAATGAAA
>NEWO01000089.1:2264574-2277148 GCA_003013225.1 Phalaenopsis aphrodite | reverse complement strand
ATGCATGTATGGTGTTTTATTTTGTGTTGCTACCTTGCATGTTCGACAAATGTGGCACTAAACAATAAATATCTCTTCATAATTTTGGATAATGAAAAAGATACTATAATTTGGGAAATATTTTAACCCTTCCAACAAAAAAACCAAGCCCCCTGCGTGCAAAAGCTTAAATTAGTATAGAGTGAGGAGATGAGTTGGTAACATACAAATGATTCCCTTTGAAAATGACATGATAGATGGAGAATTCTAACAGCGGAGAATGTGGCCAGAGTTCTTATATTTTATATATTGTTCTAGAAGCAATTCCTACCCAATAATATCAGCTATAATAGCCACATGAAGGCTTTATAAGATGCTAACGTGTAGGCAACCCGATTACTAGTTCCTACTTAGTGGCACAACACAAAATTGAATTTCTAGGAAAACAATACACAGCTTATGTGCAAGCGGTTTAGGCATTTTTTTTAATTCAAATTGTGAATTCAAAAACTAGAGATATTGATGCTCACGGAAAAAAAAAAAAACAAGTAGAGGGTTTAAGACATTTTTGTGAATTCTATGAGAAGAAAGTACAATTCTCATTATTTAACTGCTTAGACAATAGCATAAAGTCTTTGTTTATAGGTGGACCAACATTAACAAGTAGAGCTTATTTTTTCACTAAAAAATTTAATTAGACGTCCCTCTTGCAACAGGACAGCACCAATTCTAGTGGTGGAGATGTCCATCTCCATCTCAATTAATTTTTCAAATTCAAAGTGGATGACATTGGTGCAGAGCTAATTTTCTCCTTGTTGAGTTTGAAGCTTCATTTTTCTGGTCCCAAAGAGAAATGTTTTTGTTTTAATTAATCAGTCGAAGCAGCTGAGATCACACTGAAATTGCATATAATCATCTATAAAAATTGGTTAGTCTATGGAAGCATCGAAATTCAGTTGAGGATGTCAGAATTGGCCAAGTTTTGATGGCTTCTACCTCACGGCTGACTATTTGAATGCCAACTAATTTAGAAGCTTAAAAATTAGATTCCTGTTACGGAAAACTGTTATTTCAAGTGGTTCAAGTACAAATTATTGTCCCTCAAGGTGAACCATCCCAGAAAGGTGGGTTTTACATCATTGAAGCATAGAAGTGGAATATAACTAGAATTTGTGCCGGTCATATTCCAAGAAAAATCCATAATCTAGCAGCTTTCTTTGAGGGAAAAAAAGAACATTCCAGAACATATAAAAAGAGTGAAAATTCATTCAGACTGAGAAATGGTCTGACAACTGAAAACTGGATGACCAAATCACGGACAAATAAAAATATTAATAGAGTCAACCACCAGTAATTTGAATGAGTGTGACTTGCAGTTGTGCACTGCAGCCAAAAGTTCAACTCCCTTAAAAAATCAAATAGAATCATTTTGGACAAAACCAAGTAAAGATGCAACCATGAAGGATGTCAAAATGCAAAGCATAAAGTTATATGCAAATTTCTTTTCTTTTTTTAAAGCGTGAAGCATAGATAAAGCATGAAAACTTCAATCAATCAAAGAAAGATTATAGTACTGTACTATTATTCAACAATTATTAGGAAAATAAAATTATGCAATCAATAACTATATTTAAGTTAAATATTAAGAAGGGCAATTATTGCCAACTATTAAGCAATAAGGAAAATACACGGTATATTGACAGCACGTGATATTAACTTATTGTTGAATTGGCTTTCTTCTTTGAATGAAAAGTGGACTGCATGCATAATGCGCTCTGCAAAGTGACAAAGTGCGTGCCTCTTTACTATGACTACATTTTACAGCCTAAGATAAGCTTCTTTACACGGCAATATGAAACTTTCCTGGTTTGCTCAACACAAAACTTAAATTGCAAATGCTAATAATTACTAAGAGATGAATTTGTGTGGCTAAACAAGAAAATAAAAAAATTAATAAAAAAGAGCTTTGTTCATCTCCTAGGTGTTGGCTTTAATGTTTGTGCTTTCATTCATATTAGTGTATGTATGTGCACAGGCATGAGCCAAAAAATAAATAAATGAACCTGGACAATCAGTGCGAGGAGTCTTTCGGAGGGAGAAGTAGCGTTCAAATGTTCCAGCCCACGCATCTCTCTTCGTGAGAAAATTTGAGTTCATATTGAAAAGCTTTTTAACTGTTGCAGGGATGGATGAATGTTCAAACTTTGAAGTTTTAGTAGGACCTTGGGGCTCATGAATAACTACAAAAAGGGGGGAAAAATTAGGTTAGTGCTCATATCCAAGGCATAACACATAATAACTGAAGATTACTTCCATGACTTGAATTCTAGACTCTTTCAGTAAATGATATAGAAAATTTAACAAAACAAATGTTTAAGATAATTGCTGAAAAAATTCAAATTCTTTCAGTAACTCCAAGATGATTAAAATGTTGTTTGGTTCAATACTTACTTTGATGTAAAAGTCATACTATTTATAATAACAAGTGTTTGGTTTGAAACTCTCTCATTAAAGTAGTATGAATAATATTAATTTTCAAGATTGAGGCAAATTGGATACTATCTAGTATCAATATTACCGCAAGCTTGATAGTAACAAAAGAAAGGAATAAGTCATAAATAACAACAGTACATTCTTTAGGTTGATCAATAAATCAAATACAAAGCATTTGAAATATAATAGAAAAAACTATCAGCTAAATAACAATATTATCTAAAACAACATTAAATAAAGCAAACACCAAAACTTTTCTTAACTATTGCAAACCAAAAACATGTGAACTATCTATAGTTTCCTTTATAGGCACAACAAGAAAGCTTTAATTCTCTTTGGAAGATTCTAGACGAGGAGAGCACCACATGGACAATAGTTCAGATTACTGGAATTGAGAGAAATTCACTCTGTTTTTATTCATCCTTTACGAAAGCAGAAATTGAAGTTCAGAAGATTCAATTCTTAGAAGAAAAAAGTTATTTAAACAATCCAATTAATCAAGTTTTCGAAGTTACTACTGAACGGAAATCAAACAGAATGCATTGAACAAGCAAATTGATGTTCTAAGCACCATTTTGCTATATTAATCATTTCAAATTAAGTTTATTTGCGTCAACTGTCATGATGTTAATTCCTATAGAGAGCTGGTAGTATTAGCTACCATTGTTGGTCCCCTATACGTGTCTTGTTTTTTTTTCTTTCACATGCATGACTGTCCAAGTTTGAGCAAAATAGTGTTACTGAATTTATTAGCATGATTCCTTTTTGTAAGAGATTTTCTAGGGCAAAGAATTGTGTAAATTTTAAGAAAAATCATTTTCATTAGGGTGTTGCATTAGATTCTTTTGGATTTATTTGATAATTGTTTCATTTAGTGGATAAACAATGGAGTTTTTGAGAGTTTAATTATGCACAGAAGGCTGATTTGATGAAATTCATCATAAAACCAAAATTTGCCAAATTTTTATCTTTAATAAAAAAAAAACTCCAATTATGTACAGCAATAGGTTATGGTCTTATAGTTTGACTATTGTTGAAGATGGCTTTCTCTAACAGGACTGCAGCTCCTTCCAGGGCTATGGCAAGGATGAGACTCCTAGCATAAAGTGTGAACTAATTACTGTTATTGAGGATCAGCTTCAGGATAGGTTTCTTTAGAATTATTCTTGTGATCAACTTGAGATTGAATTAATTTTGGCGCCAATGGAATCTATGGCTACTATTAGAGTTTACTTTTGCGATCACCCAATAACTCAACATTTACCAATTTTCAAGGTGACTCCTCTTGCAGCAATGTGAGGCCTCAACTATAAACCATGAGTTATTCCTTTTTTTTTTTTTTTTTTTTGTTTGTTTTCTTCTATAATTTTAGTGCATGGTTGTGTAATTGGATTTTATCAAAGCTAAGTACAATTAAGATGTTTTATTGTAGTGAGATTTTTTTAGTAAATTAAGATTTTTTTATTGCGATGTGATTTTTTCTGATCCTAAATTTTTATTCAAGTGGCCTTAAAGTATAGTTTAATTTTTGCGTGTTTTTTGTTCTCATTGAAGGAGATGAATATTTTCCTAAATTAAGATTTTTCCGTACATGATTTTATGCATCTCATCCTAGTTTAGCATTAGGAAACCCTAGACTCCTAAGATGCTTTGTATTAGATTTGGTATCAAAGCAAAAGATTGCATCATCATGTCATTAAAAGTAGGATACAATAATTAAAAAAATCTGTAAAATCATAATAACATGTAATTTAATAAAATCAAGTAAGCTATGATTCTAGAGGACTATAATGTGACTATCATGAGATTTAAATATATAGTTCTACAGTTAAAGAGAGTATAAAGTTAACAAATTTTTAAATTGGATTGAAATTTTGAAAATTTATTTGACTTCTATAATATGTCTGATTCGCAAAAAGTTATGTGCATCAAACTAGTGGATCATGCTTAATAATTGTAATGTGTTGCTACAAAATCTGCATGTGTTAACATGAAAGATAAGCTTAAGGATTAATATATGTCATTCAATGCATATAAGAATTAACTGTATTTTAAAATTAAAAATTATAAACAAGGTGATTATTATAGTCAAGTCTTATTTTCCTCTAGACCATTATATCATCATTATAAGCTTCATCACTGATTTTGAATGAGAAATTAAGAATGAATTAAGGGGGTAGTTTGGGTTCCCTTTCTATTTTCTCTTTTTTTTTAAACTTTACTTAAATTTTAAAATGAAAGAAAGATGTTATCTTTCTCATGCATCCAAGTATTCAAAAGCAAGAAAATTTATAAAAAAAGGCTTGCTTTTTTGAGCTTCCCCTTCTTCCCTCACTTTTGCTTCTTCTTCCTCTGTTTGTGTTCTCCATCCCTCTCTTCCACTAATCGACACAAAAGCCAATAGAAAATTTCAATTAATTTCTTCTACGAATAGGTTTCAAACTAGCTCATAATTGATCCTCTAATGCTGTTTTCAACTGTTCAAGACATTATCAGAGTGATGTGTCGCTATTGGGAGAAGGTGGCCATGTGCCCCCTTACGAACAATCTCAATTTCAAAACTCTTATTTTATAGCAACGATCTAGCGCAATAATAAAAAAAAAAATTGTTGCACGAAGCTCATTTCAAGAGTTGAAGATGGGAGTCGAGAGCAAAGGATGGATGAGCTAAGTTTAAGGGAAAAATTATTTTTAAAATATTACAACTCCAAATTTTTCTTATTTTTTCCCAAAAAAAATATTTTTTTTCAAAATAAGCAAATAAACATATTTTGCTATTGAACAAATTATTTCTGTATAACAAGAAAATGATATCAAACAAGGCCTAAGCTAGAATTCACCAAAAACACTATACTTGATTTTATACAGAACTTCAAATATTAATAAATATTGTATTTGCTCTCTTCTTACATAATTGGAAGATGTTCATAAGGGGGGAAAATAAACTTTAGCATCTACTCTATAGCTTGCCAACCCCACATCAACAAATACAAAAAAAGTATGCATGGTCAGATCTAATAAAAATTAAATCCATTCTTAATGTGATATTATACAATCATCTAGTTGATGAACCAATTGAACACACTAATAAAGCAATCGTCAATTTTGCATTTCGTTATTATTTTTTTACATACAAAAAAATTAAGAAAACCTTATGGAGAAAGTGAACTTGCATAAATGTTTCAAATAATTTCCTAATGATGTGAGCTTTGAAAAACATAAAAATTAAAACATTATTTATTTGGTCAAATCTAAAAGTGCATAAAATCATCATGAAAACAATTAAGCCATTCAGGTTGTTTTTTTTCCAAAAATGGTTGTTCATCAACATAGACATAGCATATTTATGTGATTTGTATATTTCTAACTTTTCTTCATTATCTTCATTTAAGAGTTAGTTATAATGCATTCTATAGTATTATTTAGGATATTAATATTTTTATCATTTACCTCATTTCATATCATCCATTTTCCTAATTTACATGAAAGAATTGGAATAGAACTAACTATTAACTATAAAAATTATACATTTCCTACTGATATGAATAAGAATTATATGAAATTTAAACTAGATGAAAAAATAATGGCCCGTTTAATTCCTGAAAGATAATCTATAAGAGCTTTTAAGAAAATAACTATTAAAAGGAGTCATATAAAATCGTGCAATCTATTGAGATGAATAATCAGAAGTTAAGGATTTTAGAAAATTTTCATATTATTAGTCCTAAATGTATCAAATTTGAGTGCATTTAAGGAACTGGCTAGTAGCGTCTTAGATTCTTCTCTTTTTCATAAATTTTCAAATTCACATTATGCATTTTATAAAAAAAAATCTATACATTATTCCAAATATAATATTAAATGATAAAATTAAGACCACTAGTAATTACGAATATTAGAGGCATCTTGTACACTGGTGTGCAGGAACTACGTGAGATAATTTATAGATTACTCTACAAAAACTACAATAGTAATGACTATATTCGCTTGTTGAATATCAAACAATATAAATTTATCAGATACAAGATTTTTCTAGTAGGGAAATTTGAAAAATAAAAAAATATAAATATAAACAAACAAATTGTGCTCATAAAGACAAGCAAAGAGTTGACATCGGCATTATTTTTTACTACAATTGTTTCCATGTTGTAGTTTTCTAATCATAAGTTTAGTTTATTTTTGTAAACAAACCTATGATGTTTATTCCTATAAAGAATGTGTTATGTTCTTTACTACCTCTGCTAGTTTGATTGGGTTCTCGAGTTTGGCTGTCTATCGATGTAGTTCAAGATTGGTTCGTTGGATTCATGGAGGTAATGTAGTTTTACCATCGCCTAGAATCATGTTGCCATAACAAGGACGCAATTCCTTTAAGTGTGGTTGTATCAGCATGTGATTACTTCCAACATGAGTTATGATTGGTTACCATTGGATGGCTTCCTTTAGGATTATTTCATTCAATTTACCTGCAGTTGAAATGATTTTCGTATTGACAATATATGAGGCTTGTATTTGAATTTATTATTGAGATTATCATATTTTACAGTAATGGGTGCCGTAGTGTTACAAAATTTAAGCCATTTTTAAGAAAATTTGGCATAGTTGACCTTAGGAGCTATAAGGATATAGATATTGCATTAATGAAGAAAGTGAGACGACAACTATAATTTAATAAAAAAAAAATCCAACTTTTTGCTTGTGTTTCATTTAATAAAAAACTCAACTTTGTGCTCAAGTGTTGGTTGGATATAAATCTTTTGAGTGATGTGTAATTGATAAAAATCAATTTCATGGGGAAGCCATCTCCTAAATTCAGTACAACAACAACAAAGCCTCCCACTTCGTGAGGTCAGCTACATGAATCCTTTTTCTCCATTGCGTCCTCCTTAGTGTCATATTTTCATTTAATTCTAATAAACTAAGATCCTTTTTTATACAATAAGCTCAAGCCTTCCTACGTCTACCTCTGTTTTTCTTAACATAAGTCAAATCTAAAGCATCTACTCTCCTAATCGGATCATGAGATGGTCGACGTTTAATATGACCAAACCATCTAAGACGACTCTCTCTAAATTTGTCTGTCACTGGAGCTACACCAACCCTACCATGAAGATATTCATTTCGCATTCTGTCTCTAAGTGTAAAGCCACTCATACACCTAATCATTCTCATCTCGGCAACACTTAACTTAGTATTATGCTTCTCTTTTAAAGGCCAACATTCAGCAACATAGAGCACTGCAAATCTCACCACCATCTTATAAAATTTTCCTTTCAATCTAAGCAGTACATTTCTATCACACAAAAGGCCCGAAGCATTCCTCCACTTCAACCAACCAGCTTGAATTCTACTATTAACATCCCCATCTATATCACCATCGCTTTGAACAAAAGACCCGAGATATCTAAATCATTCACATCTTTTAATAATTTGATCACCCAAAGTCACACTTCTGTCACTAGAGCTATTACTACTAAAATTACATTCCTTGTATTCAGTTTTAGTTTTACTTAAATGAAGGCCTTTTGACTCCAATTTAGACCCCCATAACTCAAGTTTTTCCTGGGCTTTTTCTCTCGTTTTATCCACGAGAAGGATATCATCAGCAAAAAGCATACACCAAGGTACATTCTGTTGTAGAGGTCCAGTAATACCATCNTAGTATTATGCTTCTCTTTTAAAGGCCAACATTCAGCAACATAGAGCACTGCAAATCTCACCACCATCTTATAAAATTTTCCTTTCAATCTAAGCAGTACATTTCTATCACACAAAAGGCCCGAAGCATTCCTCCACTTCAACCAACCAGCTTGAATTCTACTATTAACATCCCCATCTATATCACCATCGCTTTGAACAAAAGACCCGAGATATCTAAATCATTCACATCTTTTAATAATTTGATCACCCAAAAGTTACATTTATGTCACTAGAGCTACTACTACTAAAATTACATTTCATGTATTCAGTTTCAGACTCCAATGTAGAGCCCATTATTCAAGTTACATCCTCTTTTGTCTTATCCACAAGAAGGATATCATCAACCAAAAGCATACACCAAGGTACATCCTCCTGTAAATGTTCAGTGAGACCATCTATAACTAAAGCAAAAAGATATGGGCTTAAAGACGATCCCTGATGTAATCCAACATAAATAGGAAAATAATTGGTCAATCCTCCTTCAGTTCGAACACAAGTAACAACTCTAGTATACATATCTTTAATGAGTTGAATATAAGTCATATCAACACATTTCTTCTCAAGAACTCTCCAAAGGATATCTCATGGAATCTTATCGTAAACTTTTTCTAAATCAATAAAAATCAAACGTAGATCTTCCTTATTATCTCTAAACTTCTCCATCAAACTTCTCAATAAATGTATAGCTTCCATAATAGACTTGCCCGGCAAAATTCAAATTGATTATGAGAAATCTTTGTAATACGTCTTAACTTACGTTCAATTACCCTCTCCCATAATTTTAAAGTATTACACATCAACATAATTCCTTTATAATTTGCACACTCTTGTGCATCCCCTTTATTCTTAAAAATGGGGACCAAAATGCTCTTCCTCCAATCCTCAGGCATCTTTTTAGTTTTTAAAATAATATAAAGAGTTGAGTTAGCCAAGAAACTCCCAAATCTCCTAAAATTTCCACACTTCAATTGGGATATCATCGGGTCCTACAGACTTCCCACCCTTGGTTTGCTTTAAAGCCTCGTCAACTTTTTTTTTTTTACAAATGCGACGATAAAAATGAAATCTTTTATTATTATTAATGACATTAAGATCATTAAGGTCAATAGTAATTTCAAAAACTTCATTAAAAAGTTTATTAAAATAACTCACCCGTCAATGTTAAATATATTTTTCCTAAGAAAAGTACTTTTTTATCTTCATCTTTAATGCAGTTTACTTGAGTTAAATTTTTACTTTCTTTTTTCTTTGTTTGACTAGTTTATACATATATATTTTACCCTTCTTAGTATATAATCTGTTATAAAAATCACTAAAAGTAGAATTTTTAGCGTTACAGATTGTTCTTTTAGACTCTCTGCGAGCAGAATGATATTTTTCTTAGTTATCTAAACTTTTACATTTAAACAATTTTTATAACATATCTTCTTATATTTTATAACATCTCCTGAAATCTATATGAGGATTAAATTTCTTTTTTTAAAATTTCTTTGTTAAATGATTTTTATGATTGAATAATTTGTGTGATTGGATTTGATCAAATTTCACAAAATCAAAGTTTTTTCTTAAATTGTAATTTTTGATTGATTCAAAATTTCTCTATGATTTTCATCGATGCAAAATTGCATTACTAAATTTCAATTTAGGAAATCATTGCATTTTCAATTGGGATAAATTTTATGTGTTTTCTAGCTTTCATTTAAAGAGAATTTTTTTTTCCTAAATTTAAAATTCATAGATTGCAAATTTGACCTCATGTGCATGATTTTGTAAGTCTCAACCCAATTTTGCATTAGAAAATCCTACATTGTAAAATGTTTTGCATCGCAAATCATTGAATTCAACTCACTTTTTTTTCAACAAGAAAACAATCCAAAAAGGAGTTAGCAAAACTCCAACTTATGCATAAACCATAAACTTCATCATGATTTATCCATAATTCTAAGAGATGTTCTCGGTTATTGTTAAACATTTTCCTGTCCATCAAAACACAAATAGCAAAGACACGTGAAATCAAGTAAAAAAGATAGCCATAATACAACACTTTAGCTAGATCTTGGCAAAGGCATGCATGCATATATTTTATTTGGTGAAGCCAAAAAGCCTAAACGTATATTGTGAACTTAACAGATATTAAAGAACAAAATAAAACCTACTTAAGTTAGGGTTTAGATGTATGAAAAGTCTAATTTCCCATTCAACATGAAGCTACAGGAGAATACGATAACACCTTATTCATAAACCTAAACAATTATTACCATTCATGGAATAGTTAAGGGGCCATTTGGGATCACTTTTATTTTTTTTATTTTCTATTTTTATTTTATTTTATTTTATTTTATTTTCAAATGTTTTGATTTGAAACAAAACATGTTTGACATATTTGATTATGATATGATTTTTTAAGAGCACTCAAAAATCTAAAAGTTGTGTGGATATTTCCAAAAAGATGTTAATTTGTTTTTTAACATAAAAAATAAAAATACATATAGAAAACACAATAAGCAAACATATTTTTAAAAATAAATGATAAAACAAAAAATAAAAAAAATTTTAAACTAAAAACAAAATTGATCTCAAACAAACCCTATATTATCACAAACTAGATAAATACTCTTATGAAAACTCTTTCTACTTATTGCTTCAACTTTTTTATAGTCAATAATTCTAATAAATTCGATCAAGCTTCACGAATATGTAGAATCTAAGTTGGATGGTGACGGTTAGTCCTCTAAATCAAACATACTTAACTCCATCTAGTTAAACTTGATGAAAGCACGAATTACATTTATGGTCAATTAAAAGGAAATAAAAGAAATTTAAATAAGGTAATTTGAACTTCATTCATGTTCAAGAGTATGTTTGGTTGTAAGTAAGATTTAACATTAATAGAACTTAGTAAATCCATTAAATCCATGCTACCCATGGATTTAGTAAATCCGGATTTAAGCCGAATTCAAAGAAAAATTTCAGCCCTTAAATTCAAAAAATTTGTAAATCCTCAGAACTCTTGCATTTTTTTTTTCCTGGATTTTCCGGTGATAAATCATATTCAAAAGTGCTCCCAAACCCCCCGAGCAGAATTTTGACAAACTAAACCAATTTATGCTGACCAATTAAGGATCAGCATATCTCTTTTATGTCATAGATCTAAGACAAAAAAAAAAAAAAAAACAAGATTAGAAAGATATGGTTACTCACCAGTCCCCTTTTCAATCCAGGGTGATATTAGAAAGGTTGGCACCCTCACCCCCAACCGATCAAATTTGAAGTAGTACGGGTCAGGGCCAGTGATTCCATCAGGACTCGGCACCCCTTCCACCGGGGTTGGAACATGATCGTAGAACCCACCATGCTCATCATAGGTGATGAGCAGAGCCGTCTCATTCCACTGCGGGCTTGATCTCAGCGTCTCATAGACCTCTTTCACAAAATTCTGCCCACGAGCCACATCGTGAGAAGGATGGTCGTCGTTAGCAGGGAGGAGCTCACAATCGAAGTATCGCTGCTCGATCACCACATAATTAGGCAGTTTCCCCAACTTCGCATGCAATTTAAAAGTGTACTTGTAGTTATGGAACTTCAAAATGTTCTTGATCTTCCTTAAGCTCTTGAAGAAGAACGTGGCGGGGATGTTCTGATAGTATATGCCGAAGGTCAGCCCCTCGTCGTTAAGGGAGTCGAAGATAGTTTTTTGAGGGAATCCGTGAACAAGGTCGTGGCGGACGTTGCTCATGGCGCCATGGGAAGTCGCAGAGTGGACGTAGAAGCGGTTGGGCTGGGTAGAAGCCGGAACAGAAGCGAACCAGCGATCGAAAACGGCGAACTCATTCGCGAGGGCAGTGTAGATCGGAACATTCTCGGGAGCGAAGCCACTCATTACAGTACGAGCCATGCCCTCGCCCATACTGGCCGCCTCCTGTGCAAAACCGTTCATAGGGGCCGGATTGAGGGAAGTATCCGCAGAGCCAAAGATTTGCTCTCGTATGGCCTGGAAAGAGTGACCGGGATCAGAATCAATGAATACGGCGTCATTAGAGACAAAAATTTCAGGCGATGAAGGGTCCGAGGTGGAGAGGCGATTGGACTCGCGGCCGGTGAGGCCGTCGATATCCGGCCGGGAGGACTTCAACCAGCCAAGTATGTGGTCAAAGGAGCGGTTCTCCATGACCACAACAACGATCGTCTTGATTGGACCCTTGATCTCGTGTTTTTTCTTCTTCCCCCAACCCAAGTCGACACAGTGGGCGGAGATAACTAAGTAGAAGAAGAAGAAGAAGAGAGAAAGAGCATGGAGCCGGGATCGCCGCCGTTGGACATCCATTGAGAGACTAGGTCTCCGGGAAACCCTAAGGTTCCGTTGGTCGCCGGCGATTTACCGGTATCGAGCGCGGGATTTGGA
>NEWO01000089.1:2240165-2263778 GCA_003013225.1 Phalaenopsis aphrodite | reverse complement strand
AAAGATTAAAATTATTCTATAATTTATATTATTTTTAAATAATTTAATACTAAATATTTATAAATATATTAAAATGAACTCTAAATGTTATAAAATTATGTTTGACTATAGTAAATTTGCATAAAAATTTAAAAAGTTTAAAATCATTTTGCTTTTTTGATAATCTTATAGTATAATGACCCTTATTTTATTATATAATGAAATCAACATTAACCTTATGAGCTTTATCAGAGACTACAAAATTATTTATTGTGATCTCAAAAAAATTTGTTGTTAATTATAATCATTTTTTAATATTTTATATTTAATTATCATACATATTAATTAATAAATCTTAAGAGATCAATTATACAAGCTTACTAATCTCAAGACTAATTAAATCAATTTTTTTTATTTTAAAAATTAATTGAAGATTTGAGAACTTTATTCAATATTTTAAATCTATCATTTAAATATGTCATGAATTCTATAAATTATTTTTCAATTAGTGAAAATTAATTAACTTGGAATTTGGATTGAATGATTTTCTATCCAAATAAACTCTAAATATTATGAAACCATATGCTAAGAATAACATACTTATAAATCTCTAAGCCTTAAAAAATATTTTTTACTCGAGATAAACTTAATAAAAATCAATAAATTAAAGAGAATTTGATATTTTAAAAAATCAATAATTCGATTTTTGTTCGTTAAATATATTGAAGTAATTAACTTTGATCCTCTCTGTAATTGAAAATGTGTGCAGATTGGTTTTAGAATATTAGGGTTTAATTTGAATTATTAATATTTATTGTAAGATTAAGATGACCTAAAAGATGTTTATTTAAGAATATTTAATTATGAAATATTACTCATCAAACTCATATAATAAATTTAGAGAGACAAAGAGACACGTAAATAATTTGTCAGATCAATTGAGAGTGATTAAAGGCAATGAAGGTTCTTAATGAAATGATTAACCTCTCAAATGCCTTGTTTAGTCTCATTATAAATATATAAAATTGGTTGAGAATCAAATACAAATTTTTAAAGCTTGATTTTCTTAATTCAATTTTATTATGTAAAATATTAAACCACTAATTATGCACGTACTTTATGGGAGGCAACATCTTATTGAAGGCCCAATGACTACCTCAAACTAATTAGGGTCATAATAAAAAATTGGTTGATTTGGATCAAAAAACATTGTTTTTTTGAAAAGCCTCAATGTTTTGTATAATTAGATCATGGTTGCATATTCCATTTTAAATGAACTGACAATGATCTCATATCTTCTTCTTTTCACTTAAAATTAATGTTTTCTATAAAAAAGGCTTTGATAAATGACAATATAATGTAGTTTTTAAAACCATCTCCACTAAAATGAATGGAAACAAAAATAATCCTAGATAAATTAACCTAGATTTTTAATTTACTTCATTAAAATCAAAACTATAACTACTTTCAGGAAAAGAGAGTTGTACCTTGATTTGAAGGGTTTAATTTTGATATTTCTATTTTAGAAGTTTTTTTCACATCCAAACAAATAACATTGCTAAAGTTTTTAACTTCTATTGAGCTTAGTTGATAAGGATCATTAAGCACAAATTGCTAGAGCTTGCTTTTTTTTTAAGTTTTAGAGTGGGGAAATTGGCTTTTGAAATGATTATGGATGGTAGCTTGAGTTCCATAAATGATATAATATTTTAATTTTGTAAGAAATTTTCACTAAAAGTTATTTGTAGACTAATTTTAAGGTTGGGTTGGCCAACTAGTGGCAAATAGTGTAACTCTTGAGCTAGGTTCATTAGAAATTGAATAATAAAGCATGACAAAGTGTTTAAATTTATAAGGCAGTTAGATTCTAGTGATAATACTACATAGATCCAAGCTGAGTTAACTTCTCGGTAATCTTAGGGAGTTTTGAATGAAATAATGCCAATTTTCCACCTTTGATAATAGTGGATGGTGGAGATCAACTTAATACAGTTAGAGACAAAAGTATTATAATTTACAGTCAAGTGCAACTAGCTCAATTTATTTTTATATGCATTAGGTTGGTCTGGTTTGGTTCAGCTTTTAGATTTGCCCAAATGAGTTGGGCTTCCTTAATGAAATGTCTTAAAATCTTAAGAAGTGCATCACCATGTTTTTCGAATGGTTTGCTTTGGATAAGGTTTAAAAAATTTATTTAATCCTATGGAAATCCTTGATGGGTAAAAAAAGGTCATATGGATAGTTTGGGTTGATTTGGGTTGATTTGGATTTATTGGTGGCCAAGAGTTTTGATTTTAAGTGAAATATGCTTCTTAATGGATTTGCAAATATATTGAGTACTTACAAACCAAATGAATGAAGGATTATTTGATTTGGTTTGATTTAGGTATCGTCCTTAATGAGTCTTTATAGGATCATTTTGTTCAAAGAGGTTTAATCAGTCTTCAAAATGATATGGTCGTGGTTTTAAACATTCAAAGAATTGATCTGAGTTTTTCAAACTTTGCAAGCATTGATTGTAAAGATTTAACTTAGTTTGATTTATGAATAGGAAGGTTAGACCTAAACCTTCTTAACCAATTATGATAGGTCCTAGAAAAACCTATAATAATTGAACAATAAAATTGAAACTTAGGGTTGGCCACATGTGGCATCATAGAACCCAGGTTAAGGTTAACTAATTTAAAGTTCTGAGTTAGAGAAATTCTAGTGGTTTGGAATCAATCAAACTTATTTTTATTCTTCTAATCCTACATAATAGATTAGATATCAATTGAGTTTGTTTTAAGACCAAAGTGACCTTATGAGGTAAGGTTAGTGCTAGGGTAGTTTAAGTATTCCAATAAGGTATCATTTAGACTTGGATTTTTTTAAGTTTAATTTCTAGGGATCTTAGAGATATTAATACACCTAGGCATAAACAAATATAAAAGATATAAAAATTTTATTTGAATTAATATAATTAAGTATATATAGCTCTGTATGATAAATAAATATTTTATTCGACCTATATGAAAGAATGTATTGACAAGATGTGAAAAACATAATTAAATATGATTATTGATCTTTAAATTAAGTTCAATATATTTATTTAGGTGATTAATGATATAATTATCATATCAAACATAATCAAATAAATTTAAAAATAAAAATTAATTGCACTTAACAAATTCAGAGAAGTGATCACTAATAAATAATTAGCTAACGTGAAAAATAAAATAAGAAAAAATATGATTAAAATTATTTTTCTAATAAAGAAAGCCGATGATTTTGTGGAGTAGGTGATTTTTACGCTGAGTCATTGCAAACATCTTATTTATATTTCAATGCTCATTAAATATTTAAAAAACTTTTTAAAACTATTCTATAATCCCAAATATATTTTGAAATTATAAACTTGACATTCTAAAGGTGTGTTTAGGACAACTGTAGCTTATTAATAAGCTACTGAAAAATAATCAGTTGTTCAAAAAGCTGCAGTAATTATTACAAATTTTTTTTATTAGGGGCTAGGGGTCAGGTGGTCAACCTGACTGTAGCTTGAAAGCTGTCACCGCACCTAGTCAAAAACAATGTGAAGATACTGATTTCAGCAATTTTAAAACACAACTTTTAAAAAAAAATTGTCAAAACTAAAATTACCTAAATGGTCCTTAATTTATGACATGTTGACTTTTATCCCAAAAAATCAGCCAAAAGACGTGGCTAAATAGAAAGCCGCATAGAATAATGGTTCAGAACAAGCAAGCGTAGAGCTCGCATAGGTTTGGCTGGGCGTCACTATTTTGAAAGCGAAATAATTTCATTTTCCCCCAATAAATTGGAGGTATTTATTTGCAAATAAACAATTTATGATTGAGAGCTTGACAAGTGTGAGTTAGCTTCAAAAGAGACGAGTGGGAATATACTTTGCAAAGGAAATATATGCGTGGCATATACGCACAGTAAGTGCTTCATGTCCAAATCAATATACTTGAAAGAAATTGGTGTTTATCAATTTAAATTCAAGTATAATTGAGGTTGAGGTGGTAAATGTGATTTTAATGAAGGAAAATTTACATACATATTGCACAATTCTTATCTAATGAATATCTAATGCATAAAATTTCAATTTTTTATTCATGACATTTGATTTCATGAGCCTATTTTACACTTTGGACATAACCTAGTTTCGTCCGTATATGAGATGTAGATCGTAGCAAATTTTAAATATATGTTTGGGATAGCTGCAGCTTATTTAAAAAGAAATATGAAGCTATGAAGCTACTGAAAAATAATCTGATGTTAAAAAAAGATGTGACAATTATAAGTTTTTTTTTTTATTTTTTTAAAAAAGTCATATCGACGCTAGAAAGCTGACTCCGTACATAGCGAGGAGAAAGACAAATAGGATGCAACGTTAATAATTAGTTCCAATTTCGGGAAACTACACCTATTTGATGTAGTTGTGAAGTTATCACATAACAAGCTAAGAAATTGCGTTAGCTATTATTTATATATATATATATATATATAGCTTTCTAGCAATCACCACAATTAGGGTTCATTTGGGATTGATTTTTGGTTGAGTTGTTTTTTAGACCACCACTACAACCATGTTTAGGAAAACTGATTTCTCATTGCTTTCTAGAAATTTCTGTTAAAAAATTTTATTTTTTTTTCAACCTAACTTGTTAAAATGTAATGATTGCCAAAAATTTGCGGTCTGACTTTTTAAAATTAAAATAAAACTGTAATGATCATCACAGCTTTTTGAACAACTTCACAACTACTTCAAACAGCTGCAGAGTCTGTTTGGAGCAGCTGCAGCTGCTTGAAGAAACAACTGTGAAACTACTAAAGAAGAATTTGTTATTTAAAAAGTTACGATGACTATTACAAAAAATAAAATTGAAAAAATCACAGTACAACTTTCTAACAACCACCGCAGTAAGTCCGGTCTTGTGAAAAAAACAGCTTTCAATTGCATCTTTTTGAAAAGACAGGTAAAATGTAATTTTATCAATCAGAAAAAAAACTATTATGCAACACCACATCGCAACCCCAAAGATAATAAGTAATTTTCTACCACAACTTCTTCACAAAATAGACTTCACAAGTGCCATCACCCCAAACGCACACTTAATACCATAAATACAAAGAAGAAACAGACCAGGCCGACCAAGCTCTGAACTACATGCTAACGTACCAGCAAAAACTACATGCTAATGGGGCCACAAATATAGCTCCTATAATTCAGTACCAAAGTGGAGAAGAAGACAAATATATTAACGCATATATATTATCATATTTTTTTTATTATAATAGTAAATATCTATGATATTAATTATAATAATATATCTACACTATTAAGAATATTTTTGTTTAAGTTTTTTTAAATGTATTCTTCTATATGCATGAGAGCCTCTTTGTTTGTACTAAAACCAGTTTATGTAAGAATGCATCTTCTGATATACTACTCTAGAATAAAGAAGCCTTCTAAACAAGAATGAAAATTTGAAATGGGATGAACTTTAGAATGACATCCTTGAATGGTAGCAGAAGATCGAATCGAAACATAAATATTTATAGGTATAAATAAACGAGCATCGATGCATCAAAATTGAACCAAGAAGTCGTGTCGCCAAATCTCGGATGTGAAAAATGAAGGGTAAAGTTTGATAGTCAATAACCATCGCAGAATTTTTTATCGAAAAAATCACGACATGAATACTTTAGACATCTGCATGTTGTATATTTTAAAAAAAAAATCTTGATTTATTAGAATTAAATGGAAATATGATGCATAATATAACACAATGAAAACAAAACAAATTTATGTAGCCGACCCCACCTAGTGAGACGAAAGGTGTGTTGCTATTGTGGTTTCAATCTCTAAACCAAAGTATAACAAATACAAATTGAATTACCAACTTATAATGAATCATTAAAATCTTTGGGGTTAATATGTGGGATAAAAAATAAATCAAATGCACAATATCTATATATATATATATATGGAAAACTACAGTAAATGAGAGGGCATTTCTATTTTCCAACATATTAAGAGAAAAAAGAAGAAGAAAAAACAGAAAATGGCCTACAAATTTACACAAGCAAACAGTGAGATAAAGGAGGAATGAATTGCAGTCAGAATGAAGATTTTGGAGTACAAGGAAACTAATATCAGTCTTCTGTTGCAAATTATGTCAGCTTTCCTCATCTTCAGAATCTGTGGAGGTATTTGATGATGTTAGTAACTAGGAGTGTTTGCATACAATACTTCAAATGAATTATTAAGAGAATAAAGATCATGGTTAATAGGCAGCATAAGTTGGCTCAATAATTAGCTCAAATTTGATTGAGCTTGAGATCTTTCAACTCACTTGGACTGAGAGTTAGCTTGACATTATACAAATTTAGTTTTCCTCGTATGTTTTACAATTATGACGACCATGGCATGAACATCTAAAAAATAGATGATATTTCGAAGGCATTTTAATTAAAATAAAAGATTCTTTTATGAAATTAAAATTGTCAGTGTATTTGGTGGTCATTGACATCTCTTGTTCATGCTAAGCTCATTTATAAATGGACCAAATAAGAATGTAATGTTGCAATTCTTCTCCCTAGTTAAGCTCATTTGTATTATATTTGATGGTTAAAAAGAGTAAAGTGTCAAAATAGTCCCCGACCATTTACATGGGGCCGTTTTAGTCCTAGAGTTTATAAAAGTATCAAATTAGACCCCAAAATTAAGGCTGAAATAATTTTCATGGAGGAATTTTAAAATAGTCGGGGACTATTTTGTCACTTCTATAAACTATGGGACTAAAATGGCCGCATGTAAATAGTTGGGGACTATTTTAGAACGTCACTCATTAATAAAACCACGAAATAAAACCACGATCAAGTATGGATCATTCACACCCTTAGCTCTTTCAAAGGCTCTGTAGAACAGCAATCAATAATAAAGGAAGTTCGTGAATGAACAAAGGATGTCCAACCAGATATTCAAGCTAATGAAAATTAAAACACAGTAAAGAAAGAAAAGCTTAATCATAAAAGGACATAATTTTACATATGTTAATTATAACAGCAATGATTTAAGGGTTCATCCCAAACGAATCAAATTTAGAACGGCCAAACATGAAAACAATTTGTAGCACAAGTCAGCCATAAAAAAGGTCGCCAGCACTATGGTATGGTATCACATTAAAATCACATTAGGCAAAATAAATTTAATCCTTGCTTGAATTGTGTAGCAACAATTAAAAAGAAATTTTAAAAAATGCAAAATCACCTATTTATGTAAAACACTTTCAATTTCTTTTTCTTTTCATTACCTTGTGCTTTCAATTGTATTACAAAAGGAGCATGGCATGAAGAATATAATTTGCAGAATGACAAAAACCAAGAGCCAAATTTTATCAATCTTCAGAAAACTAACCTGAACGAATATCTTCCCCCACTTTTCCTTGATTTTGAAGTTGTCTAATAATCATTGCACATATGAGTTTCCACCAGTAGATGTGGAATACCAGAAGCGTTAAAAGCATGACATTGAAAATATAATATGATGATCTAGAAAATTGACCAGACTTCATCAATGACTCGATCAAGTGGTAACTGAAAATTCAATGATAAATACTGTGAGAAGATATAGAAGAAAATTTTGATAATAATTGCAACAGAATTGTGTTTCTTTACCTTGATGTTTTGATTATCCAAAAGGGAAAGAATATCAATCGCAGCAAAAACCATGATAATGCAAAACAAGCAAAAAATAGGCTAGCTGCCATCTCCATCCCTGCATACTTGGAAACTTTTGCTGCTTCCAGAAATACATCGCTCGTATCATGAAGGGCGAGAATTACGGTTCCAATGCGGAAAAAACTGTATTAACAGAAAGGCAGCAACTTTAAACCAATCATAGGATTGTTATGATATTGTACACCAAGAGCCTATCCACTTTGATGGGTTCAGCTGCTTCATCAACAGCAGATAAGGAAAACTTTTGAATGTATGCTTCAAGAATGATTCTTCATAATAGGCAAAGTTGTATCTTGTTTATTCAGACTAAAAAAATACAAGGATTGGCGTCTAATGAATCTAAAAATAAAAGGGTATGAAATACATAAGGGATACAAAATTTTTAACTAACACAAGGTTTTTTTGAAATTTGAAAATAATTAAAAAGTAACAACCCTACAGCTGTAACCAACCTCTGAGTATTTCAGGGGATATTCTCCATATTCTCTGTGGCAACTCTGTTAGTCTGGGAACACTTCTATCTCTCTCCATAGCATTCTCTCTAGTATTATAAATACAGCATTGTACTCTGATAGGAACGTAGAATTATATTATTCTAAATTTATACAATGCTAAGAATTATATAGCAGTTTAGCTTTATCTTCTCCTTCTATCTTCTGTCGGTGTTTTACTTATCTGTACAGGTCTTCATGATATCAGAGCCAATGGCTGAATCAGCAGTCATATACCAGTAGAGCAGATGTTCTTTCTTCATCATCCATGACTGACATCAGAATTCCATCATCCGTCAAGTTTCTCATGTCAAATATCAAGACAGTAGCTAATATTCAACTAATTGCTGATAATGAATCCATTTGGCGCTCACAGATTGAGAAGCTTTTCAGAGCAAATGGTCTTGAAAATTTTCTAGATTGGTTAACTATTTGCCCACCAAAAAAAATTCAAGATTCTACCTGTCACTACTCTAATTCAGCTTACTTAACAAGGCAACTAATTGATCAAAACCTTTCAGCAGTCATCTACTCAACGATCTCCTCCAGTATATCCTAAACTTCGACTCTACATCAGCAATTTCGAGTACACTGACTAAGAGACTCCAATCCAAAAACAGGTCGAGAGTTCTACAGCTTAGAAACAAGCTTCATTATATCTCCATGAAAGACCGCTCCATGACTCAGTATATGTTATATATTAAGTCTCTCGCTGACAATATCATTACTGTTGTTGGGTACATTGATCAGGAAGATATAATTCTTCACATATTTAATGGCTTACCTTCTACTTATCAGGCATTCAAGAACCGCCACTAGAACCCAATTTGAAACCATTGCTCTCGATGATCTATACTCACTATTATGTAGTGAGGAAATCAATATTGCTGCAGAACACACTAAAGAATCCAATGATGCTGCCATTGCTCCTTACACTTCTGTTTCCAGAGGAGGTCTTACCAACTCAATGGGTCGAGGAAGAGATAATGCGGGTTCAAGAAAAGGAGCTGCTTCAACCATGAACAACAGGGGAGGTAGATCTTCCACTAATACTACATCCAGCCTTACATTTCAAATTTGGGGTCAAAATGGTCACACGGCTTTAATGCTGGCATCGGACAAATTTCACTTCCAATCTGACTACCAAATCTGATGTTGCTTTCATCAGCTCAACAACCAGCACACGTGATGATTGGATACTAGATAGTGGCGCAAAAACTCATCTTACAGCCGATCCTGACAATCTACAACAAGCAATTCCTTATCATGGCAATGATAATATCTCGGTTGGTGATGGCACAGCTCTTCCTAAAACCTCTACAGGTTAGTGTATTTTACCTACACCAGAATGTACATTTCTTCTTCCTAAACTTATACACTCTCCTCTACTTGCACCAAATCTTCTCTCTGTTCATAAATAAACAACTGATAATGCTGCACTATCTCGTTGGAGAAATCTGGTTTTTCTATTAAGGATCGGAGGGCAAAGAAACTCATCCTTCGAGGTCAAGCAGGAATGGTCTGTATCCCATCACAGCCCTATCTGCAGTCAATTCTACCTCTTCAACTCCTCTGTTATGGCACAGACGCTTGGGTCACCCACATCGAGAGGTTGCAGCTCTCATCTCCAAGAATGTTGTTTCTACATTTATTCCTATTTTTTCTTTTCTAATTAATGACTGTAACTCCGGCAAAAGTCACAGGCAGCCCTTTTCTTATTCAATGTCTATATCTAAAGTTCCTTTTGAGCTTTTGCACTCTGAGGTATGTGGGCCAGCCCCCAATATCTCTTCCAATGGGTATAAATACTATCTATCACTCATAGATGATTACTCACGTTATTGTTGGATACTTCCAATGTTTGTCAAATCTGAGACAACTATTAAAATCAAATCCTTTCTCAATCTAATTAAAAATTAATTTCACACTTGTATTAAAAATTTCCGCTCTGACAGAGGAGGTGAATATCTCTCTACAAATCTACAGAAATATTTCCCCTCAAATGGAATTCAACACCAATTCAGTTGTCCTTATACACCCCAACAAATGGTATTGTCGAATGCAACCCTACTTCTAACGGCCCAACTACCTCTTCAATTTTGGGTTGCTGCTCTTCTCACAACATCTTATATCTCATAAATCGCATGCCATCTAAAACCAACTGCTACAAATCACCTTATGAGCTCTTACATCGCTCTCCATCTACATACACACATTTCCGCGCTTTTGGATGTCCATGTTTCCCTAGCAAAGACCTCTACTTCGTAATATACTGCTTCCAACAGCTCCAACCTGCATCTTCATTGGCTACTCCACTTCCCATACAGAATATTGTTGCTTTAATCCTCACAATGAAGAGTCATTATCTCTCGCCATATAACCTTCAATAAAAATATATTTCCAACTCTCCCTCAACCGACACCATCCATTTCTCCTTCATCTCAGCTACCCTCGTCACTTCTTACACCTACCTCTACATCATTTTCCAAACCATTTGTTGTTATAACTTCTTCACCACCAACTGTAACTTCCACATTCACCTCTCAATTATCTAAAGAGCAAAGGCTTCTTCATGAGTACAGCAGACCTTTCTCTCTAAATCTATCAAAACAAACACATTGCATCTACCTATTAATCTATGTGGATGATATACTTCTCACGGGGAGTGAGTCATCAACAATAAATACTATTTTTCATGACTTGCGGCCTGTCTTTCATCTCAAAGAACTTGGGGAAGTTAACGTCTTTCTAAGAGTTCACTTACAACATAATTCCAAGGGATATTTTCTCAATCAAAACGCATACATCACATTTCTCTTACAGCAACTTGGAATGGAAAACTGTAATCCTCTGCCTTCTAAGCTGAAATGTGACATTGCATCTCAGCAACCATATCAGGACATCACTCAATACAGGAAATTTGTTGGCTCCCTCCAATTTCTAACAGTTATCCGGCCAGACATAAATTTTGCAATCAATTATCTTTGTCAACACAGGCATCAACCATTACTATATCATTTTAAACTCATGAAACGTCTCATGTGTTATCTTAAAGGTACTATTCTTCAAGGTTTTCAACTAACCAAGGGAGATCTAAAACTCAGATGCTATTTGGATTCGGATTGGGCAGGAAATTTGGATGATCGAAAATCCACAACAGGGTTCTGTACATTCTCAGGTAATAATCTCATCTCTTGAACTGTTCAAAAACAAAAGATTGTTGCCCGGTTTCTACAGAAACCGAATACAGGGCACTTGCAACTGCCTCCACTGACATTATCTAGCTACGAAGACTTCTTCAACAATTTCATATACTGATAGTATCAGCTACTCTCATTCACTGCGAAAATACTTAGGCTATTTATATTGCTCACAACCCTGTCTCTCATGCCAGAATGAAAAATATGGATATTGATCATCATTTTGTTCGTGATCATCTCCAGTCAAGAATAATCAAGCTACAACACATTGCTTCTCAAGATCAAATTGCTGATATTTTAACCAAGTGTCTACCTTACGCTCAATTCAGTAATCTTCACATCAAGCTCACAATCTTATCACCCGATTGTGATCATGTGGGGAGGTAACAACCCTAAAGCTATAACCAACCTCTGAGTATTTCAGGTGATATCTCCATATTCTCTGTAACAACTTTGTCAGTCTGGGACCACTTTTATCTCTCCAGAACATTCTCTCTAGTATTATAAATACAGCACTGTACTATGAGAGGAACGTAGATTTATACTATTCTCAATTTATACAATGCTAAGAATTATATAGCAGTTTAGCTTTACCTTCTCCTTCCAATCTTCTGCTGCTGTTTTACTTAACTATACAGGTCTTCAAAAAGAACAAGCAAAAGAATTCATTACACAGGATCATACTCTCGACACATCAATTTTTGACCAAATCAAAAGTAATTAATTAGCCAATGACACTATGTAATAAAAGAAATAATAGAAGGACTTAAATTACCAAACTAGTGAAAAATTATACCCATACAAGCATAACGAGATGACCTCCTTGATAACATTTTCTTGTACTCCAATATTAAAACTTAAATGAGAAATTTTATTGAAGACAAAAGTTGTGAATTAATTACAATCCTCAGAACAACTGTTTTTAGACTCCTACTCCAAGGCTAGTAGATCAAGCTGGTAGAGATCGATCTTAATTTAAATTTAGATTAATCACAAAGTAATTTTGAAAATTCCTAAAGCACCCCAATTGCAACTAGAGCATAACAATAATCCTGCACAAAAATAGAACGCCCCAACTTTCTGCTTTATAAAAACCACAAAAGCTAAATCAGCAAATAAAGTTCAAAAGATAAACCAAAGCAAAAAAAAAAAAAATGCATATCCGCAAGAGCCCTTATCAACACAGTTAATCCCTCACATTCAAATGGAACCATTACCATCAACAAAAAAGCAAAAGCCCACACATCAAACATACCAAAGGATATCTCCAAAAGTCGCATGAAACACGTAATTGAAACAAACAACTGCACAACCAACCATTCCCATTTATTATTGTTAATTTTTAAAACGAATTACAACAAAGAACCATCACATCAATCTACCCGAGTTGAAAAAACTTTGCTCCAACAAACTGAACTTCGATTCCAAACAAAATAACGGTCCATCTAATCTACTTAACCATTTTGAAAATTAATCAAAAATAAATCAAAACAGAACTAATGTCAACCAAATAAATTAATCTAAAACTAAGAAAAACTTTACTTAACAATTACAACCCTTCTCAGTCATCATCACCAACATGTACTTAAAACAGAGATAATAAATAATAAAAAGAATGGGCCATCTAGTGAAAGGAAGCAAACGAATGCATAAAAAAACATATACTACATAGGAGTTAATATCGTTGGTGTGCTCCCAAAGATCTGTTATTAATAAAATTCTCTATAATTTGGCCACCAAGAAAAAAAGATTCTAATACCAAACCCCATGATGGTTGACACTAGAGATACCTCCAAGTGATCCTATTATCTGTCATATTCAGCCTCTCATGACGAAATCAATTTCAATCCCAATCTTCTACTTGAAAATATGTCTATGTCACTCAAAGAGCCAAATTTTAAGTGAAGATGTCACTCGGATGTATGAGTATAAGAATAAGAAGGAAAAAAAAAAGATGATTAAAGTTGTCTACATGATAGAACACATTGATGACAATTTAAAACATGTTTCTGTCAAAATGGATAACATGGAGCCTTGCAATGGCTATTATCGATAATGAGCCTTTGTAGATTGGAGCCTGCACTCATACAGTTCTGGAACCATCAAGCTCACAAACATTCTAATATAGGGTTATCAAGTTCAAGCTAGCAGGACACAAACTTTACTCTTTCTAACTCTCTCCATCACAAGCCATCTCTCAAGCCCAATAAGAGAAGCCACGAGATACTTATGCGAAGAAGGCAACATGTGTATAGGGGTTCACGTGCAGGCAATATCGTCACTCAAGCTCTGCTAGGGTTTCGTCTCTATGGCGAACCCTGGTTTCTCCTTCATTGCATTTCTCTTCGCCGTGCGTCGCTTTCGTCTTTGACTTCAACCCGACGCGGCTGCTCTCTCTTGTGGTCATAGGTTTCAAGTTGCATCGACTCGGTTTCTACGGCGTCTCGTGCTCGTAGAAGACCAAATCAAACACGGTTGCTTGATCCAGGCCAAACGCGGCGTCTCGTGCTTTCGCGTCGTTCGCCTCTCTCTAAAGGGTTTCCCGCGGATTCCTTTCGGCGTTTGCTCTTTCCTTCATTGCACTTTCATTGTTTCTTACGCCGCGCCTCCTTGTATTGGTGATGGCTTCGGACATATCGTATGTTGCTGCCCTTGCGGATGCGCCTCAGGTACACCTAAATCGTGTTATTTCACTCTTTCGTTTGAGTAGGCAGAGGAAATCAAGAAACATAGTAGGAAGAATGGGAAGTCTGCCATCTTTTTTTACAGAAACTGAAGGTATTCAATTTACTTCTTCCTATCGTCTGAATTTGGTTGAGAAAATTATGTATGGTCATTCCAAAATAGAGCTTATTCGTAAAGAATTTGAATTTATGTACCTTGTTGGGAAGTGGAAAATTGAACTATTAGATGGAATACACATTCTTATTCAAATTAATAATGAAGATGATTACACGCACTTATTTGCTAGAAAGATAATCTGGATTGATAACAGAGTAATGAATATTCTAAAATGGTCTGTGGATTTTGACCCACAGACAGAACCACCAATCATTCCGGTTTGGATTTGCCTTCATGGTCTGAAATTTCATTATTTTACTCAAAAAGTGTTGTACTCTTTTGCCTCAGCTTATGGTAAGCCACTCAAAACGGATATTCCCACTTTTAATATTTCCCTTCCATCTGAAGCCAAAGTACTTGTTGAAAGAGATATCACTTCTTTCGCTTCTGAGAAAATTTGGTTAGACACACAACACCATGAATATTGACAAAAGGTAGCGATTGAGTTTTTTCCTTTGTATTGTTCGAACTATTGTATGTTCGACTACTCTAATTCTCAATGTCATCATCTACACCCTCACCTCAGACCAAAAAAACAAAGTGCTCCGCCAGAGAGTGAATTCATCTCCTCCTGATCAACTCCAAGTTATTGACACTATTGATCATCAAAAGGATACCACTGAAGACGTCACTATCATAACAGGCGATATGTCAATCATTCAGTCTCCACACAATGTTGTAGCTCCCCCGTCTTTGGAACCTCTTATCGTAGGTTCGAGAGAGATTCTTCAGACTCCACCTGCCCTTGAATCTATCACTGATATTACAGGTGGAAATACTTCTACTGCTTCACTACTGCCTCATTAGGTCCAGCAAGCTGTTAATGTTACTCAGGCTCATGGGGATCATGATGTGCAACAACCTACACCTGTCCGACCACGTTTGGACCAATCCATTGATCGGATGAGTCAATTCTCATATAAGAAATGACAGGTCTACACATCTAAGAGGAAGAAGAAGAATGGAGACCTACTTGAGCTTAAAAATCTGATGGATAATACTTGGTTACTCCGGGCAATGATACGCACCTTACCATATTGTTAGTTGGCTCCCTTACGAGAACTAGAGGCAGATGGAGGACTAAAGTGGGACGTCCCTAGCACTTTTGCGCCCGTTGGTGATTTTTTGGTTTTTTATCTTTATATATATTTGTTTATTGGGATTTTGTGTGTGTTGTATTGTGTGAGTTAAGTCTTCTTTTAGGCCTTCTCATACAACTTATCTAAACATTTTCCTCTTTAATATATTAGCCCTTGGGTTTTATATATATATATATATATATATATAATTTTATTATTTAGGACTTTTGGTCATAATTCC
Organism: Phalaenopsis aphrodite; assembly: GCA_003013225.1. Classification (NCBI taxonomy): domain Eukaryota; kingdom Viridiplantae; phylum Streptophyta; class Magnoliopsida; order Asparagales; family Orchidaceae; genus Phalaenopsis; species Phalaenopsis aphrodite. The sequence continues at coordinate 2,248,195 of NEWO01000089.1, read as the reverse complement.
AAATTTGGAGGAGAAAAGGAGAAGACGAAAAGTGCGAACTAGAGAAGGAGAAAGATTGACCCAAGCAAACTTCGATAAAGAAAATTTAAGTTTATATTATAAATTTAAGTAAAGAATTTGATCAGGATTTCACAAATTAAAAAAAATGAAATTTAATACTAAATAATGTAAATTTAATAGCTAATTAAAATAGTAATTAATTGAAGTTTTGTAATATGAATACTAATGTTTATTTTAGGCCTCAAATTTTAGAAGATTCAATGTCAAGGCAAATCAAATAGAAAATTAATCGATATCGAGAAGAGTACTCATGTTCTTATACTATGATAAAATTTTATTTCTTGTACATCAAATACATTTACTAGTATTATCATTAGTTATATAAAAATTATTGCAAACTCAGGATTTTGAATTCTAGGGAATTTTTGTTCATATTGTACGAATCATATGTGTACACCGTATTATTAAAAATATCATAAATATTAAATGACTTATAAGTATATCTGCTAAGCAAATGGGAATGAAATATATTTTTAGTAAATAGAGATTTTCATAAAATATTAATATGTTTATGACTGACTATGGAGTTACCATTTTATGCTACTAGCAGAGGAATGCTAAGGTACTCGTACACATAAATGAAAAAAAATATTGATATTATAATAATTTAATTTATACAAATTTTTAGATTGAACTTTTGTGACGGTTGTACAGATATATAATAATATTGATATGTTGTTGATATAATAAGTTTCTTTGAATAACATCACATGTTTATATTGATTTATTGAAAGCTAACTGGCATACATGTTGTGTTTCTTGTCCCTTGTATTATTTTAGTTTATGAGTATAAGTATTTACTAGCTTTGTTTAAGCTTACTGCTATTTTAAATTAATATTTTATGTTTAATTAAGTGATTAAAATGTTAGAGATAGAAGGAAAAATATTTATAGAAGAAGCGGATAACAGTAACGACGTAAATTTAAATATCTTATTTTAATTTAATTTGATCAGCGACATTTTCATTTGTTAAATAATAAATAAAAATAGAAAATTTAGTTCCAACCATCTGACTATCTGTTTCTGTTTTAGTTAATTCAAAGCACCAGGCAGGGTCATAACATCACATGCCAACCCTATGCGACATTCCCTTATCCTCATACTCGCTCGTCTCTCTACTCAAAATTGAAGCATAAAACCCTCCTCACTCGCATGCTCCCTCTCTCCCATCTCTCTTGCTTTCCACCATTTTGGACTACCTAGTTCTTAGAAGCCCTCCAATACAAAGAAGCAAGGTAGTAACGAAAGATAACTCTCTCTAAGAGGTGTCAGTGGACCAAAGATTTGTGAAGGACTTATGACAAGCACTCGCTGGAGGAGGCATGGCGAACCCACTAACTGCTTGTGAAATAAGTGGGACAGTTGAGAAAGGGAGCTCTGTGGAGGAGATCTCGGCGGACCAAAGAAGGGTGGCAAAAATGGAAAGTCACTTAGGAGTTTGCTAAAAAAGAATCGATGAGACTAATGGCAAGTAAAAGAGAATAGAAGCTCATGAGATGTGATTTAGTAAAATCCCGACCAAATCCTGCCACCAAATACCCCTCATTCTCTCTTCTCTCTCTCCCTCTCTTTCTTTCTCTCTTCTCTTTCTTTCTATAATTCAACTCTCTCAATCTATCTTTTTTGCTACTCTCTACTTTTTTTTTTCTTTCTCCCTCTCTATCTCCAATTCATTTCTCTCATCTCGTTCTCCACCTCATTTACTCTCACTCTAACTCTCTCTATCTCCGTCTTTTACTCTTTTCTATGTTTCTCCCTATATCTCTACATCTCTCTCTCTAATTTTTATTTCTCTCTCTTTCCCCACTCCTCTTTCTAACTCTCTTTCTCCCTTCCTTTCTCACTGTAAATTCAGAAAACAAAGAAAAAGAAAAAAAAGTGAAAAAAAAGGAAAAAGAGAAAGAGAAAAAAATAAAAAGGGCACATCAATCTCGCAATCTCATCTCATCATCATCACCATCAACTCTTTACATGACTTTCTCAACACTATGGAAAAATTAAGTTGTTCTTACATAATTTTCTCGTGCAAGTGAAAACTCACACACGCCTTTCTTAGAGTAAGGGGGAGAAAACATAAATGCACTTTTTTTTGTGCAATGGGAGAAGACTCCGGCCGCCAAAAAAATAAAAAAAATTGTAAGTTTTTCCTAACATGACAAAAATTTTATATGCAAAGTTTTCATGAGGTAAAAAGGCCCATTAAGTGTCTTTCTTGTTGTGGTGGGTAGAAGATCTGATTGTGGTTTCTTAAACACCACCCATGTACAACATTTTTAATGTGGTAGACCGATCAAGGCTACCCATAGATGCCCCACCCCCTACATTGGAAAGAAATTAAGATTCTTTCAAAATTTCCAATAATCCAACTTTAAAATGAATTTAAATAATTATCTAGACCGAATAACATGACTAAAAAAAACTTTTAAAATTTTAAAAAAAAAACTACAAATGACATTAAATGTGTGCTCCAAGTGGCACATATCAAAATAATTGAAGAGAACTAGAGCAAACCATAAAATTAGAACTTGAAATAGACTTACAAGGGACCTACAATGAACTCGAAAGCTTGCTTATAAGCATAGAACTTCCTAATTGCACTAAAGAATCTCTTGAATACTTAGAGCCCTCAAGAATAAACTTGATGAATTGAATATAAAATGAACATGAACTAAAGTTGGTTCTAGTTATAGATGGAAGAATGATTCTTTACAAGGCCCTGAAATACAATCCATATACAGACAAATTATGCCTCTTTCAAAAACCTTAATGGATTCCAACTTGCGATATTCATAATTGGATCTACAAACCAATAAACATAAGCAAATAAAATGCAACCAAAAATGAACTAAAAATCTAAAATCACAAGCATAATTCAATGACTGTGAGTTCACATGAATGGCAAGCACAACAAACCCCTATACTTCTCAAATGGTTGTTCATTCATGTGAATGAGAATTTTTTTCAAATAAAAACAAGTGATATGTGCTTCCTATCATGGGCCTGTCGGCGGGGAAAAGGGTGGGGGTTGGTTTGTTTGTGATTTGGGAGAGTTGTCCGTAAGAAGCTGTCGGTCACCGGAGTTGAAATCTCGTCGCCCGCCTCAGAAGGATGTATAGATTTAAGTATGAAAATCAAACTGACCCCATATTTTTCATAGTTTAAATGAAAAAGCGTCTTACCTCAAATCATGTATCTATCCCAAGGGATAAACACAAGACTTGAGGATGAGGCTCGATCAGATAAACTAAGATATATATGACGTCTGTTTGGTCAGCGAAACCATTTTATTTGCCGACAAATTATCCTATTTAATATGAAAAATTAAATAAAGTTTATTTTAAGTTAGGTTCAGAAAAGCTTCCTATAAGGGCAAGCCTCTATAGTTATATACATCTCAAATGACCGAAATCACTTAAGAATACTCTCGATAAAAATCAGGAAAAAAATTATCTTTAAGGACTTCAAAAGGATAGGAGTTTTCAACGAAATCGGACAAAGACGTGTGCAAAAGGGAATTGTTCAAACTTGGAACATTTATTACAGGATCCAAAGGAACAGGAACTAGGGGATGCCACAGATCCAGAGGAGATCCTCGGCGGCTTCCCAGTCTACTCTATGGTTTGGCTTCAATTTCGAGGACGAATATTCAAATGTTTTATCCTGCCAGTTTTATTTAATTAGAGCTTACATTCATGTGAAACGATCATACAAATAGCCTGGAAGATGTGAGGATTTACATCGTAACAAACGACAGCCTCAAAATACTAAAACGAGTTAGGGTTTAGATCGTACAATAAAGTCATACGAATACCTAACGAAAAGGTTGAGGATTTATGTTGCGCTAGGCGAACAACCTCGAAATTCTATGGATTGTTGTTTTAATTCTAGGAAAAGAATGGTTTAGCTGGGGAAGACATGTTCTGCTGTTGAAGATAGTCGTACTGCCCACCGCGCTAACTCCAAACTCCTTGTCGTGACGAGTTTAAGTTTTCTAGTTATGATGTCAAATCAAACGACTTTATGGTAATAGTCCTCTAAACATCTTATATGGAAAGGAGGCATGTTTAAGGCTATGTAACATAAAAATGTGCAGTACAGGGCAAGCAGTAGAAAGCACAATAAAAGAAACAGTGTATATGTCATACATGACAATAACAGATATAGTAAAAGGAACAGTATAACATGCTTTATAGAACAATAGCAGGTATGAACAGGAATAATATGACATGTTGTACAGGGTCGTAGCAGATATAAACAGGAATAGAATAACATGTTGTACAGGGTGGTAGCAGGTATAAATAAGAATAGTATAACATTTTGTAAATGTAAAACGAACCTGTACGCCCGTGGGATCCACTGTTTCTTAAATATAGCAAGCTGAAATGTATTGCAAAAAGCGAAGTCTGGAAGAAAAATCATCCGAGAAATCCGAAGAAAAGTGTAACGACGACTCATGACCGAAAACTCGAGAAAATCAACGAGAAAAGACTCAAGTAAACATCTTCAGAAATCTCGGAGAAATCTTGAAGAAAAGAAAAGAAACACAAGTGCTTTGTCCAAAGCTTCGATCAAACAAAAAGTTCAGGTAAGGGGGACCGCAAGCACTTGTGTAGGGCTAAGCTCAGATATATGTATATGTACTCGAGGGTCCACGAATGCTACTCGGTCACCCGAATGTATAGAACTGTCACTCGTCTAGAAGTGTGTCATGAACCTCACCTAGAGGACTACTTCCCAGCCTAAACAGGTATTCGTAAGGTGGACAATCAATTTTAAAATGTATTTTTAAAAATTTATGTTTTTGACATGCACACAAATTTTAAACATGCAAAGAAGAGTTATCAATTTTTGTTTCTTAGAAAAGTATGTTTTTGCTTGAAAAGGGTTTATCAAAACTTATTATATTTTTTTTTAGAAATTTTCATTGTCCACGAGTCGATTATATTGTCGGGCGTGGGATTGTCAATCATCTAAGGAGGTTCGAGTCAACTCCCGCTAAACTTATGTCGGTGAAGGATATCATATCTTATTGTTCATCAAATGTCTGGATCTTGATGTTATAGGATAGAGCATCTTTCTGCTCTATCTTCGGTGTGCCTTTATCATCAACACCCTACGCCCCAAAACAAACTACTTGCGACCTTGCTTGATGGTTTCACGTATAGCAAAAGACTATACGCGGACACTTATGCATCAGACATAAGCATCAAAAAACCGAACCAAGAAGCAAGGAAAGAAAAGAGCAAAAATGGGGTGAGAGAGAGGAGATACTTATCCATCTAAAATACTGAAAAGAAGAATGGGCAATTCTCAAAAACTCTTATAGAAAAGACCTAAAAAAGTAGGGCCCGAGGTCTTTCCTAACAAACATAAAATACCACTTTGCGCTTATTTTCCAAACCCCAGAAACGTAGGATTAATCAAATCAACCAAATGTTCTCCCAAATAAAGCTTGCAAATCTTCCCAAAATCCCAAAGTTGATATCAAAATCTTCCAACTTTTGAATTAATCCATAACCTCACAGATCAAATAAGCATAAAAATCTTCCCATAAAACCAAATAAATGCTCACAACCGAGATTACTACAAAGAGATGAACAGCAGGTAAGGCTCTCGGCCAGGGCAACAAAAAAGGAAAGGGGGAGCTATTAAAGCTCACAACTAAGGGCAGCAAGGAACAACTGCTAAAGCCCACGACCAAAGGCAACCCAAGGCACAAGTAAGGCTCGCAGCTAGAGCAACCCAAGGCACAAGTAAGGCTCACGGCCAAGGCAAGCCCAAGGCACAGGTAAGGCTCACGACCAAGGCAAACCCAAGGCACAAAAGAGGTTTACGGCCAAGGCAAATCCAAGGCACAAAAGAGGTTCACGGCCAAGGCAAATCCAAGGCACAAAAGAGGTTCACGGCCAAGGCAAACCCAAACCGATCCTATGGAGATATTTGATATACATAGAAGAGTGAACGGACAAACTCTCACAAAGCCTCCAAACCGATTCTAAAACATTGTGAGCAAGGCCTACAACCAAGACAAAAGCCAAGACACGGGGGCAAGGGGAAGGGAAGGCTAACTCAACCACATCACAAACCCACGACTAGGGACCAAGCAAACATCAAACTGCAGCCTTATACACTTCCAAAACCGTAGAAGTTAAGGCCAATTGAAATCAGAACCCAAACCACCCCTCGGGTAGGGGCAAGACAAGGCAAAATCGAGCCCAGCAGGGGCCAAAGCAAATGAAACTGAATCCTCCCACAGCTATAGAGCAGGGATAGGAATAAACATCAGAAACGGGCTCTCGGATAGGAGCTAAAGCAACCAAACCGAGCCCCCAAACATAGCCAAAAGCAAACCCTTCAAAGCTCATACGTGAAGTTTAAACAGTTAATAGGATGTTCTAACAAAAACCAAAAACCCATCCTCAACAAAAATTAACATCCCATGCCCCAGCAATGAAAACTGAATACCCACAAAGACCCAAAACAAAGCCGTTCAAGGCCAAGACAAAACCCGAGCATAGATTAAAATCCAATCTTTAGCAGAAATTAAAATTCCAGTCGCTTCAAGATAAAGATGAACCATTCAAAGCCAAGGGACAGCTCACGAGCTTTTGAAATATCAAGATATAGAGTCAATATATGTCTCAAGCAAGAACAACAACAAAGATAGTATGTTTAGGCCCCTAACTTGAGTATTCTGAATATGTCTCAAGCAAGAACAACAACATAGATAGTATGTTTAGGCCCCTAACTTGAGTATTCCGAACATGAAACAATTTCAGCAGGTATTTAAACAAAGGGATGTTTCACGAGGAGCTAGACCAAGCCCTTGAAACAAGTTGCAGAGCTTTCCAAAATAAATAATTTTTTTTATAGCATGCATTTCGAGTAAGGGAAAACCACAGGAAGCCAAAACCAAGCCAAGCAAGGCCAAAACCAGAACCCAGCAAAGGTCGAAAACCAGGCTGCAATTGAGATTTAAAAGTTGGGCCACAATGAGAGTTAGAAAAAATATTCCCATGCCTTTAAGGTATTCAACCTAGGACTACCACATGCTTTGAGTGAAAGTGAATGAAAGTTTCACAATACATATACTAACATGCTCATGAGAGGGGCCAAATTATTTCAAAGCCATCCTTTTAATTGTTTCTAATATAAATATGCCTCAGAAGATAGGAAACAGGCCATGACTTCAGCACTTTAGATAAGCAAAGTAAAAGAGAGAATTAATAACATGCCACATTGCTCAACCAAATCTAACTTCCAGCACTACACCACAAGCTCATCACCAGAGCTTCGGCAAGGCCATAACCGGAAGCCAGTAAAGCACCGAGAAAGTGGGGGGGAGGGAAATACACACCCTCAAGCCTTTAAATGCTATTTCCCACATAACAAGTGTATAAAGAATACGTTAGAACATGTTTAGGAATGAGGTAAATAGTAACCTTCCTATTCTAGCATGCTAACGGGGCTCGGCAGAGAGCAGAGTCGAGTACAGGCAAGGCACAGAGCAGGACCGAAAACAGGTAAAGCACAAGGGGAGGGAGAAGTACCTCTTTAATGTGAAATCACAGAAAGATGTTCTCTAGCCAAACTTTCCTCCCAACAGTGAAAAGGACTTAATTGAAGCACTAGAAACTAAAAAAAAAAGAATAAGAAAGAAGAGTGACAGAGAAAATTCCTCCCCATAACAAATTTTTCGGCCCTTTGAAGCTTCATAGAGGAGCTCTAATATACGCTATGGGACGAAGAAGCCAATGATTGAAAAAAATCCCGCAGAGATCGAGCGCAGGGGGCTCGGCCATACTGTTTGCGGCTCGAGGAGCCAACGAATGATGAGGCGGGATGGGTGACTGCGAGAGAGGGGAGCGCGGGAACCTTCGTTCCCATGCCTCGAGCTCGTGGGGTCACACAAGGGATCACAGCGGCTTAGAGCAGAGGCACGAGCGAGAGAAGGACGCACGAGCGAGAG
>NEWO01000089.1:2165563-2239680 GCA_003013225.1 Phalaenopsis aphrodite | reverse complement strand
CTAGATCCTAGACTATTAAGAAGGGGAAAGCTACACCTTGACCGAAAGCGAGGTCAACAGGGCCATAAAACTTTTCAAGAATGCATGCATAGCATCAAATCACTGAAAAATAATTTTATCCAACAAATGTGCTAGATGCTCAAATTTGAAGTCAAAAAATGCTACGCAAGTTAAAAATGAGTCAAATATATATCTATCTTGCCTCAAGAGGCATGCACTCGCTTTAAAAAATGTCTAATACATTGAACTTGGCAAACTCTTTCTCAAACTCAAACCTAAAACATAATTTGTTAAATGCACACTCTCAAGTGGGTCATCTAGCTATATAGTAAGATTGTAAGTCTCACTTAACAATTCTAATTATCAGTGTTAAAAAGACTGCAGTTGATAAGATTTGCCTCAAACAATAATTTTGAATTTTCCTCCTACGATCTAATACAATAGACTCGTTATCATGAACTTTATCAAATACCCGACCAAGAAATCCTCTAAGAAATATTATATTTTTTTTACATACAGTTTTCCAAGGCCTTTTATAACGAAACTTCATTTTTAAAACGCAAACTCAAGTTGTGCCTATATTGCATGATCACAAGTTTTAGCCTCTTAGATTCAATCCTATTGTTCAAGGTAAAGTCGACAGAATGTGTAACACAATGGATGTTTAAGTAAACTTAAGTAATGCAAACCGGTAAACCCAATCCTTTGAAAAACAGTTGGTAGAATGAATAAAATTCAAACTAAGAAAATCTAATAAAATACCACTATAATAGGCATGGTCCATTGAATATCATAACATAAGGGTTGTTCTTTCAAAATAAAGCTCTCAATTTCAAAATATAAATATTAATCCACCTCAATGATAGTCGAGTTGATAACGAATCTCAACCAAAAAGAAACTATATCATCGAAATACCCCCAAACCACAACAAAAATCATTTCAAGCTTAAATTTTCATGAAATACAAAAAAAAAATCAAGAAAATTGTAAAATTACAAAATTACAATCAAGAAAAATTTAGCACTCCAAAACTTAAAGCAATAATCTATTCACCCTTCATAACAATTTATTAAGAATAACAATCTAAGATTACATAAAAAGCTAATATCAAATCAGTTTTTCTCTAAGATCACTCATTGATTTCTTTAGTAAAGATATGGTATGTGACCTTTAACTAAGTGGTTTGTTTGCTAAGAGACACCACAAAAGATATGGCTATGATAAAGACCCTCGGACTGGGTGGTTTGCCATAAAATGACACTGTTAAATTACATCACAACTAAAACAACAAATTTTCCAATGGCCAAAACCTCCTAAGTGATGAATTATAGAGTGCACTTGATATGGCAAACTTCCCAATTAGCTAATATCAACTTAAAATAATGTTCAAGCAAACATTCATTCTAAGTCTAAAATGTCCTTTTGGACGATGTAAACCATTGTTATTGACAAGAAACCTTTAGTTAAGTAAAGTCGACAAGATCCTCTTACTAATGCCCACTATAACTTCAAAGCAATGGAACTATGAAATCATGATCGATCGACATCATTTCCCGTGCCATTTGCTTAAGACCAAAAATTTAATTCAACTTTTCTCAATCTAAAAACAAAGATATTGCTACTATAAACTAAACACAATGTCTACTAGCTAGTTTTAATCTAAAATAATCTCTAATCATCTAAGAAAATAATTTACTACCGAGACTTGCACTTATGAGAAACCTCTAATCAAATCATAAAATCCTTACAAAAAAAAGGCAAATTCTTTCGATAGTATCTTAGTTAAAATGATGTTTACCTTCAAAAAATTTGACCCAGAACTAATCCTTCTCAAAAGAGACGAGCATAAATTTTTAAAATCATATATATATATATATATATATACCTCGCATGTCTTCACGTAACATGATAACATTGATATGGAAATAATATATTAGTTCATTGTCGCTCATAGGGGCATCGCCATAGACCCCCCACTTGGGATTATAAATTGGGTTTGCTCATTAGAATATCGCATCCATGGCATTTGTATGGAGGTCAACAAATGTTTGAGCTATTTTTGTAGATCTCTATTAAAGGATTTGGATACTTAATAAAAATTTCTGATTGATTGACAGCAATCAGTTGGTGGACAAACTAAAAGAATTAACAGAGTATGGATGCTCTACATCAATGATTGATATGGGACATACATCAAGTTGGAATTTGATATTGCATATGAATAAATTTGCAAGCACTAATTCATTTGAAATACTTATGGGATTTCAACTTTACCACATGTAGATTTAATTAATCCTTCTGTTTACATTGGGTGACTTTTCACAATTATCGCACAGCACATCAATGATTGTATGAGAATACTTGCAGGAAACCTAATGTTAATTATGACTATTAAAAAACTATTACAGATGTAAATATTAAATATATAAAAAAACCAAGCAATAAGTTAAGGGCTCATCAAGTTTCTTATAGAAATCCTAAAAAACTTACTTCCAAACAATGGGATCACATATACAAAATAATGAGGCGAATGCTTCAAAATTGAAAATATCAAAACAATATCAGTATTAGTTTACTTTTTAATGCATGTAAATTAAGTTGGTCATGAAATTTCAACTAAAGTTTTGAATTTTTCTTATGAAAAACTTTTTCAAACTTCAACTGCAACACATCATTTACATAATTTCAAACAATTATACTAACTTGTGCCATAAACTATGGTAGAAGATGAAATCAAGTCCACCATTGATAGTGATTATCAAATATAAGCTATGCACTGGCAAGACAAGCATGTTTGATGGCTCATAGGAATCACTATAGGAAATACAAATTTATGCCCATATCTGCTTAGTCAACATCAACTATATTATTTGTTGGAGTGGAGTTTTTTAAAACCAGGAAAAAATTATGCAAATTTTGAAGTCTTTAATTGTCAAAAATGTAAAATATATATGTTATGATAAACAACTAAAAATTAACTTCTAATTTCCTGTAGTATTAAAGTTGTACTAAAGTCAGTATATGCATCCTAGGCTATCCGCTATTAGCCTATCATAAGAGTTTAATCTATGCTCAGATCCAATTTAATTTGTACTTGAACTTCAATCTTACTGTTGCCAAGAAGATTTTCCATACTTCAGTCTCAAAATAATTTCTTGTGGTATTCTTCTGGTATGTGTCTCTTGTACGACTCAAGCTCTTTGCTTAATGTGGCTTTCTCATATGTAGTTCCAATGATTTTCTCTGTTAGCGTTTCCCATACAAGCCCAATGGCTTTTCTTCTTTGCAATCTACAGCTTGCTCGAGCACAGAATCCTTTATTTTTTCATGAAATTTAAGTTCTGCAAAACATTTGCAAATCATTTGTTTTCCTTTCTGCCATCTGTGACTAAAAAAGGAATATCATAATTGGCTTTGCGATTACAATAGAGGCAATTATATGCACAAAAGCTCAATTTGGTGGTTGGTTTTTTTTTTTTTTTTTGGATGTGCAATTCCTTGTGCTTTCGGGATTAAATTTTTCAGCCAGCTAGGAGTTTTGAAGAATTTTGAGAAGGTTCATTTCCTTGTACAAGCAAAAGTCTTTCTTTCTTCTGAAATCATTCACTTTTTCTCCCTCTTGTTCTTTCTTCTTCTATGTTTTTGTATTGACTAAAAAAAGCAAGCGTGTTTGGTTAGATTTGATACGATACTGATTTCAAAATGTTTGCATGGATTTCTTGATCCTAGGGTCATTGGTAATTTTGCCTGATTTAGTTTCCAATGTACATTTGATTTTCATCCAAGGAAGTGAAAACTGCTTAAGAATAGTAATTTGTGATCAGCACATTGTATGTGTCATGATTTCCTACTTCTCATAATAGATCTTAATCAAAACTTTATATCCTAAGACGCCTAAATCACTGATTCTTGTTGTTGGCCTAGCTTCTGCAGTAATTGATATGTTACAATGTTACATATCTACAGAAAAATATAAGATTACACAACTAAAACTTGCAATTAAGTTTAGTAGTCTCAGGATTAGGAATTACTTCACAGATGGAAGAACCCTAATCTTAATAGCTGTACGCCTGGCCATGATAATGAAACATGCAAACAACATAATAACACAACGTCAGAAATGCTTGCCTCGTCAAGTAGGAATATCCAATTAAAACTGACGTGATTATGTGATGGGAGAACATAATAGAGAAATCTTTTCTTCGGGTTTCCCAAGCCAGAAGAGCACCAATACTGTAAAGATAAAACCCACACTGGCACATATAGAACAGCTTCATTGGCAACCTGTCGAAAACAAGGAAAGAAGAAGAATCTCAGTCTGGAACTCTGGATAAGAAAATGCCATGATTGTCTTAGAAGTATAGAATAAAGGTAACTGATCATACCCCAAGTCCTGGTTCGGCCACCCTCTAAAATACTCCTTCGTATTCATGGCCCAAGGTGTTTGTTTAAGGATTGAAATTACCCACATCTGCACACAAGCATAGTATGTCAACTTCCACATAGACTCTGTGCACTTGATAAACTTTGACTTTCTAGTCACATCTGCCATCAACGAAACAGCAGGACCGTACAACATTCTGATTGTCAGCCTCTGCAAATAAAAGTACAAGCTTAGAGAAAAAAGATAATAATTACCTATACTGAGATCAGCATATAGAACACAGAGATTACATAAGCATCAAATGATAAAATGTTATAAATCATGCAATTGCTCCAAGATGCGTAAGTAAAATTGTCCTATAGAAAGAGATAAATCATTGGGTTATTGCCACAGAATGGCATCACCCTAGTTTGAAGAAGTAGTTGGGTCCTTGCTTATGAATATTCAACTTTGATTTTATTTTCCCACATCCTAGAGTTTGACTGAATTGTTTGGTTTTCTGAACTGCTTTGACTCAAAAAGCTGTTATATGACATCATTTTGATTTATGCCATAACATTTAACAAAAGTTGTACGGTACATACACCTCCATGGCTTCACAATCACAAACAACAAGCTTGCGAACTGAATTTTACATAATTGTAAGAAGAACAACATATTAAAATAAACAGCACAACAAGTAACAACACATTACAAAATGAATCCAGACGGTGATAGATGAACTAAAATATGTGCCATATCTTTCAGTTGTTGCTAAATCATTCAAAGTAGCAAACCCTTAATTAGTTTCATGAATAATTGAAATTGCAATGAGATTGAAAAGGAGAAATAAAGAGAATCTGCTATCATTATACGCCAAATCTCAGAAGAATTAATTAGTCTTAATGTGTTAATTTTTTTAAAGTTCACAGCTAATCTGTAGTCCACAAAAAGCTCAAAGAAAATCGAGAGCAAAAACAAACACAGTAAGGCAGATAACATCTTCAGTCATATGTTTCAAGTACAATTACAAGGATAAAGGTTAATTGAACCGCACAGAGTACAAGTCTGGTGAATCAAAAATGCCAAATTCTAGAAATCATATTTTTCATTTTTTAATTCAAATCAGAAGCATGTGCTGCCCAAATAAATTCTAATATTCCTTTTAATAAAAAATACTACTTTTTCTGCTGGTTCAAAAAAGAAGCCTGTAATTTTGAGAGATAGCAAGAACATTTTACTAATGAGATATTCTTTAAATAAAGTTAAAAAACATATACTCAGATAATCTCTTTAACTCGTCATAAAGTTATCTCCAGTTCTCCCTCCACTTATGCACGGATTTTAAACAGAAACTATGGAAATGAAAGAAATGAGAAAATATGCTTATGTATTTTGACTTATTTGCACAGGGATTGATCCTATTTTTTGAAAAAAAACCGCAGCCATTTACAACTTCAGACTATCTAGCAACAAGTAATGAATAGCTAGAAACAACCATCACTAAGTAGCAACAACTCACCACTGGCTAGCAAACCCTCATGGCTAGGTAGCAATTTACATTTTTAAGGACCAACTAACATTTAAACCTAATAAGCAGCTCCTAATTTGCAAAGTAGAAAATCATGCAATGGTCTATTTGTCCTATAATCTCTATGATGCGCCCACAAGATGAAACACCGACGCGAAAATAAAATCTTGTTTTTTGGAGCGATAGAAACTATCTTTGTACAAGATTTCGTAAGAACCTTTGTTATTTAATCCTATAGATCAAATATGAGCAACTTGAAGTGCAACATTTTGGATCTAGTCACAAATGAAGTACAAGTCAATGGCAACAAGTTTCATGCAAGGTGAAACAGTGGCTTAAAGAAAAAGTGAGTGGCTCCAGTATTATCACAGTAGATGATTAGATACTGTGGAATGTGAATTCCAAACTCAATAAAGATAAGAGCAAGCCCCATTTAGTTTATCAACAATAGTGGTGATAGATATGTCTCTGCCTCTACTGCCAATCGAGAATTGAGTGTTGCCTCTTTCAACACCTTGAGATGAGATTGTGACCCAAATATATGAACTATGCTCTAGTGGAGATATTTATCTTTAACCAATCAAGTCAGCATTCAAGAAAGTGTGTGAAGATAATGGAAAATCACAATGTGAAAGAATGATAGCTAAGAAGACATTTTTTAGTAGCTTAATGATCAGTGGATGGTGGATGAACTATAATAGTTAGTTGATACCGGGGCATGCAAAAGACAAGTATTGTAAGCCGTCAATGATTCCTCTAGTTGGTCGGATCTGTAAGATCAAATCAAAAGTGGAGTTAGGGTAGGATTGGTATCAATTGGCATGAGGACCAATCTAGAGTTTGACATTTTACCGCAAGCAAGAGATTCATGATGCAACATCATTGAGACAGAAGATAAAACGTGGTGAAGATGGAAGTCTTTAAGAGAGAATTATTGAGCAAGAAGACTGACAAATCCTACAGCAAATGTGTTACTATCATCAATGATGAAAAGGTTGTCAATATAAACAAGAAGATAGATATATTGGCTAGCAAAGTTGAAGAATAATAGTGGCACTTCAGCATGGTAGTTCCTAAATTAAGAAATAAATAAGCACTAACGAAGTTCATAATACCAAATATGTGGGGTATATTTGATGCTAAATATAGCTTTGTGAAACTTGAGAACATGAAAAGGACAGACAAGCGTAATTAACAAAATCAGGTGGTTGGGCCATATTAACATCTATAGAGAGATATCATTGTAGGAAGGCATTCTAAACATCTAATTGTCATAAAGACCAGCCCACGATTACAACAATATTGAGAACAAGGGGTATGATGGTGGGGTTGACAAATCGAATGTCGTTGTTGTAAATAGATAATAATTGGTGGAAGCCATTTGGCAAGGAGGAAAACCATGAAATTGCCTAAAATAAATAAAGGTATATTTAGTTTGAAATTTTCATTTGTAACTAACAATTATTTGAGTTGGTTTGGATAGAACCAACTGCCAAAACACATTCCGAGCAAGAGTGCCATGTTTATCAATCGTTTAGGATCGATAAGAGCTTGGACTATAGTGGTTGGTTCAAAGTTAAATATTAGAGATTTTGACAGACAGATTAATTTCTAGAAGGGTTTGCGGATATCATTTTTGGCATCGATAATCCTTTTATTAGTACTGAGCAGTTGGATGGCAATGGAGGAGAATGTAGGCACTGAAGGTTTGTAATAACTAATAATATTGAGTTCTGGGAAGGGTCTGGTGTTGGTTAGGACTAGTAATGGTAGATTAGAGAGAGGTGGAGAGGATACCACATGATGGCAGAGGAAAAGGTTGAAGGATGGATGGTGTTGTGGCCAACAATTTCAGCATATTGTTAGACAAAATAATGATGACTGGTGGAAAACATTCAGAGACGGCAGAGGGTTCCGGATGGTGCAAGTGACGAGTAATGATGGAAAATGAAAACACATACTTGAGCAACTTCACATAATGGGAGAAAAAGATTCTAGAAGTGGAGGGGTCAAGGCATAGATATGTTCTAAATGATTATCCAAAAAAGACATGAGAAAAAGGAATGAGCACCAAGTTTATGAGTGGAATATGGTTGAAGCTAGAAAAAAGGCATCTAAAAACTTTAAGTTTTGTATAATTGATAGAGGTGTGAAAAAAGCTTTTTGTAAGAAAAGGCAATATTTAAATTGGACGTGGACATAAAATTAATAAGATAAATCGTAGTGGAGAAGTCATGGGAATAAAAAGTTAAGAAAGAGAAACATGAGAGAGACAAGTGAGACCAATTTCAACAATACGTGATCCCATTTTTCTAACTAAACATTATGTTTTGGTGTATGAGTTGGTGTGGTGAGATTAGATATGCCATATGTAGAGAGGTATTGTGCAAGGATAGGGAGCTCATTACCATTATAAAAATAAAGTGTAATAATTTTGCTTTTAAGAAAATTTCCAACAATGGCCTTGAGATCGATGATGATTACATATTTTTTAGATTTGTATGTGTGAGGATAAAGCTAAACTTATTTAATGAAGTGGTAAAAAAAGATAATATAATTCTTAAATCCATAATGGGATAGAATATGAGAAATTCATACATCAAAATATAAGAGTTCAAGAGGTTTATAAGAGAAAAATGAGCAAATACATAATTGCAAGTTATGCTTTCATTACAATGACAGGTATTACAAAGAAAATCATATGGCATTGAGGATGAAAGGTCTAGTTTGTAATTGGAGACAAAGTGTTTAAGAATAAAAAAGGCTTGGTGACCTAATCTGTGATGTCATTTTAATAGTCTTAACACTAGAGAAAGCAAGAATTGGAGAAAAAACATTAATAAATAAAGTTTTTTACAAACATCGCACATATATCACACCCAAAGTTTAGTATTTACATATAAAACAACCAAGATCTATCTAACTACTCAAATTCAACACTCTGTTAATGCACTGTTACTCCAAACAGAGAAACTGTTCTGGAGTTGTTGAACCTCTGCAGTAGGCCTAAATGCCTCCCACATACAAAGAGTTGGGGGAAAGAGACCGGCCGCCCTTTGCCACCGGCAATGATTGGAGTTCCCGCGAGAAGGCTACATCCATGGAAATATCCCGCTCATTGCAAGTAATCATTAATACTCTTGCAATAATTTTTGCGAATAGACCGGAGCAGCCCTCCAACTTATTTCAGAAGGGTGGAAAGATGGTAAAAGGCTTTAAAGAAAATGGAGTACTCAAATATGTTTTACTTCAATCTCTTCACCAAGAAAAAAAATTATTCTCCATAAAAAATGTCATTCACAAGAAAAGAAGTTTGTGAGAGTTTAACTGAAGCATCCTTGGTTAAGCAAAATAAAGAACATGAATCGAAATTATGTTCCATACTTAATACACAAAGAGCATTATTAAGAGCAATGTTATTAGTAGTAGTAAGAATGATGAAGCAATTGTGAATAATGGCAAGGCCGTTCCATCTTTGATCAAAACACTATTGAAGCCGATGTAGGAGGAATCTAGAGAGAAATTGTTAAAAAACTGTGAGTAATGGAGACACTTTTGGTGGTAAAGTGGGCCCGAGATTGACAAAAAGCAGTGGATCCAAGGAGTGAAATATGAGGTGGACTCGCTTGTTGAACTGAAACAAAGCAAAAAACCAACTATCACGAAGCAAAAAGCTCTTGTATACCATTTACTTAACAATAACCAAGATATGGAAGTAAAAGAGAATGATCACCTCGAAATTGTGGTGGTTATTTATTGAAGTGGTGGTTGGAGTTGAAGAATGGCTGACAACTTTTATTTTGATTGGTAGAAGAAGCAAATAGGTCTCAGCCCACATTGTTGGTGCGAAACTCCTTAAGTAGAATAAAACTGAACATCAAGGCGTCTTTTTGGTGTAACAGTGGGATAGGTGACCTCCTAGAAATTTGCACCAGAGGGATAGAATCGTGAGGCCAATAGATCAAAGAAGACAATATCTAGATGGATTAGAGTTCAGATTGTTACAAATCACATCAAAGCATTACACCAACCTCAAGATGGGAACTAAGTGTCATTAAAAATAAAATGCTACCCAAGATAAGATAAAGTGCTACATGATGGAAGTTACCATTTGAATTTCTAGAGAGCACTGACGATGATGTCAATTAATTAGGTGGGAGAGACGTGAAGCCCCTTAAATAGAATGAAGTTGAACTCTTAAACATCAGAGCTACTTTTGATATAATGGTTTGAGTTTTAATAGGAACTCCAAATTACCTTTTTGTAGATTCTTGTTGATCTTGTTCCTTCGTAAAAAAGTGAATATTAAGATTTTTCATTCGTAATTATGCTATAAAATTTCATTTGCATCATTTACAAACCAATCATCTTTTGAAGGTCATCATTAATGATTGAGGAATGTATATCATCAATCAAAATTCTCATGCAAATGATGAAACAAAAGCATGCATGTGCAACAAGGTGCACCTCATGATTGTGTGCCTCAAACAAACGACGAGACATAAGCCTCAAGATACTACATATGTCGCAGGCTGAGATAGGCCTCAAGGAGAATCTTAAATTGGACAATTTTAAATAATCATTGTGAAGCAAGATAAATAGTGAAGATTTATGATGGCTAAAAATGACTCTGAAGTGACCGACAGTTGTACAAGGTCAATTACTTGATCTAAGAGGTAGGGTGAGCAAAGTCATAGAAGGCAACAAGCAGTCATCAATTTGACTTGAGAATTATGGAGTAGTTATGAACCCAAAAGGTTGAATATTTAGTGATCGAAACAATAAAGCAGTTAAGCAATATTATTTAAGTGGAAATAACAATAAAGGATTTGAGAGAGAGGAGTTTGAGAACCATAGTGAGGAACCTTGGAAATTTTCATGCATAGGTTTAAAGCACCGAAGTGTTGTGTAAGTGTGTATGCAAATATGAAAGTTTGGGTGTGAGATATGCAAATACATAAAATTGTGTGCTGTGTATGTAAATTTCCCAATAAGAAACTATATTTATATCATTTTTATTGGATTGGTTCTATTTAAACAAAAGATTGTAGAAATGTTTAAGCTGTAACTAGCTAGCAATAATTCATGACACTAGCAACAACTCATGAGTCATGACTAGCACCACAGCTCAATAATACTAGCTAAAAATAAAGCTTTAATGTCCAGTTTATATTTACATCTAATGATTAGCTAATAAGATCCAAAATAGGAAATAATACAATTGTCGAAGTTTTCAAAGATATAATTAGCACCAAAATTTAGTTATTAGAATTTATTAATCATGCAAACACACATTTCGTTATATATAATCAGACTGCCAATATTAATATCAAACATCATAACCTTTTCTCAAAAATACTTAAAAAGTGATATGATTTCGATCTTCACGCCAACAAAACTACAATTCTTTAACATTTAAAGAAACCAGATGAGCCCTAAGCAAACAAAAAAGCGAGCATTTAGCTTTTAAGGAAGCCATTACCTTATAAACGAGAGAATTGAGCAAAAATCTAGCCGGAACGAAGCCCAGGGCAAAAAAAATTGCAACGAACAAATGTGCGGCCTCCGGCGCATTGCCAACATTCTCGATCAGACCCATCTCGTCGGCCAGATCAGCGGCAGCAACTCCGAAAGGGTACGTCAATAGATTAACTGAAGAATATCGTTCGGTGCCCGATGGGCACAATGAGAGGATGAGCGCCTCCGCATCCAAATCAAAGTTGCGGGGACAGAGGAAGAGCGTGAAGAGGAGATGAATGGGGAGGAGATTGGATCTCGGTTATCAGAGAGAATGTCGGGGGTGGTGTTGTTTGGTTTTTGATGGAATTGAGGTGAGCCGAAAAGAAGGGGAGAAATGGGGAGCAGACTCCCGCCTTGCTCTCGCTCTCCCTCCTTTTACGCCATGCTGGCCAACTCGAATGGTATGGATGATAGTGCTATTTGCCAAAAGGACTTGGCTAGCATGCCATCATGGAGCTTCCGGGCTGCGGCGGGGTCCTCTTCGCATTTAATGGCTGGTTCTTTTTTCCATATTAAAAAGGAATAGTATCTGACATTTAAAATTATTTTTTGATGGTGATAAAAATCTATCATTTTTTAAGATACGCTCTAAATAATGGCTTCTAGTGAAGAGATGATTGTCATGTTTCTTTTGAGTAAGGTGAACGAGCCGAACCCAAAAAAATTTTTGGTCGTTCGTGTTCGGCTCATTTTGACTCGAAATTGGGCATATGCTTATTAATTGTAAGTCTTCCCCCGAGTGTAGGGTGTGATACTCGAATTCTTAGGTGCATGAGAGATGGTCGGGGCTCTTATAATAGCCTCTGACCATTCTTTTTTGAATATATATTGATGAGTAGTATTTTTTTTAAAAATTTGATTGATTGTATGGTCACAAATAATTATAATCAAATAAAAATATTAATTAAGAAAATAGAATAAAAATGATAAATTAGATTCAGTTGATGTTTTAATATAAATAATATTTTTTAAAATTTTGTTTCAATCTTTGACATCTTATGGTTGCGCGGTTAGAGTTGTCAAAACGACTCTTTCTTCGTGAACAGTTTGTGTTCCGTTCGTTGAGCAATCGATTCGAACACGAACACATTTTTTAGCTTGAAATATAAATGAGTCAAACACAAGCTAAGCTTGGTGTCGCTCGTGTTCGGCTCGTTTACACCCTTAAGTAACTAAAGACATACTTGGTCTCACTACCCTTTTATTTGAAACCAGCCTTAGGAAATATGTTATATATAAACCGCATTATTTTTTTATCAAATGATAAGCTCTAACATAGTGATGGGAGAAAATATTGCTAATAACTCATATAATATGTTAGTAAGATTCTCTCAATCACAAAAACTTGCTACTTGTTGATGAACAAGACTGCATTGACTCATGTATTCTCAACACGAAGGATGTGTCCATATTTTAAGCCTTGCGCTATTGGTGTTCACACACATCTCCTTTAAAGTTTATCTTATAAAGACCATAGGTATATGAAATGTTGATCAAATGTTCAGTGGAATTGTGAGAGTTTGATATTGAACACCTACCTCGATTAGACATTAAATCACAACGAGCAATCTCTTTCCCCTCTAGTATCACCTCAATGGACATTTTATGTCAAATAGAGCTTTTAGAAGTTCTAGAGCATGTTTTGAACTATTACTAATATCTCGATTCAAGACATATTGGAGCATAGACTCCGCTTATAATTTCCAGCATCCAACAACATCGAGTATGAAGCCTTTGTTGTTAGGCTAAAGCTTGTCATTGATTGTGAAGTACAAAACTTAGTTGTCTATACTGACTCCCAACTTCTAGTTTCCCAAGTAAAGGGAGACTACGACGCTCATAGCTCGCAGCTGGCACAATATCTCGACCTAATGAAGAAACTTCTCATGAGAACCAGAAGATAAAAATTCATTCATATAATCCAGGAGCAAAATACTCAAGTTGATGCTCTCTCCGAACTTACAACTTCAATGATGGGAGATATCCTCAAAAGTAGGTGCATCAAATAAGTACATTTCCCCAAACAATTCTAAGGCATGTGGGAGATATCTTCAACAGAATCTTCTTGGATTGACCCCATCATTTCTTTCTTTCGGGGTGAGACATTACCAGATGATGAAACAACTTTTGTTTGCTTTCGGCGATGAGCTAGAAACTTCATTATCATTAGGGGTGAATTATACCAGAGGGCGTTTGTTAGTGCATACCTTAAATCCATCCACCATCCAAACTATACGTGACACACAATTAGCTCTCAATTTTGATCCCTGCAGCCTACTGATATTATTGTAGCTCTCCACTATGACCTATGTGACCAACTGTGGCCTACGTGGCTCGTAGATTCTATAGCTTCCTGTTATAACCTTTGTGGTCAATCGATGCTTTTAAAATAACCCTCTATGATCCACACTGCCAACTATTATCATAGCCTTCAACTACAACTTATATCATAAGATGGAACTATTATCACCTTCAACAACATTCACAACGAATTATTGCTTACATATCAATCAACTACGACTGTTGTGACCTATTATCACTGAGAACTACATTCATTACAACAAGTCAATGAATATTATGGATGAAGTGTTAAAATGATCAATTTTGTAACTCCATCTTCTCTAATTCGGGAAAAAACGGACCCTTGTACTCACCATTCACAGTGGTAAGGCCCTGTGATTTTTTTCCCATTTCAGGGTTTTCCACATAAAAACTAAGGAGTCTCCTCCTGCTTCTCTTTAATTACTTGTTATGTTGGTTTTTATTCTAATTTTAAGACAATAATTTATCACTCCATCATTATGGACCTTTCAGCGTATATCAGCTTGAAGTCTTCTATTGGAAGTGAAGTCTCATTCACCATTATCTTCAAGTTTGAGATGTCGAGCTTATACAACATCCAACTGGTGAATAAAACCTCATTTGCACCTCTTAAAGAAGCATTCTTTGGCATGGGGGGACAACTTTAATTACATTCTTAATAGGTCATTCACGTCAACTCCCTATACACAATTGTAGTGGGGTAGACTTCTTACATCTTATAAGACAAAGTCTATGATTACTTCTTTCAAGCTGGGGACAACCTTCACTGCAGTCTTGAGAGATTATTCACATTAATGTGTTGGGAAACACTATGGTGAGTAGTCATCTCGCATTTTATTAAGGCATCAAATTTTCAAGATTCACTTCCATACTAGATGCATTCACCAATAATGACTCCTCATCTTGCCCCTATCGAGCTAGAGTTCTTGCTCAAGGGGACTAATCTGATTTTTTCATGGTTTGATACACATGTTGCTTTATATGCTCGAAAAACACCCTCAATAGGAGATAATAAATTCAAAAGTAACAACTAGTAAACTGCCAAACATTATTCTTGAGTATGATTACAACTATACTTTAAGAAAAAGTACGATACATTTTGACCTACACCCCAGTCTCTAAACATGTAAAAAATTTTCTTACACTACATTCTTGGCTTAATCGCTTCTGAAGGGACTCGATTTAACAATTTCTATCCCTTGCTACAATTTTCAAGCATGGGCTTCAACTAATAACCTCAGATGGGTCAATATTTTTTTGTGGTTTCTCTTCAACTTTTTTTTGTCATAGGCTACCAAGTTGACAAACTTTGACCAACAGCATAAGAAAAGTTGAGCATTTACAATGGCATGCAAGATCTTCACCTATACCACTAGAATATAAACCTAAAAGCAAAGTCTAGATAGGAAGCTAATCTTGGATACATTCTCACTGGAAAGACTCCTTTAAGGAAAAGTTATAGACAAGGCCTTCATCCATCCTAAGAAGTACAACTATAAGGAAAGATTCGATGGGAAGACGCCATACCCTTAGAAGTTGCCCAAGAGTCAAGACTCGATGAAAAGCTATGATACCCTTAAAATACAAGCATGGGAGAATAGTCTTGATGGAAGCTACCATGTCCCTAGAAGACAAGTTTGTGAGGAAAGTGTCGTTGGGAAGTTAGCAGGGAACAATATACTCATCAGAAAGACTCCCTGAGAGCATGTGCTTGATAGGATCTCAACTTAAAGACCTTGGAAGGCTACAAGCCTCTGAAGACATGAGTACATTAAAGATCTCAAAATATTATAAGCTCGAGAAGGCATAGGTGCATTACAAGCCCCAAAAGCATAAGCTTAAAAAACATAAGGCTAAAAAGGTACAAACTATGAAAGCACAAATCTCAGAAGGTACAAGCTACAATTGATACATAAATTTTCTTTATACAAATCATATGTGCAAGCTTTGATTGCAGACTTCTACACATTTGAGAAGTGAAAGAGTCTCAGAAGGCATAAACCTGAAAAGAACTTGATCACTATATACATGCTCATGAGATGGATACAACAACATATGAGTGGAGGAGAAATAACTTAGAAGTCAGGGGACATCTTTCTAGGAGTTGGGAAACAACACCTCAGAAGTGGAGTAAAAACATCCCAAACAAGGGGCAACCACAACTCAGAAGAAAATACAAAAGCAAGTCAGAAGCAACATTGATATTTTTATGACGTCAATCATAAGAAAAATTGTATAAACAAACACATTATCATTGTGTACAAATGTCATATAGAGATTGAAAAGATACAAGTCAACAAAAGCAAAGATATTAATCAACTACAACATCCCATTATTATTATAAGCTATATAGCTTCATATTCTTGTTTTCAAACTACAACATTCTGACTTGAAAAGCCTTCAAATTCTCTACACTTTAATCAATGATTCATGTGATCGCTAATGAAGTGGTTGATCTTTACTTGTTCTATTTTTCATGGCCTCGAAGAAAGGGCGAGCTCATCTTTATTATTATTTTTTTTGAACGGTAAGGCCAACTCACCTTTAGGGGGGTGTCATCACCACCTCCTTAAAATTATGGTACTTCCATTGATTTATAGGGGGGCATGATTATCTAGATATCGACAGTTTAGCTACACAAAAACTCTCCTTCATTAATCAAAACAGTAGCACGAAAAATCCCTATAATGAATTGAAAGAAAGGGGCAACTTGTCTTTCCTTAAGCTGGACGGGTACTGCTCTGGACTAGAATGGTGTTCCTCTCCCCCATAAAGCATTACAATAACATGGGAAATCCCTTTAGAAAGTACAACCGCAACGTGAAAGAGGAGCCACATTTATCAAACAAACAAGTCAGGGGACTCCTTTTTTATTCTAGGAGCCTCATTGATCATATAAACAAGCCAGAGACTCTACTTTATTTCTTCTAGGATTTCTTATGGGAGCCTTGTTGATCACACAAGCAGACAGGGGACTCCACCTTTTTTCCTTTGGGAGCTCTATTGATTACACAAGTAAGCCAATGGCTCTATCTTTTTCTTCTTGGAGGCCCATTGATCGCACCAGTAGGCTCGAGGACCCCACTTTTTTTTAATTACAGAGTCTCTTTAAATCGCATAGGTAGGTCTGTGGATTCAAATTTTTTTTCTTCTGGGAGCCCTCTTGATTGCACAACCAGGCTATGTACTCCACCTTTTTTTTATTTGATGAGTCTCATTGATTGCACAAATAGGCAGAAAATTGCACTTTTTTTCTTTTGTAAGAGTTCTGTTGATCGCACGAGCAGGCCGAAGGACTCCACCTTTTTTCTTCTAGAAGCCCTGTTGATCGCAAAAGTAGGTTAGAGATTCCATCATTTCCATCCACTTTCTGGCCTATTCGTAGGCTTAAAATGAAAAAAAAAACAAAACATAAACATATATAGTATTATTTTGACCTACAAATCATTGACGTGGCTATCTACAATCCATTGGATTGTTCTTGCCTTCCTCCATACGATACCACATTTTTTAGATTGTTGACATGATTGTATGTCATCTATGTCGGTGGATTGTCTATGTGGCCCTCGACAATCCATCGAATTACTTATGTCTCTCTTCATTTGATCCCGCATCCTCGAATTGCCCAACCCTATGTCCTCCTATCACTAGCACAAATCACCACCATCGGTGGCCTCCACATCAGCCATCGTTGGCGGTCGCCACCTTTGACCGCCATCATAGGCACGGTTGTCTGCTCAAGCTTAAGCTGCCATTGCCTCTGCCCAACTTCAGCAACCGTCGCCAACCACCTTAAGTTGCTAAAAAACTCCAACATCTGCTATCTCCATTCAACTTTGACACCCACCGTCAACCACCTCCAACATTTGGCCTTTCCCTTCAAACTTCGGTTCCTGCCACTGCAGCTTTGGCCAATGCTTCCCATCACCATCGCTCGACGTCTCTACCTTTGTCCGATGCAACTCTGACCACCTCTAGCCAATTTCAGCCATCGGCTACCTCCAGCCAACTACGGGCTCTGTCGTCTTTAGCAACAAAAATAATTAAATTTTTTTGAAGGCTAAGAGACTCAAATCATTGACCTCACATAAGTAAAATCAATGAGTTTTCAACCGGACAAAACATAATTCCTTAATGAATATACACAACAATATATATACCACTCTAAAGAGAGCTTAACCTTGAACCAAAGGAAACGTCGATCCGAAAGAAGGACCTGAAGCAGAGCGTCATTTCTACATCAAAGGTTTGTCAAATGTTTTTTGCTTCTACAACTGCCGCCCACTGTTGCCTAATGTCTATTAACCACTCTCGACCACCGTTGGACCCCTGACTTGTTGCATTGAAATCCCTTGCAGAATCACGATATGAGTTAAGGCATCTCAACAAACATTGCAGAACAATGAGGTATCTTCTAGTACAATACACCTCAAAGAATGTGGAATAATGCACCT
Organism: Phalaenopsis aphrodite; assembly: GCA_003013225.1. Lineage (NCBI taxonomy): Eukaryota > Viridiplantae > Streptophyta > Magnoliopsida > Asparagales > Orchidaceae > Phalaenopsis > Phalaenopsis aphrodite. The sequence goes on along the minus strand of NEWO01000089.1, from coordinate 2,221,490 downwards.
CAACTATGGTGCAAAGAAGCACCTTGATTATGATGTAACAATACATCCCACATACGGTGCAATGTCATCTTCTAAAGACAATGTAATAATACACCCATGAGAGAGTGGCTTTTTCTAGACTCCTAAAGCTCCCGACATCGATCTTTGTGGCCTGCATATGTTGCATAGCTCACCACTACGACCTAGATGACCAACAATGGCCTACATGGTCAATAGCTCATGCAACTCTCAACTCCGACCTCTACGACATATGTGGTTCACAACTTATACAGCTCCCTGACCCTGACCCTATGACCTACAAACATCGTCACAACTCACCACTATAGCCTTTATGACTAACTAAAACCCAAGTGGCATACAACTCATGCAACTCCCGACTCTGGTCCATGTGACTTACCACTAGTGCAACTCTCGACTCCAGCTCTTGCGACCTGTAGACGTCATCACAACTCACTGCTATGAACTATGTGACCAACTACGACCTATGTAGCTTACAACTTGTGCAACTCACGACTTTCAGCCCTCGTGACTTGTAGATGTCATCACAACTCATCATTACAACCTAGATGACCAATTATAACATTAGTAACTTACAATCATTCATGACTCAATACTACCTCCATAACAATCAACTATGACCCATGCAACCTGTTATCAATGAGAACTACATTCATTATAGCCAGACTATGATTATTATCAATGAATTACTATTGAACCTCTACAATAATAAACTTTGTAACTACATCTTCTTCAATTCATAAGAAGAACGAACCTGTATACTCACTATTCATAGTAGCTTACATCAACCGAGTTAGACTATGTGACTTTTACCATTTTTCAAGGTTTTGCACATAAAAATTGAGGTGTCTCATTCTGCTAACTTCTCTTTAATTAATTAAGCGTATGTTTGATTTTCATGCAACATTAAAAAGATATTACTTTCAAATGCAATTGTATAGCAGTTATATAATTCATGGTTTGGTAGAATCCACAAATTAAAACAAAAAGTTGATCCATTTTGTTCCGAATCATTAATCAAGCCGAGACCAATTTATCAAAATCGTCACAAAAAAAAGGCGCCTTGATGCGCATACAATGAATACAAACTGCTCTGTACTTAGCTCGGGATAGGCCCACGATGAAGGGATAATAACAGCTGCATCAGACGAAGTTATCCAAGTTAAATAAATGCATCCGCAATGGCATTCTTGTCATTCATTCAAAAGAGTGAGCTTTCACTCTTCGGGCCGAGCAGAGCTGAAGCGGTCTGTATCAAAGATCGCTGTTTGTTTGTAAATTGCAAGAGAAGTGTGGTTCACTCCTTTCATCTGAGAAACCATTTCAGGTTCCCTCTCATTGTAGCTTTGCTTTCAAGCTTTTAGCGGCGAAGGGGACACATATGCTTCTGATCTCATCCTCTTCTAGCTTGCTCGCCGTTTTCGATGTGTCTCTAGATCCCGACTCCATTCTTTTTTGTCTTCTTCATGGTGGAGGAGTTTGTAGCTCTGGCTTGGAAGCCATATAACTGCTACGTCGCTTCTTCTTATCCCCGTTACTAAGTCAAGATCGGGGATAAAAGATGGAAATGTGGCTCATTCCTTACCGATTTGAAGCTCGCTTTCCAGATCTGCGGTGCAAGAACTTTTTCTGAAACGAAAGAAGGTAGTTTGAAGTGGTTGTTGATCAGTTGGTAGGTTTAGGTTTAGGCGTACTGTTCTCGCGGTCATTTTGCGTGTTCCTGTGGGTTTTTCTGAGGTTGTGTGGGGAATGGATCGAAGTTTTAGGGCACCGGAGCTGAGGGGAAGGACTCTGGCATCAGTGATGAAGGATAAGGAAGAGGATCTTGTCCTTTTCATGGAGATGAGGAAGCGCGACAAGGAGCGGAACAATCTTCTGCTCCAGAACTCAGATGAACTCGATCAACCGTTAGGTATTGCTTCTGTCTCGTACATGTAAAGCATTTGCTTTCATCTGGTTTCCCTTAGCTTTGATGGTTAACTGCAGAGAAGTTTGGTATCTCCTATTTCTGTAATCTTTCTGATTTGTAGAGTCGCATCATGGGGGATCTCCATTATTCAAGATTGTGCCTTCAGCTGTAAGGAAAACAGGGATGGATGATTTTTTGAACTCCGACAATGAGAAGAACGATTATGACTGGTGATTCAACTAAATGATCTCCATTTATATTTTCATGCAAATGAGCTAGTTTAGGTGTGTGAAGAATGGCATACAATTTTCAATCCAAATTACTGTTTGCATGTGTTCTTTGTGTGCTTTGCTCTTTATTTTGTTTTGTATTCTTTGTTTATGCCCTGCTACTTACAGGTGTTGGTTGACACACTTGAAATTTTTTTTAGTCAAGCTCAGGCTTTTGTCATGAATCTCTTATGGTTCGGATTGTGACAATAGTCTGTCTTCTTTATTTCACGGCTTTCATTAATTTGTATTTTCTTCTGTGCCTTTTTGGTGTATGCGAGTGGCATTAGGGTGCAAATGAGCAGAGCAGGCTCGTGAAAGAGCTCACGGGCCGAGCTTATTGAGCCCTCGTCCCATCTCAGCTCATTGACACGCGAGCTGGCTCGATTGCCCTATCACTAGTTATTTTGATGCATTTTTCGGTGAGCTCCCACTATCTCCTTGACCTCCTCTTGCCACCAATACCTTCTTGGGTGAGCTCCCATAAAAAAAATTGTGTTTTTAGTTCTAGCTCGCGAGCCGTCTAATACCAGTACGAGCTGCCATTCGAGCTCGACTTGAGCTCACAATTTGCCAGACAAGCCGAGCTTGAGCTCGGCGTGGCTCGAGCTTGACTCGACTCGTTTGCACCCCTAGGTGGCAGTATCTTACTCTTCCCATTGTTGTACGCGGTGCGCCTATGCCTGAGTAAAAGCTGCAGAAGAAAGAAAAAAAAGGAGTTTTGTACAAATTTGCTAATCCAACACAACTGTGAATTCTCTAGTAAACTATTTCTATAGGCTTAAATTGTTAAGATGGCCTAGTTTCTGTTCCAGTATGATGGAAACACTGAATCTTTATTCTTTGAAATACATTGTTTCTTTGACAATGAGGTCTAGTAAAGTATTTTCCTGCTGTAATTTTGTATTGCTATATAGAGTAATTTATTCCATTTCAATGCATTTAAGTTCTTAAATATCTTAATTATATCCATTTTGGTCGTATGCCTTTTTTTTACCCATCCAATTTAATGTCTTAGTTTATCAAAACTTAACATTTTTGGACCATCTGTTATGTCTCCTTTTTGGAATTGATTGAAGTTGGTCTCAGGAGTTTTTAGTTGAGAGGATAATTTTTATCATTGAATCTGAGAAATTGCATAAAAGGTCCTTTTTAGTGACTAGAGATCCTCTATAGTTTTGAGTGATGTATCGACAATTGAAAAGGGTGTCGGGATCTCCTATAAAGTTATGAAAGGGTTGGGGAATAGTGATGAGATCTGATCAAACCTCATCCACACTAGCAATTTTAGGGGGTGTTTACATGCATATCACTCAGTTCGTATGTAATTACATATCTCACACCAAAACTTTCTTATTTACAAGCATAACACTCAAATCTTTAATATCACATCAAAAATAGCATTTTTATCTCTTTTTAAAAGTTAAATGTACATTTTCATGTCATGCATATGAAAGTTTAGGTTTGGGACATTTGAAGGCATAAGAATTGCGTTCTACGTATGTAAATTTTTAAAATTGCAACATCAACCTTGCTTACCGCTGCTTCTGTCAATTTCAAATGGGTGAGGTAACAGAAGGGCCTAAAAAACTAGGACTTGATAGATTGAGTGGTACTAATATGGACACACCAAAGTAGCTTTTGTAATCACTTTTAGACCTTTGTTTCTATGAACACTGCAAGATGCAAACACTTGATGAATTACATGGAAAATAATTGGTTGTTTCATTTCATGTATTAATTGCAGCTTGTTAACAATTATTTTTTCAGGCTTCTCACACCGCCGGGTACCCCACTCTTTCCATCTTTGGAAAAGGAGTCTCACCGATCTCCTATAAGACATCTTTCTACTCCAAAAGGCCCCCCTGTTCTTATGAAATCTAGAGTAAGTGATAAAAATCTTATGAAAATCTCTTTTAATGTTTCTTATTAAACCTTACTTTATTACAAGCCGTGATGTTGATATTTGCAGCATTTATCTAAGTTGATAGCTTTTGTAAACAACTATTTTTAATGACTTCCATAGCACTTTGGCTTTTGTATTCTTTCTCTTATTGTGAATCTTTTGTTTCCTTGTCCCTATTAGTTAAAATGTTGGAGCTACATTGATTGGTAGCTTGACATGAGATAACATGAATGCAGTATCAAGATTTAGGGGAACAATATGTACCCTTTGAAATTAGTCAAGTGTAGGTGCTTGAATTTAAGTTCTATTATAATAAATCTTGAAAATGAAGATGATGTTTCCTTGCAAAAGAAAAAAATAGAAGATAGATGGATATTAATCTAGTGATAGAGAGAGAGAGAGAGAGCATGGATAATATTAGCTTTAGATCTAATGTTGCAAACTTAGATCGTACTTGTTTGCAATAAACTATTTAGTAAATCGTTGAACTTATAATGCAATGAAATTTTAAGATTTAATGTTTTTATTTTACCCAACATAAATTAAAGGACTTGCTAAATAGATTATTGTTTGCAATAATACTTGAGTAATTTACATGATTTGTTCACATGATCTTCAAATCACAATGGGGAAATATTAATTAATGCTCCATGCTCATCAATTATTTAAAATAAATGTTTCCAATTCATTATCATCTAGCTTAATTATATCATTGATTTGATTGAAAACTTGTTTTATAGATTATCTTATTTTATTTCCTAGAAACAATGACTATTTGCATTGTTTGCAATTATACTTTTGTAATTCAATGCATTCTGATGCTTTCACCAAGGAATTCTTTACTTAATCTATTGTTTTATCACCATTTTCATGACATTTTTCAAGTTTTTTTAAACTCATGCAATTTCTATATCACACTCCCAGTTGGCGAATCCTCCTGATCCTTCTTCAAGAAGCACTACAGCTTCCACGCAACTGATGAACTCTTCTGGTTTGAACTCTTCTCTTTTGGGAATGAGAAGACCCTCATCTTCTGGTGGATCTAGTGTCACTTCTTCTAGGCCTCTGACTCCTAATGGCCGGCCTTCATTGCCGACAGCATCCAAACCATCCAGATCTTCAACTCCTACTTCTCGTCCTACGGTATCCACGAGATCAGCGGCTCCCCCGCCTAGATCATCCTCACCTGCTAGGTCTTCTACACCAGCATCAAGATCATCTCTACCACCAGCCAGCAAGCCTTCATCCAGGTCAGCTACCCCAACTAGAAGGCCTTCTACGCCGTCTAACTTACCTGCTAGTTCTGCTCCGCCAGGCCGGTCTACATCTGCCACTAGGTCTGGTACTACCACGAGTTCTGTAGCAAGGTCAAGTCCTTCAACAACTACTTCAAAATCTCAACCAGCAATGCCTATTACTCGGTCCATATCCACAACTTCTAAAACTGCAGCTCCATCTCGAGGAACTTCTCCAACTGTAAGGTCTAGACCCTGGAAACCTTCTGAAATGCCTGGTTATTCTCTCGACGCACCTCCAAATTTGAGAACATCATTACCCGAGAGACCGTCTTCTGCTTCCAGGGGCAGACCAGGACCGCCCAGCTCCAGATCATCTTCAGTGGAGAATCGGCCAAGTACAAGACCCAGGCAACAGTCTTGTTCCCCTTTGCGAGGAAGGGCTCCTAATGGAAATTTCGGTGGTGTTGGTGGTGGTAGCAGCTCCATTCCAGCATTAAACAGATCACGGTTGAACAACACCGACAACGAGAGTCCAGTTGTCATGGGAACCAAGATGGTTGAGCGGGTGGTGAGTTCGAGAAGACTGGCACCTCCAAAGAACGACGAGCTGCATTCCACCATTAATTCCTCGGGTAAATCCACAGCGACACCAGAAAGTGCTGGTTTTGGGAGAACACTATCAAAAAAATCGCTCGACATGGCTCTGAGACATATGGTAATGAACTTCTCACCATTTATTTTTATAACAATTCCTCATGCAAGTCTGCTACATTGATTTTGATTACAAATTAGCACTTGTGGCACCTTTATTCCATAGCATTATTTTGATTTTGGCTTCTATTTACATCATGAATAGGATATAAGGAGGAGCATGCCTAATAACCTGCGGCCATTGATGGCTAACATACCAGCCTCCTCCATGTACAGCGTGAGGTCAGGGAATTCGAGAAGCAGAGTAGTTAGTATGTCAGATTCTCCTCTTGCCACCAGCAGCAATGCGAGCTCCGAGCAGAGTGTCAGTAACAATGCATTCTTTTTGGATGGAAATGAACTCTTGGATGAGTTTTGCAGTGATAAAGGAGGTATCTCTTCTCCTTCATTTTCAATGGGAAGATGATCACTGGATTTGTTTCTCTTGTTTGCCATTTTGTGTGATCTTGGAAGATTGTTTTCTTTATGCATCATCAATTCCATGGCAGCATTGCTGCGTCTAGTTACTTTCTTGTAATCCTTAAAATATTGATTCCGATTCTGCCTGTTTTTTATATGGTATTTGTTGAAGGGATATTTTTGATGCATGTAAAAGATTCGATCACACTATTATAGAAATTATGAAGTGATGCTCTCCTTTGGAGGCTCTGTTCGCAGTGGTGTCTTTGTTTTGATGTAACTTTGGCTTCAGTTGCTATATTGTTTGGCTGTTTTGTTATGTTATTTGGTAATACATCAAGTCATTTTAATTATTGTAGAGATGAACAATAAGCTTGCTTTCTGTGGTTATTAACAATAAGCTATCCTACTCAAACTCCATATTTGAGCTTATTGAGTCTGATCTTTTTGACCCTCTTGAGTCTTAGACCAACTTGAATCGTTGAGGCTTGCAAATTTCAAAGTTTTTTTAGCTGAACTATGAGAATTTTGATCAAAGAAAATTGCTGTCATTGAAATTTCATTTTGCATCTATTTTTGTCTGGCGGTGATTTCTATCAAATATTTGAGGATCTCAAACATTTAGACTCGATGTCAACTCTAATATTTGTAGCTTTGATATGAAAAATTTTGGCATCTTTGGGGATCTCGGCATAACGCATGTCAACCCAAGCAATGAGCCCTCTGACTTGTAAGTAGAAATTAAATATATTTTATATAAATATTATAAAAATGCCCCTAATTTTACTAGAGAATTTTGATGGTATAACGTAGTTTGAGGATACAAACTCAACATTAGCTCAAATGAACTAAAAAAATGCTCCCAATCTTGCGGGAAACATTTACAGTAACTTGGATTGTATTATTGTTTTACAAGAGAATTTCAAATATGTATCAAAACGAAACAAATTATTTTCATTTCCAAATGAAATTTTGAACTTAACATCTATTACTTCTTCAAGTATCGACTATTGATGAGAGGCATTGGTCATTGACCTTCTAAATTGATAAGTTGACATACTCCTTCCTGATATACTTTTTCAATAACAAAGGAGCCCTCCGAGTTAGGCATAAATTTGCCACCAACTTTTTGATGGGAAATGATTGGCCTTCTCAGCACCAACACCAATTCCCTTTTATGGAATGTTTTATAACGCACCTTATGATCAAAGGCTTGGGACATCTTTGCCCTGTAAATCTCCAGATTCTGTTGAGCTTGGAGTCTCATTTCATCCGGTGCATCTAACTTTTCCACTCTGAAACAAACATTTTGCTATTATGTAAGATTATACTAGACAGCTACTCGAAGTGATAGCAACTCAACTTCAAGTGGTCATACTGCTTCTGCTCCAAACACCGATGCATAAGAAGTAGCTTTAGTTGGTGCTTTATAAGTTGTGCGATAAAACGACAACGCTTCCATCATCTTAGTATGTCATTCTAGTTTATTTTTAGTGAGGATTTTCTTGAGCAGCTTAACCAATGTCTTGTTGAAAGCTTATGCTAAACCATTTGCCTTTGGGCTGTATATCGAAGAATATCGCCAATCAATCTTGTGTCGATCGATGAATTTGTATATATTTGTGCTTTTAAAAGATAGGCTATTATTCAAAATAATGCAACGTGGCACACCAAATCTATAGATAATATTGAGTGAAGAAATTTATCACTTAGCGGTAACTTCTCTAAACGTGACAACTTTCACTCATTTTGAGCAATAATCAGTTGCAACCAGGATGAAGCGGTGTCTTCTTGATGACGGTGGATCAATCGGCCGATCACATCCGTACCTCAACATTCAAACAGCCAGGATTCAATGGTTGGGTGTAATGGGTTATGCACCCGGTGTATTACGCCATCATGAATTTGACATTCATGACATTTCTTCGTATGCTCAATGCAATCTTTCACTATTGATGGACAAAAATAACCAGTTCTTTTGATTTTCATTTCCCGATCACATCCATACCCCAATTTAGGTGTGCGCCACAAAGTCCTTCAAGTACTTCAATGAAAAGTTTGTCGGCTTCGTCTGAACCCAGACATCGTAGCCTCATTTGTTCAAAAGATCTACGGTAGAGGGTTTCATTGAGAAAAGCAAACCGTAGGGCTCTCTTTTTTATTTGTGCAGCTATCAATTTATCCATAGGCAATTTCCCTTCTTTGAAATAATCAATGAAGGGCTGCCTCCAATTATCTCATTCCTCTGTCGTGAGTGTCTCATACTGATTTTGAGAAAAAATCTGGGAGGGAGCGTGAGGAGCAACAAAAGTTACATCTTGCTTGCTTGAACTTAATGACTCCTCTGTCTGCGAGAGTTTTGAGCCGAACTTTTCCAAGACTCGTCGAGTATGCACGTCGATTAATATTGGCTCAAAATTCATGTTGGCCATCTCTTTAGCTAATTTAGCTAAATAGTTAGCTTTACTGTTTCACGCTAGAGACACTCGGGTCAGTGTGCATGCAGAATTTGCTTCATCAGCTCAATAGCCCTCTTATAATAAAAAGCTAATTCAAGCTTATTTATCATATAAATACCCAACACTTGATTTATGACTAGCTGTGAATCACAAAAAAAATGTGAAGTTTTTTAGCTTTAATGTGATAGCCATCTCGAGGCTAGCTACAGAGCTTCATATTCAGCTTCAATATTACTCCCTGGCTCAGTTGATCTATATGAATACCTCATTATGCCTCTCTTTGCTATCAAAATGATAAAACCATTGTCGACTTGTGCTTTTAGAAGATCTGGAAATTGGGCAGGCTTGATGGAAGGTGCTCCATCAAAATATAACTCCAAAATTTGCAATTTCTCATTCTCCTGAATGATTAGAACTTGCTCATCGAGCAAATCATCATTGAGTGGAGAATCAACAGGAACATATGTGATATCGAATTGTAAAAGCAGGACTGCCCATCGAACCAACGAATTGATGCTTGATATGAGGGTGATTTTGTGAGACAACATGTAATGGCGAAACTTTTGAGCAGCGAAAACGAATGACAAATAACATTTCTCAATTGAAGAATATCTCATTTCAACTCCTATAATCCTTCGACTGTTATAATATAGAACATAATTGCCTTCTTCATTTAGTTGAGCCGACATAGCTCCAAGGGACGTTTCTAATGCTGCTATGTAAAAATGAAGAGGTTTCCCTAGAATTGGTGTTGGAAGAATGGGTGGGCTTATGAGGTATTTCTTAATACTATCAAAAGCCTCTTAACATTCAACATCACCTTTAAATGGAGCGTTTTTCATCAACTTTGAAAATGACTGACATCGGTCTGATAAGTTGGATATGAAGCGTCGAATGAATGCACGTTGTCCTTGCAGAGAAAGAAACTGACAAAAATTTTCGGAGGAGACATCTCAACAATTGCCTTGATTTTATCGGGATCAATTTCAGTTCCTTTATGGCGTACGACATACCCAAGAAATTTTCTTGATGATACCCTAAAAGCACAATTAAGAGGATTCATTTTGAGATCAAGTTTTCTGATCCTTTCACAGACGATCCACAAGCATTCCAAATGATATCAACTATCTTTACTTTTGAAAACTAGAACGTCAACTTAACACTCCACCTTTTGATGGATCAAGTAATCAAATATATGAGTCATGGCTTTTTGTTATGTTGCTCCTACATTCTTTAAACCAAATGACATGACCGTATAGCAATAAAGTCCAATTGACATTCTGAATGATGTATGTTTTTCATCTTCAGGTGTAATTTTGATCTAAATATATATGGATGGTCTATCCATAAAGGAGAACATATCATAATTTGATGTGTTGTCCACGAGCAATTCTGTCAGAGGGAGTGGAAAATCATCCTTCAGATATGCCTTATTAAGATCCCGAAAATCGTTGCAAAAGCGAATTTGGTCGTTATTTTCTCTCACAGGCACAATGTTGGCTATCCAATCAATACATTTCTCTTCTCTTATGAAAATTGTTTCAATGAGCTTCTTGGGTTCGGTAATCACATGTTTTTCAATTCCAAGTCTCATCCTCCTTGAATCTTGTTTAACAGGTTTGCATCTGGATTGATAACTAACTTGTGAATTGCTATATCTGGAGATGAGCCAGACATTTAGTGTATGATTGAGCGAAGCAACCTCTGAATTCACAGAGCAATGTTTTTATCTTTTCAATTTTTTCTTCAGACAAAAGTGCATTGACAACAGTTCTCATGAAAGAACCGACCAAAAAGGTCACAAAGTTTGAGAGACATCATATGTTGAAATGCATTGGTAAGAAGCAAGCTGGGCAATTCTTACTTCATAGCATCATGGTTTTATCGAATATTAAGATATTGTGACCAGACATAGATCAGTTAGACATTGAAACTGATATAACCAATACAACATGTCTCCTGACATGGTCATGAAAATCATCCAAGTCAAAGATGGTGTCAAATGTGTGTCACATGAACAAAACAATCCAACCTTGCAACACTTTTGTAAGCTTTAGCAAAGCAACCGTAGCTTGAGATTTTTAGGGGGCATGAAGATATCTCACCCATGCAGGGATCAACCAAGCAAACTAATGGCTTGAATTGGTGCAACATTTCTTTTGACATGGTGAATAGAGTCACACCAATTGACACCTCTAATTTCTATATTGAATATGGATATACTTAATAAATAATGTAAGAAATATTATGCTAAATAATGCAAAAATAAACTTATTAAATTTTGATGCAAATTTTATAAGGCATTTTGGATGACAAGTTATTTATATCCACTAGTTAAGAATGCTATCAATTTTTTTTTCAATATCCAACACTTATAATATTTACATCTATGCATCTTTAATTGAATGTTAGAACTTTTTTATTTAAGAGATAAAATTAGGGATGTCAATTTAGGTTCATGGGTCCAATTCGAGTGTGACATGAAGTTGATCAGACTAGAAACTGTTTAAACCTGAAAACTACCCGAATATTAAAAATGTTATAAAATTCAACCCAAACCTTACCCCCATAACCAATTTAACATAACAAATAATAGCTATCTGAGCAATTTTCGAGTCAATTTCAGGTCAATCTCATGTTGGCAGGTCAATGTCAAGTTAATTTTGGGGGTTGACCGGTATGTTTCTGGTTAATTTATGGCTGGAGAATCAACTCGAATTAGACCCTTAACTCGAAAATAATTGGAGTCCACTCAAATACGAATGTTTCGACTCAAATTGCCGCGTCTTCAATTTTTGACACCCCAAAATAAAATGTATAATGATTAGAAAAATTTATCATAATACTTATATTATTTTATATAATATAAATTGTATTATATTAAAATTTTGGTATTAGTTATATAAAATATAATAATTATGTATGATGCATGTTAATCCTCATAAATATAATATACACTTTAAAAATTAGCATCATAAAAGCATTTTGAAATTCGTAATGGAGGAATATTAAACTTTTACTATATTTATATAAAAAAAAATATTGAAGCCACGAAAATTTTGTTTTAAATAAAAGTCTTTATATATCTTAAAATAAATCTTCACAAATTTTTTTTGATTAAAATGAGTTTTCTTAAGTAAAATACTAAATTTTATTTGAATTAACAAAAAATGGCCTTGTAAAATCTCTCAGGTCGAGAGTTCAAATTCCCATATGACGACGTGCAGATATTATTCAATACGGATAACGTATGCAAATATGTATGCGGTGTTTGATCTCCACTGTTGATCACCACGATTAAGTTTTTTTTTTTTTAAGTAAAAAAGTGAGGTCCACCGAAATACATCTTGCGGTGATCGATGGTGAAAATCAGACACCATATGCATCTCTGCATACGGTGCTCTCATAGAATAATTTTTCGACGACATAAGCCGTAAAGAGAGNATATATATATATATATATATATATATATATATATATATATATATATATATATATATATATATATATATATATATATATATATATATATGTATATGATAATTTCAGGAAATAAATAAATAAAAATTAAATGATTAATTTAAATAAAATTATAACTATACATTAGTTTTATTAAAAAAAAAGTATAGGGACGATTTTTTTAGAAGTTCCGTTAAAAGCTAATGGGCTCTGCTTCATACCTCGTACTGTGTACGTACATTTTTATTTTTATTTGTGTATTTATTTTCCGATATGCGTACGGAATTCTTAATGACCGAGCTGGGCCCACAATGTCCACCCCAAAAAAATAGTTTAGCTCTTTGCCACCGCTTTCCACCCGTTCCTGCGCAACGCGCCACGTGGAAATAAGCCCTCCGGCCTTGTAGGGCCCGCGGACGCTGTATTTATTGCCCATTTCCTAGAAAAAACTGCTGATTTAAGGAGACTTCCTATAACGCCAACTACCCACTCTTATACAGTGCTACGTGTACAGAGAGAACTCCATAAAACCAAGTGGCCCATGTTTGATGTCGTTAAATAAATGTTATGCATAAATTGTGTTAGCAGGGCTCTATATTATGGAAAAATTATTCTATACGGATCGGACACCGCATGTAGCTTGCGTGCGGTGTCCGATCCGGGCCGTAAATCATCTGATTTACGGTCCTGATGTATTTCGGTGGGTCCCACTTAAATTATTTTATTTTATTTAAAAAAAACGGAAATAATCCTGACCGTAGATCACCGTGATCTACGGCTAGGATCGAACACCGCATGCAGAGATGCATGCGGTGTCCGTATGCAATAATCCCTCTTATGGCTCTATATGCACGTAATAATATTATGAGCGTTTATTGTGTAATACTACAAGTAAATTTGTATACGGTGTCAAATCTAGGTCACTGAAATATATATATATATATATATTTTCACAATTCAAATCGGACACCGCACGAAAATTATCTTGCATGTAATAATTTTTCCTATATTATAGGGCTCTATATGTACAACAACAACAACAAGAACAAAGCCTTAATTCCACTACGTGGGGACGACAACATGAATCCTTTTTCTCCATTGCGTTCTATTTAGTGTCATATTTTCATTTAGTTATAGTAAATTAAGATTATTTTTTATACAATAAGCCCAAAGTCTTCGTAGGCCTACCTCTGTCTTTCTTAACACAATTCGAATCTAAAACATCTACTCTCCTAATCAGATCATCAGATGATCGACGTTTAATGTGACCAAACCATCTGAGGATCAATAACCGGGCGACACCACAACATATATGAGAAGGTAGTGCCCGATTATTGATGGTCCATAGTCGATATTTTCTCCTATTAAGTACTCCCTAAATTACGATAAAATATTTTGCCCGAACATTATACGTCCGGACAGTCAACCATTGAACGATAGTTGGGACGAAATATTTTCTCCTAAATTATAACAAAGAGATTACAGTCAAATATTTTTCCTTGGACGGACCGAGCGATTCAAAGCCGCTGATAGTGAACGGAGTGAAAAAAAAAAAGAGAAAAAAAAAATGTCTTTTTATCGTTTTCCGAAGGGCTGGCTGCATCTTCAACTCGTCGCTGTTGTTTCGTTTTCAGTTCAGGGTTTCTTGCCTTCGTGTTCCGTCAACTTGAGGTTCAGTAATGGCTGAAACGTGATTTTCAATCGGTCGGTGGAAATTATGACCATCAACCTCTGGTCGTCGGAGAAGAAGGAAGATAAGGGGGGATGAATCGAGGTCAAAAGAAAACGAACTGCGTTGGGGAGTTTTCTCCCACTGCTGGTCTTATTGAAGTCCGGGCTGGTGAAGGTGGAAGAATTGTTAGGGTTCGAGTTGGTTTATATGGGGATTTTGTGACGCCTTTCCCGTTTTTTATCAATTGTTGGAGTATATAGTGAGAGATAGAGAACGCTTGCAGGTGCGTAGGGTTTTTTACTGATTTTATGCTCATTTAGAGGAGCTTTTTGATGAGAAAATGTGTGAAACTTGGCTATGCTGTACAGATTTCATAATTGTGTGGTGTAGAGCAGTCTTGAAATTAAGATCTGTAGTGGTTTGGATGCTTTGGTGATAAATATAATGACATTATTACTTGATTTTTGTGTAGTTTTTGATCTAGAAATAATAACTTGTTATTGATGTAATAAATTGCGCGGTTAGCTGAACAGTTTTGTTCTTCTTTGTAGGTTAAGTAGCTGTTGTAGAAGTTAGAGGAAGGGAACAGTGTATCGATAGAATGGGAGCAACGTTTAGCTGCTTTATTGCACCAAAATCATCTCTAACAAAGAGGAATCCAAGTGAATCCACTATTGGTGAGTATGCTGAATCTTAAATGATTTTCCCTGCGTTGAGACTAGGAATTTGATTGTAAGGAAACAAAATAATTGTACAAAAGTAAGTTTGAAAAGCTCAAACTTATCGTTATAGATTTATAATTTACTCATAAATTATTGAGTTTATATGGCTTAGCTGCTTTGGTGCACCAAAATCATTTCCAAAGAAATAAAAATAAAAAACATTCAAATGAATTCACCATGGATAAGTAAGGTGAACTTTGATTGGTTTCTCCTTTGTTAAGGGTTTGGATTCCAGGAATATGAGCAAAAGAAAATGAAAAAAAAAAAGAAAAGAAAACTTCAACCCATAAATTATTGAGATTTCATTTCATTTCTTTAACCTTTTTTTACTACAAACAAAGCTTAAGTGTTTCTCTGGTCCTGCTAAATGGTATAGTTAATGCATTTATATTATTTGTCTTGCTAAATTGTACATGTTAATGCATTGTATTATTGTAGCATTGTGGTATAAATCCCAGCTTTATGTTGTTTGCATCATGAGCTTCCATTTCTTAATGATTAATGCCTTTTTATATTGTTATTTACCATACCTTTAACATAGTTTTACTTGCATGCTATAGTAATTTGTTAGGATGGAGGCAGTTGTTATGGTTTTAGCTTGACAATATTTAATATTCAATTCAGGATATGGTATTTAAAAGTAATGAGGAGGATTTGTTGCTTCACAATGCCTTCTTTGTCTCCTTCTACTTTGTTCGTTAGATGTGGGAAAGTTTAAAAGGCAACCAATTATTAGCCTGCAAAGCCATAAATTATACCATTGTGTCATTTCTAACATTCTTTTTTCATTGTTCTTGCTCTGAATTCTTTGGATCTTGCCCTGAAGGAAATTTTGGCACACTATCCCAGTCACTAAACAGCATCCGCATGTTTAGTTATAATGAGATGATTTCAGCAACAAGGAGTTTTCATCCAACAAATAGAATAGGGCGTGGTGGATTTGGAATTGTGTATAAAGTAAGCCTTTATATGAATGTTTTTATCATTATTGCTAATCTATTGGCGTTTCTCCAAGTCATTGATCATTAATTCATTACATTTTTGTTCTTCATATGCAGGGAATATTAAAGGATGGAACCCAAATAGCAATAAAATCACTTTCCACTGAATCAAAACAAGGAATCCATGAGTTTTTGACTGAAATTGACATGGTATCAAATATTAGGCATCCAAATCTTGTTCGATTGATTGGTTGTTGTGTTGAAGGCACTAACCGAATGCTTGTTTACGAATACATGGCAAATAATAGTCTAGCTAGTGCTCTACTTGGTAAGACTAAAAGCATTTCTGCATACTATGGATTTGAAATCAAAATTATACATTGAAGGCTTGAATTTAAACGTTTCAGGCCCTTATAATAAACAAATTGCTTTGGATTGGGCAAAAAGGGCTGCTATTTGTCTGGGCACAGCTAATGGGCTTGTGTTTCTTCATGAGGAGGCCGAACCTCACATCGTCCATCGTGATATCAAGGCTAGTAATATTTTACTTGACGAGGATTTTCTTCCAAAAATAGGAGATTTTGGTCTAGCAAAGCTTTTTCCTGACACAGTGACTCACATTAGCACACGGGTGGCTGGGACTATGTAAGTACTATTGTTGAATTTTGAGAACCAGTATTGCACGACATAACATGGATAATTCTCTCTAGTTCTTGTGAAATTCTCAATTAATGCTGATTCATGATGCAATACATTGACTCCACAGATGACACTGAAAGACATGATTAATTTCTATAATCCTTTTGGGTCGAGTTTCTTGCATGGGGTTGCTACTTATTGAATTAATTCCCCTTCAACTATCATTTTTTATGTTTAAAGCTCCCATTAAGTACATCACATGCAACATATTCATTCTGTTTTTTTTTTTATATTTTATTTTCAGCATCTTTAGTACATGCAGATTTTTGGGAGATGTAGCATCAGAACTTTAAGTCCTTTTATTCACAAGTTTTATAAAGTTGCAATGACAATGTGGCTCTTGCTAGCAGTTTGAAACATGAAGATTAAGCAAGCTAGTGAACTCAATTATGAACTTTAAGAATCAATTCATCCTCATATGGCAATCAATAAGGATAAATTGATAAGGAGAATTCACTAAACCAATGCGGCAGTTATGATGGTGATGATAAGCTAAGCCACATTACAATTATTTAGGCACCAATATGAAGAATCTAGCAAGTTGTTTTTAATCACTTTTGATGCACTTTGACCCGATCAATCTTCTAAAGTAGTTTGGGATCATTTGTCAACTTATTGCCATGTTAAACATGATTAGGATGAAAATGAGAAAAGAAAAAACTCCACATTTACAACTTGGATTTTTTCCCATACACAATTTAGCTCTTTAAAGCATTCAATTGGCCTAACAAATAATGAAGTTTCATTCATTCATCAATTAATAATAATAATAATCAATTACATGCCATCAATCCCTTTTTATAGAAATTTTACATGGATAAGGCCGAAATTTAAATCTAAAATACTATTATTAGACAAGCTAAATCCTATCCAAATATTTAAAACTGATTTTATGGAAAGAGAATAATTTAACCAAATGAAATAAATTAATTACAATTTTAAAAATTAAACAACGTTAAGTATGATTATGATATGATAAGGGTTGGAAAGTCTATTCAGTTGAATTGATTTGTTGCTGGATTAGACTCCTTTGATTGGTTTTTGAAAATTTTACTTCTTTTGGGCCAAGCTAGCTAATTTTTATTGCAATAATGGACCCCGTTGGCAAAGAGCTCCACCGTTGACGAGTTTAGTGGAGGCCATGGAGAAGGAAGTTGCATCGATAGATCATCTGATTGAAGAAATATCCATGCAATATAAAAAGTAATATGAGGGAGTTTAAGGGTTGTTTGGTTGAGTGAATTTGTGGTGTATTGTTATTCTTTTGCAGAGATTTGAGAAAATTCTGTGTTTGTATTATGAATTACAAATACAATGTAAAGTATGAATGAATTTTAAGTTTATACTGTAGTTCATTTTGACTAAATTTAAAATTCTTTTGATTTGACTGAATTTGACTTAGTGTTCATGTAAAATGCTATAGGCAAGCTACCTCCCTCGCTGTCGCAGCCCGACAGAGCAACCAGCTGCATGCCTCCACCGCCTCTGCCTTTCAGTGCCACAGTCGTCGCTAGTTTCTTGTCGACTGTCGCAGCCAAAGTTTGCAGCTGGTCGCCGCCCACCGCTGCCGGTCTCTTGTCGGCCCCTCTGTTGCCGCTGTACAAAAAATATATTTGAAATAACTTTTTTTTTTCAATTTACTTCATTCCAAAAAAAAAAAAAAAGTCTTACGTTTATTTTATAGCGAATCAAAAGACTTGAAAGTATTTCAAATACATTGTAACCATAGTACTCAATAAACTTTTTACGTTGCATTTCATTTTTAAGGAATATATAAAAATTCTGACTTCAATGTTGGGTGGCTCCAAACTTTATACATTTGGATGATCTTTGCAATGTAGAACAAGAATGGATTATATGGCAATAAAAATATAAATTTAATCTCTTTGGAACTAATATAAATGGTAATCATATGAAGTAGCATGTCTTTTTTGACATTTTTTTATCATATAAATTGTAAGATTAAATCTTTCAAATTGTAAAATTTGTCTAAAAAATGCTTCACCCTAGGAGCCTGCTCTATACATGAACCTGAAAAAAATAAAAATCATAAGTATGAAAATCAACACATGCACAAATAAATAAACATAAAAAGAAAATAATAAAAGACTGATTGCTGCTAGGTTGATAATATATTACAGGAAAACAAAAGACTGTCAAGTCACGTTCCACATAAACAACCTGATTTAAGGCTATACAATAATATTTCTTGTAATTAAGATATGGGACATAAGCAGGCTACTCCTTGTCCCCTCCGAGACATGGTCTTGATCTCATGCTCTAAGGAACTCATGTTTGTACCTTATTTCTAATATAAACTTAATTCTAGACACTAAAATTATATATTAAACTCAAAAGATTATAGGCAATACCTATAAAATAGATGTTAGTATGCAGACATACAAAGCATGCAATTATAAAGAGTTATATTAGACGAGAGAATTACTTAGCTAGCACCTACAAAAAAGATAACATCCTAACAATTAAATTTTTAGCTTTTCCTCTAGTTAATGTAACTCCTTGTAGAAGATCGCAATGTGTGTATCTCATACTCAGTAAACACAAAAAAATAAATATAAAATATGTGACTAGACACAAATTCATATTGAACAATAATCACATGCATGAAAATCTTGATTACCCTCTTTCCTAATATAAACAAACATCTAAGAGGGGTGCTTTAATCACATACACAAAATAAGTGTGTGCAAATTAGTATGACCTAAGACAAACTCATATAATTTTAGTATAGCCACCAAGTCTGGGGCCCACTCTAAGGATCTAAATAAACTAACATTCATCACTCTGATGTTGATGTATTAATTTTAAAATATAATCATATTAGTAAAAATAGATTTTTTTTTTTGTTTTGAAAATTGTTATCTCATTTGGTCTAAATATTAAATAACTTTGTTTAAAATATATTTTGAAATATGATTATAAATAATAATTTTTATAAAGTAAATTATTTTGAAATCATGGCCTTAACTATGTCTATAGCAATCAAAGTGATACCTTTTAGATTACTTAGATGCTTAGCAAAATCATAAGAATATTATTCTAATATGATAATTTACATTGTTTGAAAGAGAAATTCAAAAACAATATTCATTAACACATTAAAATCAAGGTTTATCTCACATCTACAAGGAGGTTTATCATGAAAGTGCTGACTCGCTTAAGAAAGTGTCTCATGCAATGAATACAACATACATGTTTGAAATACATTCTCAAACACTTGAGATAAAAATGTAGAAGAAAGAGCAACACATCAGTAGCACAATACATATGCATAGTTGTGGTTTATGGTAGGTGTGCCCCAAATGAATGGCATTAAGAAATGTGATGCATGTATACACTACTGAAGAAATCATATGCTTGAAGTTCATTTTTAGGAGTATAATGCATTGCATTACACTATGCAAAAGAGTTAACATAACACACTAAGGGTCTATTTGGGGCAACTGCAGTTGTTTGAAGAAGCAACTCTGAAATTGCTGTTAAAAAATCTGTGATGACTATTTCAAATTTTTTTTTTTTGAAAAAGTCAGATTGCAGTTTTCTAGCAGACACCACATATAACTAGGTTCGGTGAAAAAACGTAGATTTCAGCTGTAACTTTTGGAAATAACATGCAAAACGCAGTTTTGTCAAATAAAAACAAAACTGTGGTGCAGCACCACTCCGCCGCCTCAAATGGTCCTTAAGTGTTTATTATTCAAGCCAACATGCAAATTAAATGTGCTTGACTAGCTTGTCATACACAGATAAAATGCTATCTTTGAGCATAATATGACAAACAATTGATAGTTCTAGATTTAAAAAAAACCATGATATGATTAAAAGTATTAAGTTATTCATTCATTACAAGGTCATACATGATCATTAGTTAAAGGAACTAATACCTCTCACCATGACATTGAACTGTTAATTCATTTTTCTACTTGGCAAGAAATGAGAGAATTTAAATATTTTATGAATTTGCTAGTTGAGTAACTGAATGTTCAACTTCCTAAAAATGAAGATGGTCATTGTAATAACTGAAATAAAATAATTATGATAATAAATAAATAAGGTGCATGCAGTTAGAGGAGACTCATCCCCTTGTAATAATCATATTGCTCTTTCCTTCGCACTTCTTCTCATTCGGGCCATCGAATGAGAGAGGGAGAGAACAACAGAGAAAAAGGGAAGAAGGGAGAAGCTTCATTCCAACCCTAATTTGCGACTTGTTTGTGAGCAAAGGAATAAGGTGCAAGAAAAGGAAGCAACGACACTGAAGGGAGAGGAAGAAAAAGGAGTGTCTCTTGCGAGTGATCATTCTCTACTCCTATTGGACCATTTTTCTCATTCCCATGTTGAAAATTCGGCTAGAGGTGGTTGAACTTGGTCAACTTATGCTAAAAATCAATTAAATCCAAAAGCATCTTGGCATGGTGCCTTGGGCACGCGCTGGCGCTTGTGGGCATGTGCAGGCACAAGCTAGTGCGACTAAAGCAGGCATGGGCACGTAGAGCACGGTGTGTGTGCATGGGGATTCCTTTCAGCCATGTGGGACTTTCTTGGAATATTTTGGACGATATAAATCACATGAAATTTGTATATGACCTAAAATATTAAACATGTTGCCCATAAATATTTTTGCATAATAAATGCAGTGGAAATTCAGCTGGGGCTGGAATTTCAATTGGAAGTTGGAGATAATCAGTTGTTGGCTTTGATAATAATATAAGAATCTATAAAAATTATTGTATTCTTGTCTCTTCATTCATAATCCCTATTGTTCTGAAGTATTGCTCAAGTCCCCATAGGAAATTGTCCACTTCCTTCGAGTGGCGAGCTCCTTCAAAACTCTTTGGTTTTGAAACTTCAATCATCTTAGCTTCGAAGTTGTGATGGTTGGTGGGTGTCTCTAGTGCCCTCTTGCATAGCGAGATGTCTCCATACATTTCGTCCAAGCTTAGCCCGTACGCCGCTCATCTCTTTTTCATGGGCTCTTCGTATTTTCTGGAGCTCCCCATCAAATCCTCCCGCATTTTAGCCATTTGATCCCTTAACGATTCCTCGAGTTGGAGCATCATACCTCTTATATTTGAATGAATTGTGATGTCCTCTTCCTCGAGTCCATCAACCTTTTGTCCAAGATCTTTTATTTGGGCCTCCATGCCATTCATCGCCTCCTCCACCTGAGCATGGTGCGAATCAAAGCCGCACATGATCTCCTTGGACATCCCATGTGGTTTGGATGCAGCTGGATTTCGTTGCTCCTGACGACCTCACACTTGTTGAGATGATTCCACATTAGTGGCTTTAGACTTCATTTCATGCTCTTTGATGCTTTTTGCCATACCTTCGAAACCGAGGCTCTCATTCTTAGCCATTTCATTTGATATAGGCCAATTTTAACCTCTAGTTATATTTTAGAATTGGATCTCAGGCATTACTGTAAACATATTGTTGATAACTCATAATTTTTCTATTCAAGGTCAAAAGGAGGTTTTCATCATGAAAATCTTCATAAGGATTACCATCATAAAGTTCATCATCAATAAAAGGTCTTTCATCATAAACATCTTCATAAGGATCATCTTCATAAACAAAATTATTATTTATTTTTGGCATATTTTGTTGAATTGGGAAAGGTCTAAAGTTATGGAGTCGTAGGATTTTGGGTAAACTATATTGTCGATTCCATGGGATTTAGCGAAGGTGCCCATTTGAGTTAGTTTATTTCAGGTGTAACCTAGCAAATGCTTCATTGATTTAGTAACATGCATAAGTATGTGAACAATAGAAATTATAGGCATCATTATACATGTAATGATAATTAGATTTAAAAGTATAGGAGTTACATCCACAAGTGTAAACTCTTTGGGGATTGAAAATGAGAATGATAAAATATAACATTCATAATATGCTGAAATTATACCACCGAAACTTGAGAAGATGGTTGTGAATCAACTTCTTAGAATTTCTATCGGTGGCTGCCACCATGTCGGAGTAGAAAGAGTGTAACCAATAGGAAGAATGGTTGTCCTTCAAATTTTGCTAATCAAAGCTGATGGGGAAGACAATGAGTTTTCTATTTCCTTTTTGGCTGAGAGATGAGTATAGTTGCATTAGGGAGCTTTCTGAAAGTTGCACGATAGGGGGTGAAATTAAAGAAAATGGTTCTTTGTTTGTTCTGCGAAATTGAACTAAGATCAATGTTTATAGTGTGCAGCGAAAGAGGAAAATTGTGATGATGTAAAGGACTTGTGTTATACTTGTGAGTGGAAAGTTGTCGAATTTTGGGATGATGTTGGTGACAAGTTCCTAGCACTGAGAACAAAGTAAAGAGGAAGGGTTTGCTAGGCAACCATCAAATGAAGGGTTGCACCATTGGTCCAGTGATTGCAAATGAGATAACAAGATGCATATGTGGTTGTTGTGAGTGTGTATTGCATAAAAGACTTGAATAGATGGGTGTTATTATGATGCACAAACCTAGTTGATGGAGTTGAAGATCTCTATAAAGAATTTGCCCCAATGATCACAATAATTCAGGTGTGCAATATGCACAGGTCGCACTTCATGTGCATGCGATCTGCAAAGGAACAGATGTGATTGGGGCTAGCAGCGGTCAGATGTTATGCAACAAAATATTGACATGAAAGAAGATTGTAGATTTGGCTTCCGCACATGAGAGATGGGCTTGTAAGGTGAGCAAGGAAGCCTCTACTGGGTTTGATAATAAAATGGATGGAATGGTGAAGAAAAACTCATTGACACAAGTTGGAACATCTTGTATACTTAGATCTTGAAAGCATCTGATCAGACTCACAAATAATCAAATTTCATTCGTTCATGTATTTAAATTAATAATCAATTACAAACCATTATCATTATTTATAGAAATATGATTACATGAAAATGGATAAAATTTAAATCCATCTATTCTTATACCGAGATCAAGTCAAACCATATCAAACTGTTCAAACATAATTTTATCCGAAGAGAATAATTTGATCTAATAAATAAATCAAATAAAATAATTGGCCATGTGGAAATGTGGTTTTTAAAAAGTTTGAAAATTAGTCTGGTTCAACTTTTCTTACTTATTTTAATTGACAAGCAAAAGCCTGGTTTATTTTAGGCAAATTACTTAATTTTTATTGCATAATATTAAGCCACTTAGAGGACTATTTTTCTAGTTTTTTTTCTACCGTCTATTATATAAATATGTTTGCGGTTATTATTTTAAATGCTACAAAGCTATCCTTTCATCCTAACCTCCTAACCTAATAATATATATATATATATATATATATATATATATATATATATATATATATTGGTTGCGGTCTTTGGTGTAAGTCCCTCGGATTGGGGGTTCCTGCGTAGGATCGAATTGCACACCTTTCTGGAAGGAGGGTCCGCTCCTCCGTCCGACTATGGGGTTGATCAGCGATCAACCTTTATATATATATATATATATATATATTGTTCTTTTAGCTATTTTTAATGATATGTACCTTTTTTTTATATTTCCAGCAGTTTGAATTCTACTTCCCCCTTTCATTTCCAAACATTAGGCGTAAATGCATAAGTTGTGTTTGGAGGCATTGACAAGCCAATGTACCTTAATCTTTTTGGTTAAGGTTACTCTTATTAATGTTATGGTTACTATATTGTCATGCAATTTTAATATATTAAAAAAAAAGGAAAATCGATCAGTGAAAATTTAGTTTGTACCTTTTTTAATTTAATGTTGATACACTTATCTTGGTTTTCTCATTCCCTCTTTCTTTCTCATTATTATCATTTTTGTTATTATAATTCCTATAAAAATAATTCTTGTTATTAGTAATTTTGGCATTTTACTTTTATAAATTTTGAAATATGATCATAGTTGATTCCTGAAGTTTTTGAATAATCTCACATGTAATGCTTAAGTGTGATAAGTAAATATATTGTCAATATGTTATACAATGAAACAAGCATATAGATTAGTATTTAGTATTACAGCAGAATGATTTTTACCATAACAATGGGCGAAATCGGGATGGGGATCGACCAAGGAATTACCTCCACACGCGGAGAGATTTTCGGACTATTTTTGTTATCAAGACCTCCAAATAACACAAGCACGTGCGCGCACACACACACACATTATATAAACTTGATGAAATTTAATCTGTTAAATATGCGACTTTTGCAGGGGTTACATGGCGCCCGAGTACGCTTTGCTTGGACAATTAACCAAAAAAGCAGACATCTATAGCTTTGGGGTGCTCATGCTTGAAATTATTAGTGGAAGAAGCAGTGCAAGGTCTGTATGGGGACTTGACATGAAGGTTCTATTGGAATGGGTAATTCTCTTACATGTCACTTTATGCTATTTTCCACGAGCACTGACTAAATCAGAATTTGGCTTCATAAATTTTCTCTCACTTGATGAAATGCTTATTTTTTTGCCTTAGTTTCCCTCGGGCAATCTAGCGTTGCTTAGATGGTCATTTCAAACAGTTTGTCCAACAATCATGAAAAGTAGTTGCATCAAAATAGCATATTGTTTTCTTTGCAGTCTTCAGGAACACCTAACAACCAGAATTACAAATTTGGTAAATAAATAACCAACGAGTGTCTAAAGCCAAAATATACAAAATGAAACTGACTATAGTTTTTATCCGGATATATGTCAAAAAGGCTTTGAATTTTCTTTGACATGGGCATAATATACTTTTTGATTGATTCTCTTAAAATTATACTCATTCCATGGCAAATCCAGCAGCTTTAGAACCAATCATGATGGCCAAAATTTAATAAGAATATTTTACAACAGCAACAACCGCAAGCCTTTATCTCACTACGTGTAATTGGCTTTATGAATTCTTTTTATCCATTGTGTCCATTTTCATGTAATTTTTATAAATTAAGATCATTTTTTATACAACACTCAAATCTTTTTAAGTCTACCTTTACCTTTCTTAGCATAAGTCAAATCTAAAACACTATCATTGTCGAGTTCCAAGCCTCAAATGTGTAAAATGTAGGGTTGCTTTAGGTCGTCCACAATCATTGCCGAGTTCCAAGCCCCAGATGTGTAAAATGTTGGGTTGCTTTAGGTCGTCCACAATCAACGTAAAACAAATTTCGAAAAACTATGTCATAAATCCTTTAATCAAAATATTCAAACTCAAAAATATTTACCCGGACAACATTGTTAATTTTAAGTTGGCCTTAATCTGACTAGTTATTATTGTGTTTCCAGACATGGGAGCTACGGAATGAAGATAGATTGTTGGATATAATAGATCCTAAGCTTGCTGAGTACCCCAAAGATGAAGTTGAGCACTTTATTAAGGTGGCACTGCTCTGCACGCAAGCAACTTCCCATCAGAGACCAAATATGAAGGAGGTGGTTTTAATGCTGCAGTCCATCGACATGGATCTGGATGTCAAGAGTCTGAAGCAGCCAGGTATTGTCAAAAATGCAGACCGTTCGTTAGGGATCCTCAGTAAGCTGAAGAGATCTCAATTGCCCAATCACAGCCAATCAAATAGTGCTTCTGACTTAATATCTACAGCTGAAGAGGCAGGAGGCAGTACTCCAGTAAGCACATTTGAACTGCAGCCTAGATAGGTGAACCCACAGCCTAGGGAGAAACTAATTCAAATTTCGACCGTTGGAGTCAAAAGGCCAAGATGTAGTGCTCTTTGTGGCCATGCACTCCAAAAGTTATCAGGTGGTGTATTTTAGGTTTAGTTAGCAAAATACTAGATAGTTTGTAGTGGATATTGATGAATTTAATATTAGGCATAAAAATACAGATTACTTAATTAAAATGTATGTTAGTATTATGTTTATTTTAATATAAAATTATTTTGGATATGTTAAAAAATTTTATATGTTTATTTTTTTATGTATGATTATTTTGGTGTAGTAATCTATATTATTAATTGTTTAATTTATTATCATTATTTAGGATATATTTATTTGTTATATGTCTCATTTTTTCTCTTCTTATAACCACTTTTATTTCAAAATATTATTTGATTTAGCAATAGTTATTACCACATTAGCTTTCTATTATATATATAGATATGAAGGTTTGTATTTGAGAATACTGCTTCCCATATGTGCAATTCGTCATCGTAGGAGTCAAACCCGTGTCAGAAGGGTCTTACGACTGAAAACGTAGCTGTTTACCAACTTGTCAGATGTATTTATAACATTTGTATGTACAACCACGTTAAGAGGTCAATAGAAGTTTTATTATATTTTTGTTAATGCACCTAGATGCTAACATGTATTTGCAACTGAGTTAAACAATAAAATGAGACCTTGCATTTTAGTTGTATGCTGCTGGTATTGGGTTTGCAGTGTTATGGATATATGGATATGGCAAAATGAGAATTCATATTACATTCTTGTTCTGTATTTGTATGTATAAATATGAAGAGAACAAAATGAATTTTTTTTATTTTATTCTAGCTTATTTTGATGCCATGTACAATCTTATGTGACCCAATTGATTGTAAGTAGAGTCTTAACACATCTAGCGACCAAATGTCTCAGGATCTCAGAGTAGTTACATTACATGGAGAATCATGTGAAGAAGATGATGCACAACATCTTTAAGATCTTTTCACAAGTTGTTCATCCTTCTCTTTTCTCTTGTGGATGAGGATTTATTGTGTTCATTAAGCATTAAACTCAAGTGCAAGCTAATGAATCTTGTCTTTTAGAGGATAATATAATTAAAAATCTTTCCCACATCAACTAAATCAAGTATGATAGATGCTCATTTTTTTTAAAAAATATTATTTAATTAAATTATGGAGGCTTATTCACATGAAAATTTAAATTTGATGTTATGGATTTGTATAATGGAAGATTTAAGGGTCCGTTTGGGGCAGCTTGTGCATTTCAGGATAAGCTGCTTATCCTGAAACGTGGCCCGCGGGCCGGCCGCAGGGGTTGACTTGGGACCCGCGTTTAGTGTAAAAACTCAAATGCAGTTTCAGATAAGTTGGTGAAACGCGCGAATCAAACGGTACGACGGAGTTTTTAAAACACCGCCCGCACTTATAAGCTGCCCCAAACGGACCCTTAATCCCACAAAAGCATCACTTACTTTAAGCTGAGATTTTCTCTTCTTAGTATTAGTGATATATTTAAGCCTCTTACTTTGCATTACCTTAATGAAGACATTATTATGATTAATCTCCAAGCTATCAAAAATATGAGGCAAGAGGTGGGTGATAGTTTCTAACATTTATTTGCTCATTTTTTAATGGAAATATTGGGTATACAAGATCTTAATACCATAATCTGTTGAAAATTTATTCTTTGAACTTACAAGAATTAAAGATGTTGGTAAAGTTTTTGGGATTGACCAATATTCATAATAAAATCAGTTAGTATAATTATATTATCATGGTTTCTAAGCCTCTCCTTTATAAGCTCTAAAATGATTCATATGAAAACCCCAAAATCATTGGAGCAAGTTGCTCCAATTTCATTGTAAGGAGATTTAAAATACCATAACACTATAGATCTTTCTTAGTAAATATGACCATGATAAAATCAAATATGATTCATTAAAAATGACATGTTTTCTTGAGATCATGGTTACCCGACCTAATTTCTTCTATGAGTGTTGTTGACAAAGATACCATAAATGTGCGCCATGCCATCTATGTTTGAGACAACTAAATACTCTATTTTTAATAATATCGTGGTCTCAATACATGGAATTGACCACATATAAAGAGAATTATTTGAGTTTTGATCCAGGCTAAGAAACTAAAATAGTCTATCATTACTAACTTGAGATTAGATATTGATAAAAACATAAATGAAAGAGTATAGAAACAAGACTATCTTAATAAAATTGATTCATACTATAAGAACCTTTTTTCATAATTCTTGAAGGAGCCATGCTTGAGACAACAAGGTAGTACAACCCTAAAAGAATTTTGGTTGAGAAAGTTATATGCTACCTCCAATTATTGACCTCCACAATATCTTAACATTATAACAAAATTACTTAGATATGACAACCTTATAAACATCTATTCTAACTTCCGACCATGTAAGTTTGCTAGGGAATAATGTCAAACTTAAATTAGCACCCTTTTGAAAATGACCTACTTAGCCTCCCACACAACTCCTTTAAGTCAACTTAGCTAAGTATTTAACTCTCTTAGCAAGTACTTGCAAGAACATTTTACTTCCAAAAAGTTTCCGAACTTCATTTTAAAAACCCATATAACTCATACCTCTATGGTGGCATCTCTTTGAGAGGCTAAAACTCTCAAATTACATAAATTGTTTTTTTTTTACATGGAATCATTTTCTACCTTATCAAAAACTTAACCCACTTGGCCCCACTTTGCCATGGTTAAGGGTAATAATTCAATGATTAATTATCCCTCTTAACAATCCAAGTTCCATTTGTCCCTTTCAAATAGTCCAAATCATTTATGCAACCTTGATAAATCTAAGTCCTCTCATCATAACCATCTCAACATGCTTAAGTCTACTTCATTAAATCGAAGTTTCAAGCTTTATCAAAAAGTAATTAAATTGCTATAATTAGGTATGTAATATTCAGATCAATTGGTTATTACTTCATTTTCAAACATATATAACACATATTTAATGTCATTGTATAATGCAAACAACAATCATGTTCCTGCGCAAGACAATTATTGTTAGCGACAAGCATACTGTCTAGTTATGCCTCATATGTTGTGCAGACATGTAACCAGCTTATCATGCATGACCCTCTTCCTTTTTCAATAAATAATGATTTCCAGTTCATTCTAAGAATTTTGGAAATAGGGAGATAAGAGAGTGAAAGAAGGGGACACAAAAGTAAGGTCCTTTTCTTATAGTCATAAAGGAAAGTGTGCTTATGTTTTTTGGCTCCTTAATTGGATTCTCCATGTTCTTTTTTCTTTGGTGGGAGTGTTCCTTTTAAAAATATATGTTTCCTTAGATAAGATCATCAAGATCGATAATCTTTATTCATATGGGATAGCTTTCTTAAGGTATGTGCCTTTGGTGCGACCCTCACAAGTCACTAATAGTTTTAGACCTATTGTGCTAAGAGTGTCCCTTACAAATAAATACTTAATAAAAGTGACCATGATCATGCAATATTATTGCACCTATAGGGACATTACATTGCCACCTTAAACTACTTATAGAAGGATTGGCTAGTCAAAATGGAAGAGAGTAGAAATAATATATGGAGACTGGTCATGCCCAAATACAGAAGAATAACTACCACCTTTTATCTCTAAACTTTTAAATGGTCTACTAGTGTACATAAGTGTTGTTGTGATAAAACAATACTAGCATGAACTTCCTTTATGAAGAAATAAAATGAAATTAAATTAAATCTTCATAAATCTTCACTTTAGGTGTGAAGTTCAATTCCTAAATTTTAATGTCATTTAATGTCGTTTATCTCTACGATGGGTGTATGATAATATTGTGAAAGCATGTCACATCATAGTATTTTGGTACACAAAAAAAAACTACGTTCTAAAATTTTGATAGTCAAATGACACATCATCTAAAATTTGCGGTGATACACCTCCAACAAATTTTCATCATCCGATAAGAATCTTGAGGCTTGACATGGATCTCTGATGAGCGCTTAGTAAGTTGTTTTTCTGCGTGTTTTATGTCAATTTAAATCCCCAACAACAGTGTAAAAAACTTGACCCATCCCAAAATTACGCAATAATTTAACTTTAAAAAATATAACAAAAAACTTGACCCAATTTAAATTAAGTAGTTAATGTGCAAAATTAAAATGTTTATAAAATATAGTAAATAATTTACACACTAGTGGTTCTACACAAGTGCATGTATCGCTTCAAGTAATATAGAGATTTCTTTAAAAACCCTGATATCGATCCCACAGAGAAGTGCAATAAGAAATCTCTTAGGTAACTTATAGTCAACTACTATCAAGTCTTAGTTTGGAAGATGAAAATTCTTATGATGATAACATAAATCACAATATTCAAATTATAAAAATTAAAGTAATAAAAACAAGTTAAAATGGGTTTAATGAATGATAACAGAAATGTAACAAAAAGAACAAAGTTTACTAAACTAATTTCTAAACTTCAAAGTTAAATTTACTAAGACTAAACAAAGTTTTGTAGCGAAGAGTTCAAATTTAAGAAAACATCTTTCCCATTTACAATGAGTTTATGGATTGTGAAGAAATTTATATGAATATATATAAAATTATTTTGTGTCAAATAGGAGCAATCATATTCCTTACGCTCTTCCGAGTGCATAAAGAACATTGACTAATCCAGAGTTTGGTCTTTAATTCCGTGGTTAGGCTGGGAGGATACCGGCTGCTACTCTAGAGCTTCGACAACTCCCGCCTCTGAGGGTTAACAACCTCACATTAGTTTCCAATCAACTGGACGAAATTGAGGATTTTAATATGTTACCTTAAAATCTCTAATTCTGCATCCAACAAAGTATATTTTCCATTTATTTGCACTCAACCTTATGGATGAAATACTCTCCCAAAAAATCAAATGTGATTCTCTCCACGTTGTAGAAATCATATCCATTTCGGAACATATTTTTCTCAACACATTTTAACATTTCAATTGGCCAAATCGAAAAGTAAATGAAGATCTGGGTTCAAATCATCACAAATTATTGACATTTTAAACCGTATAAAGCAAAATCAATTCTTTACAAAATCATATCTCAAAGTAGGGAGAAGGATAAAAAAGACTACTTGGAATTCATGAGAATGATACGATAAAACACGGATTTCATTAATAAAAACAAGTTTACAAAACAAAAGAAATAAAAAACACAAATTATCTCACAATCCTTCCCAAGCAAATCCCTAGAAGTTCTCTTCAAGTTTTTCTCTTTTTGAGCACCCCAATTCTCTCTTAGAAGTGTAATGAAGAAGAAATTTCTCATCTTGCCTCTCCTCTTACAATTCTTAAAGAAAATCTACAAGCCCTTGCCTCTCTCTCTCTCACGCCACACACACACACACACACAAACTAAAAAATCACGCCCAAAACTCCTCTTCAAGCCCTAGACTTCCCTCTCTTTTATAAAATGTTGCATCCCTCCAAAAAGAATTCAAAATTCCCACCAAAATTCTATCAAAAAGTCAACTCTTTTGAACTCAAAAAGCATGTCCAATTATCCAAGAGACATATCCTTTCATAAAAGAACCTTTCAAAGTATCTAGATGCATTGAATTACTCCAAGGGGTGTTTAGAACAAGTGTCCCTTTGAAAATTCACCCAAAATTTGTCTTGAACCGTCTTAATCCGCCAAAAGTAGTCTCTGGCGCATCATGCACCAGTTCTCTGAATTTTGGCGCATTATGAGCCACTCTGCAACAGCTCCACCGTTTTGCTCCGTTTAGCTCCATTTCAGCTCCGTTTCACCCCGTTTCAGTTGTGTTTTGCTCTTAACAGATGTACCTACAAAATAAGTATGAAAATAACATTTATTTAAAGTCTAATTTCATTCAAAAACATGTGAGAAATGTAAAGTAAATTAAGCATAGAAAGACATATCAAAATGTTCCAAGTCAGAATTTTTTTTCTTGCTCGTTTTTACTTCAAATTACATCATTTTTACTTCATTTTCTCCAAAATTTCATTCCTTGTACCTGAAATAAAAAAATTCAAAATACCTTCTTTTAAAGTGTAATATCTTTCAAAATCATTAAAATTGAGCATAAAATATATATGAAAAAGTAGGTAATTTTTAGGCGTATCAATCTCAAAGCAACATTTTGGGCAAGAAATGTTCAAACTTTGATTAAAAATTATCCAATGGTATGATTTCAACAAACCTATAGTCAAACTGACCGGATCGATAAGACAAACTCAATGCTACCAATATTAATCTAATCTGAACCAAATCGAGCCCCGATCAAGCCATTAAACTATATTTGGAAGTTTTTCAGACACATTTGGGAGATCAAACTAATGTCGAATCCAATGAGTTCGTAGTCGGATGGAGAGTCTCGATAAGGAAAATCCAACGAGCCTATGATCACTCAATTCCGACATCATTAAGGCACTCAAATATTCATCAAATGACATCTAATTGATGGAAGCCCTCTGAGCCGTTTGATCAAAGGGATTCATTTTTCTGCATTAATTACACCTGAAACTATATAAATAGACCCCCACCCCCTCCCCTCATAAGAGGGGGGAGGAGAGCTTGAGACTTGCGAAAGAATTTGAAGTTTTGAGAAGGAGCTGATGTCCAGCACTACCCTGTCACCATCAATCGTCGCCGGCCACCGCCGACCGCTGACGTGATAAGGACTTGATCAATCAATTATGAGAATCCAACAATTTTTCAAAATTTTTCCCACGATTAAGTGCCACCCATGTTGTTGCTTTTGTGTATGTTGACCCTTAGTGGGAGCATTTTTGATACTGGCTTTTTTGTTTTGCACAAATCAACCAAGGTATCCCTGCTGAACCAACATTTCAATCTCTTCCTTGAGCTGCTTACATGCCTTAATGGTGTGACCACAACTCTAATGGAAATGACAATATTGTTTCTGATTCCAACAGTTAGGTTTTAGGAGGTGAGGCCACATAATATTTTCCTCATCTTTGATGGTCATTAGGATGTTAACACAGAATGTGTTAAGTGGTGTATAATATTTCTTAGGTCAATACTCACTTCGTTGTCCAATTGATTGGGGAGGCAAGTCATGATTCTTCTGTTGTTCGGACTTTGTCCGTTACGAAGATTGATTAATCTCTAAAGTTACTCTCGCACTTTCCCCAAATTGCTACCTATTCGTGGTGATGTCCTCATCCGCAGTGATTTGGGTCTCAACATGGTGGACAAGGTCAACATAAGAACCAACTGTCACCCGTATCAGTGATGAGTAGAAAGGTCCTAGGTGGAGCCTCCTAAGGAAGACTCCTCTCAGTAACTCTGGATCTACTTCCGAAATTTAACGCCCTTCAGCGGAAAACCTGCAGAAGTAGTCATTGAGCGACTTTCTTTCACTTTAACAAATTTTCAAGAAATAGGATGAATCATTGATGATTCATTAGTTTGCCATGAAATGCTTCGGAAATAGTCTAGCAAGCTCGTTAAAGGTATTTACAATGACTTCTGACAGAGAGTAGAACCAGATGCGAGCTTGCCCTTTAAGAGTGGGTGAAAACACTTAGCACATAAGCGCAACAGAGACAAATTGAATGTGCATGATAGTTCGGTAGTGATCAATATGTTCATAGGGTTCAGTTATCCCTTCGTAAGTGTTAATGCTCAGAAGCTTGAAGCCCGTTGAGATAGGGTTTTGGAGGGCTACGACCGCTAAGAGAGAAGATTCATGGATGTTCGGTGAGTGGGGGAAATGATCCTTCTTCTCCAGGGTAAATTTTCCCAGACGAGGCATCGTAGCTTGTTACGAATGACATCATCTGGAGTGACAACAAGGCGTGACGGTGTTAGGTGAGCTGTGCGAGATGGATGAGTGGAATTTGCGGTGTCTATGGGTTCAAAATCCTGTCATGACAAAGGACGGGTTCCGATACGAGCATTTTTTAGTGGCACGTCTCGTAGGTCATTGTGTTAATGGTAAACAAACTTTATTCAATAGCTCCAAACTTCAAGCTCTCTCTTCAGGTTTGAAGCCTCCCCCACCCCTTTCATGAAAGGAGGAGGGCTGCATTTATAAAGCTTTTAGACAATTAATGTGCAGAAATATGATGCACTTTGATCGGACGGCTATGAGAGCTTCCTTTGATCAGACGATATTTGATCGATATTTAAGTGCCATAACGATATCAAAATCGAGCGATTTTGATATTATTGGATTTATCTTATCAATATACTCAATTCGACTATAGACTCACTAGATTCGACATCTATTTAACCTTCCAAATATAACCGAAAAGCTTCCAAAAGCAATTTAACTTCCCAAGCGAGGCTTGATTTGGTTCGTATTAGACTCATTTTGTATCATAGGATCTATCTTGTTAAACCAGTCAGTTTGACTGTAAGCTTGCTGAAATTAGAGCTCTATATGACTCATTAATAAATTTTGAACATTTACTACTTAAAAGATTGATTTGAGAACAATATCATATCTCGAAATTCATATCAGATGATGGAAATTTAGTGACGGCGTATCGGATGGCTCTTGCAAAGACTGGCCTTTCGGCAATGAACCGCTAGAGAAATTGTTAATGAGATGGCTACAATAAAAATAAGATTTCTCACTCGGATACAAATTAATTAATTAATGATTATAACACCCAAATAGGAGTATTTACATACCACTGAATTATGAGGAAGATTTACATACATACCACTCAATTCTCATTTATTTACACATCAACACCTAAACATCAAATTTATAACGCCTCAACTATGCATGTAAATTTGTATTTCACTTTCTAAAGCTTTAAATGGTGGTACTTCCAATGTGATATGAAAAATTTGGGTGGCAAAAATATAAAAAGGCAAATTTTAGCTGTTAGATGTGTAAATACCTAGTAATTGTGTGGCATGCATGTAAATGCATAGGAATTTTGTATTATTTTATATCATTTAATTACACATAACTTTAACTTCTCAGATATCATTAAATTACATATAACAAACCCTATCACCTCATCACCAATGATTAGGGCCCCTCGCTCGCTCGAAAATTGATTCAAATTATACAGAGCCGATTTCAAGGCAACCCCAGCTCAACTCAAAAATCAGATTATTAACAACACTAGTGATATTAAGACTGTGAATTTACAGAATTTAGCTCAAAGATTTTTAATCACTCGAAAATTGATTCTAATTTGGGCTCGTATTGCTTCAAGCCGAAATTTTGGATCGAATTTTTTGAGCCGATTTTGAGCCGGGAGCACAGCTAAAAATCTGATCATTTCACAGCCCTACCAATAATTATGGGTGTAAATGAGCTGAACACGAGCTCGTGTTCGGCTCGTTTATATTTCGAGCTCAAAAAGTGTGTTTGTGTTCGGCTCGTTTATATTTCGAGCTCAAAAAGTGTGTTTGTGTTTGACTCTTTTGCTTAGCGAGCTGAACACAAGCCGTTCACTAATAAAGAGTCGTTTTGACAACCCTAATCATGTAAGCATAAGATGTTAAGGATTTGGGCATGATTTAAAACATCATTTGAATCTAAATTAATAATTTTTATTCTATTTTCTTCATTAATACTTTTAATTGATTATAAATCTTTGTAGCCTTGTAGTCAATTAATTTTTTTTAAAATACTACTCATCAAAGAAATTATATATATATATATATAATTGATTAATAGTATTTCGAACAAAAACGAGCCGAACACAAACGAACAAATATTTGTTCGTGTTGTTCGTGTTCGACTCGTTAACTTAGCGAACGAGCCAAACACGAGCTTCTTAACGAGCCGAACAAGAGCTGTTCGTGAACAACGAGCTGTTTTGACAGCCCTACCAATAATCCTTACAAGAACACCTTCCTTGTTTAAAATGATGGAACCTGTAACGATCCCTGATGAGTATCTCCCTCCCGTAAACATCAGATATCAGCTTCCCAACAGAGTGGCAGTCCTCACATATCCTCAGGTTCTTATTAATCCTAATAGCCATAGTCTCCCTCACACTGATCAGCCCATAAGCAATCGCCAGCTTCTCACTGTGCAGACTTAAAGCATGCTCCTTTCCAACTTCATCTTCTACATTCTGCAACAGCTGCGTCCTGTTTGCTTCATAACCCACAGCCTTCAATCTCTCAGTCATCTCCTCCAACTTTTTATATATCCTTTCAGACAAAGGATGCGATGCATCTCCCACCAAGAACTCATGGATCACTCCATCCACCTCCATTGAGCTACACCCAGGCTCCTTCTTCAATCCCTGATCCCTCATTGACTTCCTCAGTCTACCAACATCCTCCCATCTACCAGCCTTTGCGTATAGATTAGAAAGCAGAACGTAAGCTCCATCATTTCTCGGCTCAAGCTCAAGAAGCTTGTGGCAGGCAAGCTCTCCCAGCAATACATCTCCATGCACCACACAGGCTCCCAGCAGTGCTCCCCATGCAGAAGCAGGGGGCTGAAAAGGCATGCTTCTTATCAGCTCCCTTGCTTCTTCCAAACGCCCCGCGCGGCCTAGGATGTCAGCCATGCAACCATAATGCTCAATCTGTGGTGCAATCCCATATAAAGGAAGCATTTTGGTGAAATACATTCTTCCTTCTTCCACCAGCCCGGCATGGCTACAAGCGCTGAGGATGTTGGTGAAAGTAACATGATTGGGCTTGACTTTAGCCACCTGCATCTCTTTAAACAAATCCATGGCTTCCTTCCCCCTGCCGTGCATCGCAAGCCCTGCAATCATAGAGCTCCAAACAAAGACATCTCTTTTATTGACAGATCTGAAAACCTCAACCGCATTCTCCAAATCTCCACACTTTGAGTACATGTCTATAAGTGCTGTAGCAAGATGATAGTTTAGAACAAAACTATTGCTCTTGAGATGAGAGTGAATGCGTTTACCAGATTCTAATGCACACAACTGGGAGCATGCTGATAATGCTGCAACGAATGTGAGCTCGTCAGGCTCGAGCTTAGCAACATCCCGCAGTTCGTTGAAAGCGGCCAGAGCATCTTTGGGTCTGCCATTCTGTTCATAGCCAGAGATTAACGCATTCCATACGGCGATATCCCGGTGCGGCATTTCATCAAACACACGACGAGCAGCATCGAATTCAAAAGATTTGGCATAAGCAACCAGCATGGTAGTCCAGGAGATTGAATCCTTCTCCTTCATGCTGTCAAAAAGCAAGTTTGCATCAGCAGAGCTCCCACACTTCGCGTACATGTCGAGGATGGCATTGTTAAGTATTAAGCACTGTTTGATTCCATTCTGCTTGATATAAGAATGCATCCACCAACCGAGCTCCAAGTTCCCTTTTTTTCCACAAGCAGAAAGAAGACTAACCATTGTGACATCATTGGGGGCAAATCCGCTCTGCTCCATCGCCTTAAAAAGCTCCAACGCGTCGTTGCAGCGGTCAGCTCGTACCAGCGCCGTGATCATGGAGTTCCAGGAAACAACGTCTTTCTGAGGAATAAAATCAAACACCTGGCGTGAAAGATCCAAGCACCCACAAACAGCATAGAAATGGACTAGAGAATTGAGTATGAAGACGTCAGAATGGAATGGGGATTTGATAACCAGGCCATGGAGCGCGGAACCCTCTCTGAGCATCTCGAGTTCTGCCGCAGCTTTGATTACGAAAGGGAAGGTGAAGCGATCGGGGGAGTGAGGGCTGGAGGTGAGCATGCGGGAGAAGAGATGGAGGCTGAGGTAGGGGAGGGGGCTGGAGGCGAGGGAGCGGATGAGGATGTTCCAGGAGTAGAGATTTGGATGAGGGATTTGATCAAACAGTCGGAGGGCGTAGGGGAGATTGCGTGAGGGGGAGAGGGCGAAGGATGTAAGGAGGCGGCTGGCAGCGTAGGGATGGCGAAGGAGGTCGAAGCGGAGCATGCGGGCATGGATTCTCTTGAGATCGGCGGTGGTGAGGGTGTCATGTTCGTCGAGGAATGAAACGATTGGGTGGTCGGCGGGAAACCGTTGGCTTCCATTTTGGGACCTAGGGTTTGCTGAGACAGGGATGAGCGGCCCTATTGTTGTGGTGGCCATGGTGGTGGCTTGTTTCTTATGTGATCATGATATGTAGATTACTTGATTATAATTTAAATATATTTTATCATGATTTGTTTTGCATACAATCATTTTTTATCATTATTTAAAGATTATTATATAATTGTTTAAATATGGATTATAAAATAGACTAATATAATAGAGAGCAATCACACCATAGGAAGAAAAGCTTTCTAAGATGGACAAATTTCATTGTTTATGATGCGAAAAATCGTTGTTTTTTGCTCTTTCCGACTGTTTATCGACGATATTAAGGTCGTCGGTAAAATACTTATCAGTAATTTCAAAACTGACTGAAATTTCGATAATATTTAATTACCGACGCACAACTGACGATTTAATGTTGTAGTCTTTTTTTATAAAATTTCAGATCGTCCTGGTTGATCCGTTGGTAATAGCGACAACTTACACATTGGAAAAGTATCTCACCTGTCACTTTATTGGTGAAAATGTGTCATGCCCGTTGTTTTCAGATCACTCATGTGTTCTATAGGTTTGGTGTTTCTAATTCATCGTTATAAAAGTTGGAATTAAATTGTAAGAAAAGTGTAGCGCATGTTATTTTCGTGTGACGAATCAATATTTATTTTTTAAGCAAGTTTTCATAAGCATTAAAAAAAATAAAATAATATAAATTATTAAATAACTGAAAATAAATTTAAATGATCCCAAGAACCTTTTTAAGGTCATTCACGACCCTAAACAAAATTCCTATGTCAATTTCATAACAAAACTTAAAATAAATTAACGCATTAAATAAATAAACAATTAATTGATCCAAAAATTTTAAAAAGTCATAATAAATAAAAAAAATTAAAAATCACAAAATTTAAAAGTCTAAATGATAACAAGATATTAATAGAATATATTATTATTATATTTTAACATGAAAAATATCTTTTATAAGTTTAAATTTAAAATAATTTAGACAAATCACACAAACCATTTAATTTTAAATTATCATATATATATATATATATATATATATATTGTAATTGGAGTGCTCAGACGAGTTTTTTACTTAAATGTTAAATAAAATTTAGAAGTTAGAAATAATTAAAAAAACTATTTAAATTTAAAGTAGGAATTCAATAAACCAAAACCAAAACCAAAACCAAAACCAAAGACTAAAGTTAAATCTATGCCATTGTGATCATTCAACACCGGAATAAAATCAACATATAATTTATCATTATCATCAAACTTCTCAATTAATTCATCAATATATGAAGTAAATGATCAAAGGAGAGTGAATCAAAGTCCCAAAATTTTCCAAGCATTCAATTTTGTCCCAAATTCACAAAATCTAAGCCAATTTGGTAATACCAACATTTAGTTTACACTACAATGAATCCATAAGCTCTAATACCAATTAGATTCAAGCTATTTAGGTTTAGACATACCTAAATGTAACTAAAATGATGCAACGTATGTACATTATGCACAAAACTAGTGCAATTAATCTGCTATCATCCTCAGGAAATTCCACACCAATCAATACTGAGCCAGCCACTTAATGACATTCATTTTCAGCCATAAAGCTTCTCACAACTGCCCAGAGTAAGGCTATGAAATTCTTTGTTCATCATTATTCTGTTCCTTCAATTTTATAAGCAATTTTATCATCCCTTCACCATTTTCCTATCTTGGAAGCCTTCTCTCCAGGAACCTTCAATATTATATAAACACTATGTTGGCATCACCAAGCCAAGGGAGACAAACAACATTCTGAAAAGTTTGCACAATGCTTTATCTATTCAATCATGTTAATTTTATTTATAAGCCATAAGCCATAGCTTAGCCAATGTACTACAACTTAACTTTAGAGTGGTGAGAAATAGATACATGTTCTTTAAATCAAATATAAATGATGGACAAAGAAATTAATTTAATTTGGGTGCAAATCAGAGTAAAGAGTAAGAGTTAACTAAATCTAAATTCGAAATTAGTTTATTACATAGAATTTGAGAAATTTGGCCATGAAAGATACAAACTTTACATGAATGGACAGAACTTGAAAACTAAAGAACCAAGACTATTAGGCTTATAATAAACTATGTGTCAGAAATAATGCTAATAAAATAACTTTGGTAGAGAATTAAAATATAACAATAACATTGTTATGGTATTTTCTAATAAGTTAAAATGATGGGGACATTAGAAATATGATTAGTGCTTGTACTCCTTGAGTTGGACTAGAAACAAATTTGAAAGAAATAGTCTTTAAAAAAGTTTGAAGATCAATTTCCAAAGAAAAAGATGGATTACTACAAGTTGCATTCGAGGCAAAGAGGATAGACACTATTGGTGATTTAAAAGGGCATTTGATTTCTCGTCATGATTGGTCATGAGAATATTCATTGTGGGTGTGAGCCAAGAGATAGAGATGTGATGAGATAAACTATAATTTGTGGGCATTAAATAGGAAAATAAGTGCACATAATATATAATAAAGTTATGGATTATTTGGTGAAAACAATAGGGAAATATTAGATCAAAGAGTAATTTAAGTTTGTTTATTCTGCATTGATTATCAAGATGCTCACAAGAAAAGATACAATAATTTAAGATATTTACATATTATATATTTCGGATAGGAGAGACACCTACATTTGCACTCATAGCTAGAGAAATAAAAGAAATTGTTAGACAATAAGGATCTTAGAATTAGTAAAAACTCTAATACTTGATGTATAATTCTAAAACAAGTGAAATTCATAAAGGGAAATCCATATTATTGGAAGATCATTTAATATTTAGGATTGATAGTTTTAAAAAGTTGGATCTATCATGCAACATAATGACAACATAAATGGAACCATAACTATTATAGGGTACAACTAATGTTGGGTGGTTACAATGTATAATTGCATGAGTACTATGCATTACTAGAATATCAATTGGACATTCATTTTATAAATCTATATTAGACAATGCTATACACACCTGAGTGTGAGAAAAAAAAATCATTAAAGAAAATGTTTAATGTAGCATAATTGAGAATGTAAGATAAATACGTGAAAAAACTAGAAGAGATAATGTGAGAATTGGCTATAATAGTGGAATAATAAAAGTAAGTTCTAAGATGAGAAAAAATAAAAAGATAAAAGATATACCAAAATTAAGAAGATAATATTATTTTGGAAGAGAATTAGAAAGAAATATGTTTAATCATAGACCAATAGTGGCATGGCTAGAGGTTGTGTAAACAAGCAATCAAAAAAAGGTTATAAACAAAGGCAGCACTAAATAAGAGTTAACAGGTGATTCATAAAGTTGAACCAAATAGCTGGCAAAACACTAATGATGATGAAGGTGAATATCCTTGTTAGTGTATATTAAGGAGGTCAAAGAATATCAATCACATCAACATCATCATTAGCCTTATCTAAACTATTTAAGTTGCAAAATTTTCATTTGTTCATGTCGAGTGTTTCTTAAAGTATTGAACCTCTTCTTTGCAAATCATTTTAAACAACTTATATCCGCAATATCTTAAGTCTACCCATTTCCCTTTCTAATCCTCTACATTATTTTTTATCTACTCCTTTAATTGATGTATTTTCAATTAATTAATATGCATGTACAAATCAACCAATTTTTTTCACAATTAGTTTATCTTTAATCATCCTTCCGAATTTTGTATCACATCCATCTTAACATTCTCAACTTTTTCATGCTCAAAGTAAACATCAAAGATTTTTTTACAACACAACAGTTAGTTCCATATAACACAATCAGGCTAATTGCCAATTTATATAGTTTACCTTTAGGTTTTCATCATCCTTTAATCGCAAAATTAGTCCTGAGGCACTTCTAAGTTCTAACCACCGGACCATGACCCTAAATATTTTATCTCATCTATATCCCTATTACTCTTTACAATAAATCTAACATACTTACAGCCATCTCACTTGAGAATATTATATCTAATAATATAAATTAATAATTATTAATATAAAATCTACAAGAAT
Organism: Phalaenopsis aphrodite; assembly: GCA_003013225.1. Taxonomy (NCBI): domain Eukaryota; kingdom Viridiplantae; phylum Streptophyta; class Magnoliopsida; order Asparagales; family Orchidaceae; genus Phalaenopsis; species Phalaenopsis aphrodite. Next base: position 2,179,397 of record NEWO01000089.1, on the reverse strand, counting down.
TGCATGCCACAAACATTTTTTTTTCAACATTTTTTTGATTGTTCTGAAATTTTATTTATCTCAACGAATTATTTACTAATTATACTTCTAAAAGAAGTATATGAATGCACCCTATTTTGAAGCTATAAGAAAATCTATATGAACTCAATATTGGTCCTTGATGTTATCCTCCTAAAATTAGAAACTCTTTGTTCAATCCACAATTGACTTCAATAGTAGTCAATGATTCACCACAATATCATTAAAAATTACAATATACATTTGCTACCATGTCTATCTAAATGCAAATTAAATCAATTCTTATGATTCTTGATCATATACATTTTTAAATCAATAGAATTAAAATTAAAGCCTTTCTCTAGCTTCTTTACTTTTTCATCATATATTACATAAAAATATCATTTTATAGTAAATCTTTCTGACATGAAACTAAATTGCTCTCCAAAGTGGACATAAAACTAAAATATTTAAAGCCAATACTCCAGCACTTTCTTTCATAACTATATTGTATGACTTAGAACTTTATTTCTATATATATAGTACAACCTCAAAAATCTCCTTAATTCTTAAATATTTCTACCAAAATGCTTCAAATATTTAGCATTCTTTTAGATTTAAAAATTATAGTAAAAAGTTTTGTTGACCAAGCCGTTATGGTATTCCCCCATAAATATACAAATCTAAATGGATCTCATTTGGACCTGAAGCCATATTTTTTAATCATCATTTTTTTGGGTAACTTTGCTTCACTTTTTGAATTAGTCTATAGCAAATCTAATTATCAAAAATATATTCCTAATTATTAAATAATCTTTTATTCTTAAATATTGGTACTAAAATGCTTCTTCTCAGAACACTTGGCACCCTCTTCAGCTTGAAAATTCTAATAAAAACATTTGCTAATCAAACCATTTTACTATCCCTCATAAATCTCAAAATCTGAATAGATATCTCAATTGGATCTAAAGCCTTATTTTTGTACACTTATTTAGAATTACCTCTTCAAATTTTTTTTTTTGATCAATCTATAATATACCTGATTACATATCTCACACCGACTTCAATATTTGCATATTCAACACCTAAAATATTCAAATAAATACAAATCTAACACCCCCACCGTTACAATCCTAACCCTGTCAAGGGCTAGATTCCAGCTACGGGACTGCAACGATTAAAAATCTTCAAAACTGCCATTTTTCTCCTCCTCCCGATCCGCTCTTATCCAAAACCATCGAGGAAGATAACCCTCCCTCGTTTTCTCCCAATTCCTCCCACCCAGCCGTCTTCTCATTCTCGATTAAAGGCATGAAAAAGCACCACCATTTTAATATAATGCTATTTTTACATTAAAATGGTATTTTTTTTATGCCGTGCCTAGATTTAAGGCAAACGATGGAAGGATGAGATTTAAGAATCTGTAGAATTACAGTTGTCATTTTTGTTGTTTGACAGTGAGAGAAAAACGATGACTTTCTCAGACGTGTCACTGCCTTCCCATAGATCTTTGCATGTCATGATCTTTGTTCGTCGTTGTTTCACATGAGTAAAAAGATCAAAGTTTCAAAGATCTCTGTAAGCTGCGATCTCTTTCCAGACCTATCTTCTTTTTTTTTCTGGCAAGCTTGATCAAATCTGCAGGCTGATGTGCGGCGAGATAGATAATTGAGTGCTAGACGGTGTAAGTATTAAAATTTGGGTGTGAGATATGTAATATAATGAGGTTTGAGTGCTATGTAAGTAAATCCCCCAAAAAGGCTTTCATAAAAGGATTTTGTTTACCTTCTATGACTTTAAATGGAATTGAATGCTCAAGTAGAAGTTATAGTTACCCACAGTTGCTTGGCCAATAATCCAATGGACTGGAAACTAGTAATTGCTTTTTCATATAATCTTTGAGATAAAATCACTTCAATTTACAAATTTTAAATTGCATAGTTTTCCTCAAAGGCCTTGCAAATGTGCTCATCCAATTCCACAAAGAACGCAATACCAATAATCACGAAGAGTTTGTATCACTATCTTAAAATCACGTACCAAAACCTGCAAGGCCAGCGGCAGCAAAAATTTTACTCACAAGGCAATACACCTCCTTGAGATTCACTAATCATCAAGATCTGCTACATAACAAAATTTACGATAAAGTGAATCGATTTAAAGCCTCATCAGATTGATTCTTAAGATGTAGGCTTATAAACATTAAAACTTACAACGAGAAAACAATTATAAAATATAACGATCGCAGGAAGCAAAAAATTAGTTAAACACAATGTATATAATCATAACTCATAAGAACAGCTTTCCAAAAAGTCTTCACAAAAATACAGGCAAAATTAAAAGTCTTAGATTAAATATACATACAGCACCATAAGAAGAATCAACATCGAGGAGCATCAAACAACCACGTGACAGCTTGAAGAAGGGAGCCCAAGGTAGAAGATAAAGATCAAGAAAGAAGCTCACCTAGTACCAAAACAAAGGGATTGATTCATCCTCAACAGGATCAGACCTACTGTCTGGATGCTTCGGCGGCCCGAGCGCTATTATAATCAACGACTTCACGGTCGGTGATGGAGCGGGAGTGTTGGACTATGGACCGGCCGATAGAATTAATCCACTCCTCCTTCTCCTTCTCCGAATCAGCAATGAAATACATCGTCTCCCGATGGGTCGAGAGCTCAAACGCAAATTGCCGATTGATGACATCTTCGGCGCCTTTGACGGTAAGGCATGAGGCCACGGGGATGACGCCACGGGGGACCGATGAACGGTTGACAACAGGATCCTTGAACCAGAAGAGCTTCCCCTGCTTCAGAACGAACCAACGCCGCCTCCATGTCTTGATGTACTCGCCTTGCTTCGTAAGCCACCCCCCGCGCTCCGGATTCGACCAGAACTCCACCCCGTCGGCTAGGGCATCCGGCTCCGTCGATGATCCCATAACTGCTCTCCAGAAACTCGCCATCGCAAACTCTCCGGCGGTACTCCGGCAATGGTTCTTGTGCAGACTTCGTTCTAGTTCGCCTTCCTCGCTTTCATTTCTACCCGAATCGATACTGCCAAAAAGGAAGAATTTAGGGCGGCCTTTCCGTCGGAAACGATCGGAACGATTATTACAGCCTAAAATACGCACTTGCATAATCTTTTACATTTTAGTGTCCGTTTGGGCAACTTATCGCCGTACCGTTTGGTTCGCGCTTTTCGTCAGCTTATCCGAAATTACATTTGAGTTTTTACACTAAACGCCGGCCGTAGGTCGACCCCCGCAGCCGGCCCGCGCATAAGCTGCCCCAAACAGATTAAAAATATTCGAGTCAGAGCTTGAGCTTCATTATTTTTCTCGAGTTTGAACTCGAGCTCGAGTTTAAGTCTACGAGTTTGAACCAACTTATTTATTATAAAATAGATAAAATAACATTAATTTAAGATAATTTTATAGTAAGATTATAATTAGGATGAGCAATTAAGGAGAAAATAATACAAAATACTAATTTTTAAACATTTTTAATACTTTAAATATAAAATTTTCAATTTTAAATTATTATGAGAGCATTTTGTATTAATGTTTTTTAAAACGAACTAACTCACGAGCTAACCAGTTGAGCCGGGGGCCAGCTTGAGCTTGGTTTGCTAGCTCAACGTTCACGAGCCACTTAGCCTAGCTCGATTGACTCACAAATCAGCTTGACTCACTAAGATAAGCATATAAAGTTTGTGTTAATAATACAAAAACACAAGAATTGAGGGGTATGTATGTAAATCTTTCAAAATATTGTGCTTAATAGGCATAGGACCATACTTCATAATGATGATCTCTATGCATTCATTATTTGTGATGATTAGTAATTCTATTATTTATTTTGTTTGTAATTGAATATGATGTTCATACTACAAATTCCTAATCCAAATTAGTTAGATCGATTATGATCAAAGATGAATTAAGGATGATTTGATCACTATCTAAGTCATCATTGAACAATGATTGAATAATGATATGACATTAGATCACTTATAATTGAAGATGAATTAATTACTATTTAATTATTGCTCTTAGATAGTTCAAAAATGATATGATCATTATTCAAAGATTTTTCAATCATCATTTAAAATATTTTCAAAAATAGTTCAATCAAGATGGTTTAGTGATAGTTTTGAAGATTGTTTAACCATTGTTTGAAGATTATTCGCTTATTATTTAGAAATGATTCAAGGATGTTTTGACCCATGTTTGAGTTTTATTCACTCATGATTCGATCATATTTGAAAAACTATTTAATCATTATTCGAAGATGACTTGACTTAATCTTTATATAAAGATTATTAGATAATTAATCAAGTATATTTTGAACAATAGTCAATGCTTATAAGATCTTTGTTTGATCATGATTCGAGTGTCATTTGAAGATTGTTTGAACATATGTCACTTAAGCACCAAATGAGGGCTCATCTAGTTGATGGATTCCTTCAATTAAAGTTTTCTTTAATCAACCTTCTTCATAAGTCATACAACACTAATCCTTAGGGGCACCAAAATCATGTGTGAAAAAAAATGTAGTGATATATCTAATTATATTTTGAATAGATGTATTAGATAAAGTTTCTTAACCTAGACATAAACTTAATATATCACAAATTTCTATACATTTACAATCTTGGATCTATCATTTATAAATTTTCACTTTTTTAGTGCATAATGTTACATTTAGCCTTAAGCATTAGTATGAACTACTAATCAAACTAGAGAAAAATTCAAGGACATCCATGCTCAGATGATCTAGGCATTTCTTCAAGCCTACTAAGTGTATGATAGAAGCCTAATAAGATGAGGATTTAGATCAAAATTACATTGCATCTTTTCATTACACTATCGACCTTCATATGCATTTGAATCATCTTGCTCACAGAGCAAGATCATAAGGTATATTTTTCTGTCCATAACAAGCATCTGTAAACCACTTATTTAAACACAGTAGTAAGTTAATTAATCATACTCTACTGCAACATTAATGATCTAAATTAGTCTGATGTTCTCGAATTTGAGCATTTAGTCTCTGATTGGGCATTTCTTATTAATGCACTAAAATTAGGCATTCATGAAGGTGTCTATTTAACATTATGTTCATTCACCCTCAACTTTTTTCCCTTGGGTGTTAACAAAAATATAAATATAATCCCTCTCATAAGACAACTTCTTAAGCCTCAACCTAAAACAAGAGAGCTACTTTCCACATCATTTGGACGACCCACATCGTCGACATCACCGTTAATGAGATAATACTTTCTCTTTTACTATTGTATTTATAGACTCTTTACATGTTGTTAAAACCTTTGAGTTGGTCAATTTATGGTTGTGAATGATGCTAAAAACAACTTTGTAATGAACTAAAAATATAAATGAGCATTTTTAATGAATAGTTTTATTGGGCCTTTTACTCAACATATAATTAATTATGAAGGCTTGTGTCTATAAAGCATAAAATCCATCTACATTCATTTTATTCATATATTTGTGAACATATTATGATCGTCTCATGCTCCATTATGGCAGAAAGAGCTAGCATCTTCTCTCAGCATCACAAGACTCTCTTGAAGCTCTCAATGTTATTTTAGCTACTATTTTTTTTTATTTTCACCTTTTTTGTGTTGATAGTTAGTTTTTAATTTTATTTTGCTTACATTTTGATGTGAAATGTAAAGTATTTATCATCATCAACATAAGTTATTCTTATTAAACATTGCATAAATTGAATATGAAATGGTGTTATTGATGGCATAGCAAAGGGCTACGACAATGTGACAATGACAACAATGATAGTGGCGGCATGACAATAATGCGCTATAGGGTACATTGTATTTACAAACTCAACAAAGAAATTTTATTTTCCAAGTTACAGCCCTAACTCAATTTTTTTAAAATTATTAAATTTTATTTTTAAGTATAATACAAAATTTTAATATATATAAATATTATATTAATTTTGTTTATTTATTACTTAATTAATTCAAGTCAAATTGATCTTGTTGAGCTGATTTATAAATAGAGCTCAAAAAATTTGTTTTCATTTGATTCATTTGCTTAATGAACGAATCAAACATGATGAGAAGTAAGAGACTACAAATAAATTGCATTGTTTCACCTGTTTCACTTGAGCTTAGCTTAAAAAACTAGTTTTGTATAAAGACTCTTTACATTAAAGTTGTTTTTTTTACCAAATGTGACGAGAATTACAGAAAATTAGTTGAATATTTCATTTCCATATTTGTATAATATTCATACAATCTTCATGGATCTTCTAATAGAAAACATACAAAACAAATAATAATAATAATTTCAGAATTATTATAATAGTTGACAAATTAATGATTTGACATTGTAATTATTACGTATCTAAAAATTTGCGGCGATAGAGTGATAATTTAACGTCTTAGCATTATACGAAAGTCCATCACACATACAAATGATTAGAAAAGTAACAAGAGTAGACATCGGGATTTTTACATGGAAAAACTCTTGAAATAGTAAAAATCACGGGACCTAACCCAATCAAAGCAATGCATTATATGTTTATGAGTACATATATCTACTATTCTCATGAATTAGATAAGATGGAATCACAATGTTGATATTACAATTGTACAAAAGTAGTTTAGTTATAATAGCCACAATATGACTACAACAAATGTAGTTGATCATGAAGGTTGTAGTCAATGGCTATAATAGCGGCAGTTGGTCATAGAAAATGTATTTGAAAGCTATAACGGTAGTCGTTGCACATAACATAGTCGGTCACAAAGATCGTGGTTGGAAAATGTAATGATGTCAGTTGCCACAATGATCATAGTTGATAACTGCAATAGTGTCATTTGGCCACAAAGACAACAACTTAAAGTTGTAGCAATAGTAGTAGGCCAAATCTACTGTAGTCGAAAGTTGAAAGAGTAGCAGTTGGCGACATAGGTTGTAGTTGGTAACTGCAATATTGTTGGTCAAATACGTTATAGTTAATGACTAAAATAGCGTCAATTGGGCACAGTAGTTGGAATTTATAATGGCGGTCGGCCATATAAGCCATAGGAGTTGGTTGAAAAAAATAAATTGACCCCGTATGTCATAGTTGATAACTGCAATAGCATCAGTTGGTCATAGAGGTTGTACTTGGTCACTGCAATAACATCAATTGACCACATAAGTCGTAGTTGGTGACTGCAATAGCTTCAATTGATCATCGAGGTCGTAGTTGCAATTTATAACAGTAGTTGACCACATAAGTTTTACTTAGTGATTGCACCCCTTATCTCAAAATATGGTTACAATTTTATAATGGACACTGCATTTGTCAGTATACAGTCTAAAGAAAGATACAAGTGTTAAGTACAACTGTCGTATTCTAGCTACGACGGTTGTAAGCAATGGTCGCATGTGGTTGGTGGTCGACGATGACAGTGGTAGTTGGCAATGGTGTTTGATGGCTATGTAGGCTGAAATTTATTGTTGAATCTTCAATATGATATTATACATAACAATCATATTTGGAATACGACGTTAGTAAACAATGGTTGCCGACGAGAGCAAGCAAAAGAAACTAGCGATGGTCGGACAATGGTGGTCGGGGGCTATGGAGGCCGGAAGCTATAGTTTCCAATACGGCGTTATACGTTACAGTTGTATTTGGGAAGCAATGTTAGCAATCAGGGGTTATCGATGGAAGCGACCAGAGGCGGCTGATAGTAGTCAATTGCGGTCGACGGGCGTTGGTCGACTATTAACAACGAGCTACGAATGCCAAAAGTAATCGTCGGGTCTTCAATCCAGAATAGACTATGGATTACATTCTCTTCTTCTTCCCCTTTCAAAGAAAGAGTAACGGTCTATTTATATGCTCTAAGAAAAAGATAGTTTGGCATTTGGTAGATAACTTCCCAAACCACCTAATCAAACGACTCATACTGATTCCCCTTGATTATATAAGATATTTTAATATTTGAGGGTCTTAATGACATCTGAATTAAGTGAGCTTAAACTCGTCCGATTCCTCATGTCAAGACATTTAGTTTGAATATAGAGAAAGTCGTCTTAGATGGTTTGGTCACATTAAACGTCGACTATCTGATTATTTGATTAGGAGAGTAGATGTTTTAGATTTGACTTGTGTTAAGAAAAGCAGAGGTAGATCTAGGAAGACTTGGGCTTATTGTACGAAAAATGGTCTTAATTTACTAGAACTACATGAAAATATGGCACTAAATGGGACGCAATGGAGAAAAAGTATTCATGTAGCCGACCCCACGTAGTGGGATTAAGGCTTTGTTGTTGTTGTATAGATATATCAAATTTAAAGCTCATTTGACATTCAAATAACGATCCAAAAACTACAAAAGTGTTTTAATGGCTTGATATGCTCTTTGCTGGACTCGAATCGAACCAAAGTTAGTATAATCGGGACAATTAACTTAATTAAAAACTTGTTGAAATCGTTGCTCTAGATGATCTTGAATTTGAATGTAGAATACATACTGCTCATAAAATACATTGAGATTCATACTTGATGATAAAAACTTGTTGATAAAAATAGTAATAACAAAATAATTGCAATAGCCCATGAATTAATGAACAACTAATAGGGATTTTACAGATCAATGAAGTGATATTGAAAGATGAAGCAAGGTAGATGAAGGCCTCGGAAAGTGTAGATTCCAAATTGCAAAAATTATAATACACTCCTCTCAAGCAATTAATGATATCATTTAATCCAAGTTTGCCTGATCAATTTTGAAAAACTATCCTAAATAATTAATTGAAGAGAACACCAACAAGTTGTTCGCTTGTAGTTACAAACAAAGTACAAAATTAGGCAAATTTCAAGCTTCTCTTTTAAAAAGCATCGATCCACTACAATACATTTTTGTATGCTCATATTGCATGGGATTATGTGGAAGATTGATGATTACATGGTCACCATAATAGAGCCTCATAGAATACTTCAATTCAATCCTCAAATATTTCAAGATAATTTTTTAATTACATCAAGACACAATAGATCATGCTATCATGTTTTATTTTTGCTTTTTGCAAATCCAAATACAACCTTATATGAATATTCAGTATCTTAAACTTCACCTATTATCAATCATAAAAACTGCATAATATGCATCTGTATGGTTTAAAAGTCAAATACTCCTCTTTTTTTAATAGAATTTCTTTGTTGTTGATTCCCTTTCAATATTGTAGAATTATATATATTGTCACAAGGTGAAGATTCTTAAGGATTGTGTCTGAATGGACTCACCACAACAACAGTAAAGGCAATCCCAAGTCTGGCATGTGATAAACAGATAAAGAAGAATTTGATGATTATGAAAGCTACTTTTGCATGATAAACTAAGGGCTTGTTTGACAGTACTTCACTGCCGAGAAAATTTCTTTTAAAAGCTGCATTTCACACTGTCGCATCCTATTCGCGATTCAGAACAGAAGGGAATGCAGTTGAAATAGCATTGTGATGGGAAAAACATTCGGGGAAATTTAATAGACAAACAAACAATTACGTTTTGTGCTCATTCCATAGAATGGAACGGAGGCTAAGCACCTTCTCAAACAAAGCCTAAGTGTAATGGATATTCAGTGGAGGTTTTATACCTTTATTTTGTAGGCTCAATGGTTCTTTTAGTGAATTCAATGATAGGGAGTGATTTAGTTTATTGAACTTACATAAATTGAAATGGATTATACCCCATCCCCCAATTCCAAAAGAAATCAAGACCAACGCTATATGGGTATCAGTATCATTTTCTATGAAAAAGAATATAGAAAAAAAATAGAAAAGTGAAATATTAGAACAAATTTGCAGTAAAGCAGGAATGAAGATTACAAAATGAAAGATATTTGTGATAATATATCAACAATGGCTACAATAAAAATAGGAACAAAGAAGAAAGTGCAACAATGAAAGCTACATGATTGGGGAAATGCAACGATAAAGGCAGTTATAATAAAAATATAACAAAAAAAAAGGTTACGGCTCTAATACCAAGACGAAAATTAGAAAGATTTGGTTGAGCATCTCATTCCAACATTTATGTAGTATCTATACAATACTAGGACAGTTTTTAATTGAAATCATGCATAATCAAAAAATATTAATGAAAGAATAACATTAGTAGTTCATGGATTGATGAATAGAAAGAACAATAATTAAAATATTTTACAAATTGTTGAGTAGGTAATAAGGATCGACAGTGTAATAGGAAGGAAAGAGAGAAAAAATCTTAGTAAATGTGAGTCACAACTGACAAAAAAAAAAAACAAGTGTTTCATAAAAACAAAAGATTCCCATAAACGAATCTCAGATCTTCATGTGCAATAGAATAAAGTGATAATTTTCAACATGGATCATTACACAACTATTAAAATGTAATAAGACTAAAACGCTTGATGGCTGCAATTCAAAACACATTTCAATATAAATTCTCAAGATTTTTTAAATATGTGCTACTCCTAATGACTTGCAGATTTCATAATGGTATCATATAAATTAATCACAGGGAACAATTAAGGTGAAAATTAATGGATTAAGAGAATAATCTGGTGAAGGAATAAGACCAAGAAATGATTTCAATCAATTGAGATAAACATGACTGATTACCAATTAATTTGAATCATGCCAACCTCATACCAAACATCTTTGTTCCATAGCTTAACTTTATAAGTTATCCTTCAGCTAACTCAATATTTCATGGATTCAAGTGTAGCAAAAAACAGACAAATTAATTATAAAGTTTAGAGGAGAAGGGACGTCGAAGAAAAAAAATACTAGATCCGATGGAAATAATAATTATGTAAAATTTAAATATAGTATGTGCTACTATTTAAAAAGGATGTCATATTTCATCTATCATATATAATTATATTTACATTTTTAAGGTATTTTCTAAGAACTCGGATTCATAAAACTAAGAAGAATACAAAGCAACGAAAGAAGAGGAAAATCATTTCAATTAGAGGAAAAGCTTTGAGGGATTAATAGATGGTTAGATTACTTAAAAATAATAAAAATATAGACATAATGTAACTAAAATAATAAGAAAATTAATACACGAAAAAAAGTATCTACCCTTTCTTGATAAGGGAAAAAAAGAAGTAGGAAAAGAAGACGATGAAAAAAAAATATACATATAATATGCTCAAGAGTGCTCACATTCCCAACCCATGCATCAATAAACTATAGCATTTTTCCTCATCCAAGTATAACAAAGATAGGAATATAGTCATTTTGTATGCTCAATTCGGCAAATTATGATAAAAATAGAGTATACAACAACAGAGCCTTAATACCACTACGTGGGGTCGGCTACATGAATCCTTTTTCTCCATTGCGCCCTATTTAGTGTCATATTTTCATTTAGTTCTAATAAATTAAGATCATTTTTTGTACAATAAGCCTAAGTCTTTCTAGGTCTACCTTTGCCTTTCCTAACATAAGTCGAATCTGAAACAATTACTCTCCTAATCGGATCATCAGATGGTCGACGTTTAATGTGACCAAACCATCTAAGACGACAATAATATGTGAAGAATAACAAAGATTTCTACTTACAACAACTCTATCATGTTCCCTCAATCATAGAAAAAAAAAAATATATTAGTATGAGAGCTAAACTTGTCTGAATTTCATCCGAGTTTTTAAGTGCATATGATTGAAAATGTTATTCATATAAGCTTACTTATTAGTGAATTATTCAGGAAAAAAAATAATAATAACAAATGCATAAGTATTAATAATATTGGCACCAAATAATTAAGATAGTTTAATGATCTTGGTAATGAGAACTAACATAATTGAATAATCTCTTGAAGATTTTGGCACCCTGCGGCTAAATAGATAGTTCAATAATAGCCATAGGTCCAAAGCTCAAAGTTTAGCAGATTAAGGAGGGCAATTGAGCGACCAAACAACAAAAGAAGTTTTGTTCTAAAAATGTTACGCTAAATATCAGAAATAGTTTTTATGCCACACATCTTGTACCATCCTAAACAATATCATCCAAAAATAAAAAAGCCAAGCATCAGTCATGGCTTGTTAGATTCCAAGTTGAGCAATTCATAACTAAAAATAGAACAGATTAACAACAAAAATTATAAATAATAATCATCGAAGCCATATTAATTCAACTGTTGGCCAAAGTTTAGCCCTATATATTAGTAAAGGGACAAATATTAACACAAAAGCATAACCCAGTAGACAAATGCCACTATTAATACAACAAACTAAGATTTGTCTAATATGTCAAACACTTATGTTTTTAGACAAGAATCCCTACCAATATATTACAAACTCAAATTTTGTTTCACTTTTGATGTGTGGCTGGTCGGGCTGTGAATTTAGCTCGAAGATCGTTAGTCTCTCGAAAATCGATTCGAATTTTGGTTTGGATCAAGATCGGATCGAAATAAGCGGGTCGGGCTATGAGACACAACTTTGGATTGAATTTTTTTTTAGCCAATTTTGAGCAATGCAAGGATTGGCTTGGATTGGCTCGTGATCAGCTCTTAGTATTTTTTATTCATAAAAAGTATATATCAAATGCTAAGTAAAATTGAATATAACGAGTCACGAGCCAATTCAAGATGGAATGGATCCAAGTATCTTAATTTAGGCCACTTTGTTTCAATTTTGAGCTGGAGTGAGCCGATTTTGAGTTAAAACTGATCCAAATATTTCAATTTGAGCCAACTTGTTTCGATTTCAAGCCAGTTCAAGCTCGATTCAATTTCAAGCTGATTCAGCTCGAAAACGAATATAACAAGCCATGAGCCAATTTCAAGCCGCACTAAATCCATTTGAAACAGCCGTTCGGCTCGAAATCAGATCATTAAAAGCCCTAGTGGCTATTCTCTGTCATGTGGGATCTTAGCAGCACACTTCCTATGTTGAAAACCGAAATGCAGAAGAAGAAAATAGTATATACTCTGAAGCTTAAACGCATTGATATGCCAATCACAGCAATGCTAGAAACAGACGGTCTCCAAATTCCCGAAAAGAACCACACAATTGAAAGATAAACAAAGAAACATACATGCAATCACAAGCTAAGAGAAAAGGGACTCATCGATCACAATCTTGACCTTCTCTCCATCATCGAACCGGTCCTTTCTAGGAGGCGATGGGGGGACAGGGATCCTTGGAGGCCCCCTTCCCTTCTTTTTATTTCGAGGCCTCGCCTGACATAAGGGACACATAAAAACTAAAATCAAACTTCAAAGCATAATCCAAGAGACATCGGATAAACGAAGAACAGAAAGAACTACATTTCCAAAAGAGTGCTTGAATCGCTTCCCTTTAGCCGTCTTCTTGTCCCCTCGGCCGCAGTACACTGAACAAGGAAGTGCAGACTATGTAGTAGAAGTAAAGAAGAATTAGGGAAGAGATAGAGATAGAGATTGAGTTTCTTGACCTAAATGGATTGGCGGGGGAACGGGGGCCGTCGAGGAAGCCAAGAGAGAAGGGAATGAAAGGGAGGTCCCTGAAAATGCTTCGGAGCGAGAGAAGGATATAGGGGAGGGAAAAGAACGGATCTGGAGAGAGAGGGAAGCCATGGGGAGAGTTAGAAGCGCCGCCATTGATGGAGATTGAAGAACTTGAGCAGAGCTGCGAGATTGTAAGGACGCCGGGCCTCCAAGGAATGGATAAACCAAACCCCGAAATAAGACGATTTAAATATCTCTAGTGAGACTAGTACTTCAATTTTCCATGCGTAAAAAATTAATATTTCACTTTCTATGAGTTAAAATATTAATAATTTAGATTTGAAATGATTTATTTAGGTGGTAAAAAAA